>VZRO01003325.1:104048-140711 GCA_013397915.1 Daphoenositta chrysoptera | reverse complement strand
GGGGACGGGAGCCTGCGGCTGTGGAGCCGGGGTAGGGAGCGATTTTTGCCTGGGGGGTGCAGGGAAGGAGAGCTGCTTCCCATGCAGCCCGCCCGGGGGAGGTGGGCACCCCGCGGGGGTGTCACCGCCCCATCCCACCTGGCCGCGGCACGGCAGCGAGGGCAGGAGCGTGGGAATCCGCAGGAATTCACCCCGCAACTTTACAACCTGCTTGATTCCCACCCCAAAAATAAAAAAAAAAATAAAGAAGGTTTTTGGAAGGGGTTGCGTTTTGGGAAGCTGTGTCTGCCACGCTGCTGTGTGCATGGTCCCTGGACTGTCTGTCACCTGTGGAGGACGCTGAGCTGTAGCCAGACCCCGGCTTCGCCTCTGTGCTGCTCATCCCCTCCCGACGCCGGTGTCAAATCCCATCTGTGTCACGCCGCCGTGGTCCCCACGCCAGCTTTTGTGAGGGTACGGCTTGGGGATGCTTGGGAAAAAAAAGAAAAAAGGGATAAAAAAACCCCAAACCCACGCAGCCAGTCCATCTGTTGATTAAATGAAGGATAAAACTTTTGGAAAGAGTAGTGCTTCTCCACGGGCAGCTGGTTTTTTGCTCAGCCAGACATTATTGCTGAACGTCCCCCACCATACGCTGGGTTTCACCCTATTCACCGAGCAGAAACGCCGTGTTTGTGGTGTCTGTGCTCCTGCTTGTCCTTTCCTCTTCTTTTCCTGGGCTCGGATGTGATGTTGGGCTCCTACACTGTCCTCCCTTCCCCTTTTCTCTTCCCCTCGCTCTCTGCTTGTACTAATATTCCTTCGGGGAGAAAGCTGTGTTTGCATTTGCCTTTGCTGCTGCACAAAAGAAACCCACTGTGTCCTCCGTGTGGGTTTCTGGCTGAACAAATGCGAACTCTCCCTGGTACAGCCGGGCACAGCAGCGATGTGGGAGCTGCTCCCGGCCTTCCCGCATCCCTCCCGCTCCCGTCCCTCCCTGCAGGTCAAATGGCACTTTGCTAGCGGGGCTGGAGAAGTTTGTGTGCGGGCTCCAGCCGGGATTTGCTGGGTTCTCCCCCGGCTCCTTCCTTTCGCAGCCATGATTTTAATGTGGGTTAATGCACTTTTTAATAGCGCTCGTGTTGGGAAGCCACGGCGGCTCCTCGGCTCTGCTGCCTGAGCTCGGCTGATTTGCCTGCTGCCTGTTCCAGCAGGATCGTGCATCTGGTACCTGCTTATTCATGCCGGGTTCGGAGGCACAGAGAGTGCCTTGCAGAGCGTTTTTTCCGCTGTTTTCTCCCACAGGATGAGCCAAGAGCATTTCTGTGGAGTTGCTGCTCTCCGTATGCGACGAAGGCGCTGGCGGCAGCACCGTGGCCCTTCCCGTTGGGGTGAAACCGTGCAAAGGATCCCTAACGGGATTTAATGCACAGGATTCCTTCAGCCACACGGTGCTGTGAGGAAGGAAAGGCCTGGCTGTGGGTGCTGAAGCTGATTTTTGCAGCACACGCTGTGTTTGCCTCCTCTCGAGCAGCCACTGTGGTGTGTCCAGATGTGGTGGACACACTGTCTGTGACAAAGGTGTCCCTAAGGCTGTGGGGATGAGCACGCACAGGGCAGCCCTGCCTCGCTCAGGAGGAGCTGGTGGGCCAAAACTCAATTCAAGGGACAACTAAAATCACTTGACTCTGCCCTTCAGGAGTTTCAGGAGCTCCTTTTTGTGGGCAAGGGGCAGGCAGGCTGTGTTTTCTTGCCAAAGTGGCTTGAGGGGATTTGCCATAATTAAATTCCCCCGAGCCAAGGGCAGGAGAGCTGGAAGGATCACCTCTGCTGAAAGCCCCACTTGGGATCTGTGGTCTGGACAGTACTTAAAAAAAAAATCTCTTTATCCCAAACCTCCCCGAAGGGACATTTTCCATCACGGGATTTGTACACCTGTGCCCTTGGGTTTGTACTCCATGGGCGTCCCGGTGATATCCTGGCACCCTGCTGTTCCTGCAGCCCGTGCAGGCTGGAGCTTGGGCTCCCAATGGAGCTTGCGGGAGGAGAAAGCTGCTTTTTGCTCCTGTCTGGGGCCGTGCTGTGCCTGGGCAGCCCAGGCAGGCCCAGCCTGCGAGAGAGGAGGACCTGTCCCACAGCTCTGCTCCAGGACCCCCGGGCACATCAAACTGCCTTCCCGGGAGCATCCTCTGCCTTTCCCCCTTTGCCAGTGGTCTGAAGCAGCCTGTGCTGGCTGTTGCTGAGAGTTCATAGGTCAGTGCTGCAGGTGTTTCCCTGGTACCACTCACTCACTCTTCCACCCCCTCAAAGCTGTCAGGGCCACAGCTTTGGTGGAAGGGAGAGAAAGTCCCATCACAATTTGCCTCCTGTGGAGATGGGAAGCGTGGTGCCCCTCGGTGGGAAGGAATTGCTGCTGCCATGAAACTGCTTCTGCCTGGGGAATAACTCACCCTTCCCTCCCCTGCTCCAGTGCCAGCCAAACTGGGGGAGGCTGGAAACAACTGGGGGAGGCTGGAAGCAACTGGGGAAGGTGTCTCAGCTGTGGGAGGTGGGGCTGTGGGGAGGAGCACTGCTGAAGATGCACCTGCAGTCACCTCCTCCTCTCACTGGCCTGGACTAGATGGATCTGGCAGCATCTTAAATTTACCTTGGATGGGAAGATTTCTGCCTGTCTGGGGCTCTCTTTCCAAAGGCATGTTTGCTTTCCCTCAGGGTGATGAATACCGAGTTCTCTGGGTGTTGCAGGGTATGTTTTTCTCCTTCACAGTTCACTTGGTTCCTCCCTGGAAGCAAATGCTTTACAATCTTCTGTCAGAGGGGCCCCTTACCAGCAGCAGTGGCTCAACTTCCCACTGGCTCGGCAGCAGCCCCCAGGTGGAGAAGGGTGCAATTATGCTGATGAGAGAAACCAGGCCAATTCCACCCACCAGCACTGGTTAGGACCAAGAGATGAGGATTTTCACGTCTTGGGGGTGGTTAGTGGGTGATGGGGAGGAAAAACGCAAGGTTTGGGGTGCTGGGAGTGTGTGTGAGAGAGCTGGGGCACTTGGGGGGTTTCTGTGTCTGACAACCACGAGTCTGTTAGTGAAAAGCCAGGAAATCCGTGGCTGTGGTCCCTCTTCCACGTTCATTCCTCCTGCCCCGTGGAGACCAGCTTTGCAGGGGAGGTGTGCTGGGCTGCTCCCCACGCCAGCAGGTGAGTGTCAGCACTGGGAGCTGTAAGGACAAGGAGTGCAAGCACCAGTGAGCTTTAAAAATGATGGCGAGGAACAGCTCCTGCAGCCCGAGGACCTGCACCTCAGGATATTCCGTGGTTCTGTGAACTGAAAATGGTTGAGTAGAAGACAGAGAAGGTTTGGAAAGGTGCTCTGTGAGGTGCTGCTGGTGGAGAGGTGCAGGTTTTGGCAGGGGCAATGCATTCATAGCCAGGCTGCATGGGAAGGAAACTGAAATTAGCCTCAAGTTAGAGCTGGTGGTGTCCGGTCTGTGCTGTCCCAGAGGAATGGTGCAGGATTGCCTCCTCCAACGCCTGTTTTAATGCAATTTAGGTTTCCTGTCTCCCGTGTGCACCTCCTGCAGTGAGAGCCGCGTGAGGACCACCGATGACTTTGCTCAAATCAGCTTTTCTTGCAAGGTTTCAGCTCTCGGAAAAGCACAGGAGGGAGGAGCTGGGGTTTTGCTCAGGTGCCCTGTGCCAGAGGGAGGGGAGCAGGGCAGATGTTCCTCCTCGGAGCTGACGCCGCATCCCCACCAGCCTCGCCCTTCCAAGGTTAAGCGGAGGTGCCCGGGCACTTTATGCACAGCACATCTCGGGCTGATGTCGATTATTTCTGTGCTTTCCTGTTGGTTTAGGGGACACCAACTGGAGTCGGAACGTGCCCAGAAATCCCTGACAGGTCCCCAGCACCGCGTGTCACCAGCTCCCAGCCGCTCTGTAGTCGGACTGCAAATGTTAGGATAAAAAAGCTCCGTGCTCTTCTTTCTTTTGTCGCTGTAAATAAAGGGGGGAGAGGCCAATGTGCCCCTTAGGTTGTGAGTTGGCTGAGGATCAAGGGCTTTGAATAAACTGTTTTCTTCCCGTGAGCAGCCTCTGATGGAGAGTGTGGCTGCTCCAAACCTCTGATTTAATGATCGGCTTTGCAAGTTTGTACAGTGCTCTCAGCTCCTCAGCACGCTGGGTGCAGGGGGCTTTATGGAAATGCTGCTGGAGAATTGGCTTTACATCACTTCCAGAATCCTTCCAGTTGGATTAAACAGCTTCTATTTATTTATTTATTAATTTTAAAGCAAATTTATACCAACAATTGCTGAAGGCCCTAATTTATCTTCTGTTCAGGAGCAATACAAGTCTTTCCTTTGGCTTCATTGAGAGCTACCTCTGGCCAGAGAGAGCAACAGAGCCACGGTGACCGTGTACAAGCTTATTTTATAAATCAATAGGTAGTGAAACAAATTGGTTGTAAATCAGTCTCTTATTTGCTGAGATTTAAGGCTTTTGGTGGAGCTGTGAGTCTCCGGGGCGGTCTGCCCTGCCTTCGGGGCTGGCACATGGCCCGGCTCACGCAGGGATGTGGGAACCCAGCATTAATTTCAAACATGCCAGGAGATGTGCAGGATTTCTCGGCTGGGAAGAAATAAAGTTTAAAACCTGTGCTCATCTTTCCAGGCAAAGGTTGAGCAGCAGGATCCTGATGCTGCTTAGAACTCGTGGGTTTCCATTCCTCCACTTCACTGCACCTCAGGGCACGTCGGTACTCCAGGGGAAGAGCAAAGTATCCATTTCTGAATTGTGCCTTGTGGTAGGACAGAGAAAATGCTGGGATTTGGTCTTGGAAACGGTGGCCTAACAGATGTCCTGGTTCAATATGCCCTTTGAGTGCCGCCGAGCCTGTTTATTCATTGCCTCGCTGGCAAGACCCACACTCAAGTGTTTGCCTTTCCCTGGTGGCAGCAGCAGCCTCCAAAGTGGAGCAGAAGGAGCTGGAGGTCACTTGGCTGTTACATGGCTCTTCCTTTTACTGGGTTGCATTAAACAGCTTAAAATCTAAATGTGCTTTTAGTGCCTGTGAGCGATGGGCTCTGGGCGTCCTGCCTCGGGTAGTGTCACATGCTGGGGAAGTGGGAGGTGGAACGCTCGCATTGTTAAATTCAGATGCTAACTTGGGGATAAGATCTTGTCTTAATGTGTTCATTCAACGCCCCCACTCGCAACAAAAGCTACAGCAGCTTTTGGTCTGCTGCATTTGGGGTGGAGCAGGATGTAATTGGTTTTTGAGGGCTTTGCCATAACTGCTGCTCATTAACCATTGATGCAGGCACGGTCAGACTTTCAACTCGGATAATAGATGCTGTCTTTTGTTTCCAATTACTTTGCATTGGGTGGAATTGCCGCGCAGGTTTCGCGTGTATGTGGTTATGTGGTGGTTAATTCACCTCCTAAGGGCTGCTGGATTTCTGTTCCGGGCTCTGGGGTTGTCACGCTCAGGAGGACACCAGGCAAAGGCACCGTGAAGCCCCTGCCTGGCTGGGCCGGGTCTGGGCGGATGCGGCAGCACCTAAAGCTGAACGTTTCAGGAGCCCTCTGGGTGAGGAACCCCAGCCCTGTGGGAGGGGAAATAGGAATGGAGAAAATGTTCGATAATGTGGTTTCTCTGAGGAGCTCTGCCCAGCAGGACATGCGCTGGAGGCGAGAGAAGCCCTGCTAATTACGGGTGAAATACGCACCGATGGTGGAAGGGCTGAACTCCCTCAAACTTCCTCATGGATGAGGGGTCAGTCTTTGTGCTGTGGCTCCAGTACAAGCAGGGAGTGAGTGGGAGAAACCACAGGGTTTGGAGTCCCGCCTTGCATTTTGGGCAGGTTATCATTAACCTGATATCACCTAACTCGTTAGGAGATCAGAAAGGAAGGGCCTGAATCCCTGTCAGATGCCTGTTGTCCCGTCCCCCTCCCACCCCTGGCATAAATGAGTATTCAGGCAGTCTGCTGCCAGTCAGTGAATGTCAATATTGGATAAGTGTTTCCTTTATATCACTGCAATTTAGCATAAGCTGCTTGGAAACAAATGTCTTCCATAAGCATGAGGTGTTTCAGTAAGTACACAGTCAACATTACTATGAGGATTAAATAAATGTCAGCCCCACTTGTATGCTCAGCAGCGAGTTAAGACAGCCGAACTTGCATAATGGCCAGCACGGCAGGAACAACAGCAGGGATTTTGAGAGTCTCTGGAAAAAGTGGGATGGAAGGAGCTGCTGTGGATGGATCCAAGGCCCCCGGATCAGAAGGGGATGTGGAGACAGGTGCAAAAGCTCCTTAGAGCATGGGTAGCTGATGATGGGAAGAAATCGTTCCTTGTGAGGGTGGTGAGGCCCTGGCACGGAGGAGCTGTGGCTGCCCCATCCTTGGAAGTGTCCGAGGCCAGTTTGGATGGGACGCTGAGCAACCTAGGACAGTGAGTGTCATCCCTGCCCATGGCAGCAGGGTGGAATGAGATGCGTTTTAATGTCACTTCCAACCCAAGCCATTCTGATTCTATGGGATGGAGTGCAAAGAGACACATGGAGCTTCCTTCCAGATTACCAGGGCTGCTTCTTCTTTGGCACTGGCTGCAAACCAAAGATGAAAACGTGGTTTGGCCAATATTGGCTGGATCTGGTGAGGCTGCTGGCTCAGGAGGAGCAGCTCCCTCCTGCAGATCTGCCCAGGTGACCAGTGCTCAGATGGATCTGCCTCTGCCTTTTCCAGTGCAAACTGGGAGTTCTTGGCTGCAGCTGGTGAGGCCAAGGATGAGGCTCAGCTGTCACTGCCTTGTGACCAGCTCAAGGCTTCCCAAAGCCACCGAGATGCAGCCCATGAGGAAAGGGTGACACTGCTCCATGCTGGCAAGGCCTTGGGGCCGGCAGGTGCTGGAGGGAGATGGTCGCCTCTGGGTGCTCTGCCTTCAGGTGTTGGGGGAGAGTTTCTCTCTGCCCAGCAGGAAAAGGCCTCTGGCTTCTGTAAAGGGATCTAAACCCAGCCAGCACATGGAGATGTTGCTGAGGCAGCTGAGGCTTGAATCTTTCCCTCAAGCTATGTCTGCAGGAGAACTCTGCTCTTTACCACTCCTCACTTTGCATCTTCACCTGTCAGCCTGAGATGTCACTTGGTGCTGTCTCGGTCAGCCCATGACAAGTTCTGCCAGCGAGGAGGAAAAACCAGGGAGCGTGGTGGGGGGCTGAGCTGGCTGTGTTTGCGTTCCCGACGATGCAAAACTGCTGCTCTCTCCCCAGCTGGCGAGGCGCTGACGGTAGCCACTTGTTCCCAGCTGCACAGAAATAACTGGAGACAAAATCGTTATCACTCAGATGAGCCTTATCAGCTCCTGTGCTGTCTGCGGCCGCCCCCGCCCTGCGAGCACTCGTTCCCCGCAGGGTGCGTTCGGTGCGCGGCCGGGGCTGCTCCCGCTGACCCGCGTCCCGGCCGTGTCCAGCAGCCGCAGGTTTCCCCAGGATCTCGCCGCCTTGGGCTGCGCAATTCCAGCGCCGGAGGAACAGCGTGAGGACGCGGGGGCGTCTCCGTAACCCGGGCTGGGGAGGAGAGCGCCGGGGGCGCGCAGGGGAAGGAGTCCCGGGGGCCCTGGCTGCGAAGCGGGGCACCTGGCGGGGCTGCCGCAGGTTTCAGCCTCGCTGCTCCCGTTCAGCCTGGCGGTGGCAGCAGCCGCGCTCGCATGGAGCCGAGCGCTCCGCTCCCACCTGCGGTGTCACGCTCCCCTGGAAAGGTCCAAGGTGACCCGCTGGGCTCCGGCCAGCCCCGCCTCGGGTCTGGGGGCCGGCAGCTGAGGCCGGTGCCTCGGAATGGAGAGGCTGATGAGTGCTGGGGTGGGGGAGAAGAGCTGGGGGCCCTCTGAAGTCCCCAGCCCTGTCCCGAGGAGCCACCCCAGTGCGTGGTGGGACACACGGCCAGGAGGAGCCTGAGGTGACCCTGCCTGGGAGCACGGCGTGTGGGAGGGCCACGGGCTCGCTCAACAAGCAGGAAGGGTCAGGGTGTGGGAGGGGGACGTGGGACCCAACTTTGTGCCCCCCCAGTGATAAATGTACGTAAGGGGTTCATCACCTCCACGGACAGCTCCTCCTCTCCGTGTGGATCCGTGTGGGGTGTGGGATAACCTGCAGCAGGGCCTGGCTGCCACTCCTGGTCAGCGGTGCTGTGCCGTGCCCTGCTCCCTCCCATGAGCTAATCCCCGGAGCGGGATTCAACACTCGCCTCTTTTCCTTCTGGCTATGTCTTTAATAAGCCGGGAGTGATGGGGCCACCCCCCACCCTCCACAAGTGCTGGAGAGACAGAACCAACAGATGCTAAAATTAGGCACAGCTGTTTGCAGCGTTTTGTCCTCCCGATCACAGAGTCTGACACTGTCTGTGCTCATTCCTCATCTTGTCCAGACGCTGAAAAGGTTTAAGATATCAAAGCTTGGAGTGGCTGTAAATTAACTCCTTCTGTCTAAGCTGAAGCTTGACTTACTGGTGGTAGATTTCTTGTGATTGCCTCTACTTGCCCTTCTAATAATGGGAATTGCCAGGTAACAAGACAGGGACCTTCTCTCTCTACCTGGGAGACAGCACTGCTGGTCTGGCCTGCTCAGAGCTTCCCCACCAGGGACCGGGGGAACATCTGCAGTGCTGCTGTCCCTCAGCCTTTCTGGGCCTCAACCCTGTTCTAAGCGCAGCTTGGCCAACCTCTGCAGCCCAGCTCAATCTCTGCATGCCTAAAGTTGTCCCAGTCCAGCCCCACATCCCGGGCGTGGAGGTTCCAGCCCCACATCCCGGCTGTGGAGGTTCCAGTCCCACATCCCGGCCGAGGTGATTCCAGCCCCACATCCCAGCTGTGGAGGTTCCAGTCCCACATCCTGGCCGTGGTGATTCCAGCCCCACATCCTGGCCGTGGTGATTGCAGCCCCACATCCCAGCCGTGGTGATTCCAGCCCCACATCCCGGCCGTGGTGATTCCAGCCCCACATCCCGGCCGTGTGGATTCCAGCCCCACATCCCGGCCGTGGTGATTCCAGCCCCACATCCCGGCCGTGGTGATTCCAGCCCCACATCCCGGCCGTGGTGATTTCAGCCCCACATCCTGGCCATGGTGATTGCAGCCCCACATTCTGGCTGTGGTGATTCCAGCCCCACATCCCGGCTGTGGAGGTTCCAGTCCCACATCCCGGCCGANTGGCCGTGGTGATTTCAGCCCCACATCCCGGCTGTGGTGATTGCAGCCCCACATCCCGGCTGTGGTGATTCCAGCCCCACATCCTGGATATGATCATCTGCTCTTGCTTTGGTGAGGGGGAAGATTTGCTGGGCCTTTTTGGTTCATGCAGGCTTTGTGCTCATGGTTTGGGTGTTGGGGTAGGTGTCACCCCACAGCTGCTCTTTCCCTCCCTGCCGGGTGTGTTTGGCCTGGCAGTGGCTGTAGGGAGCATTTTGGGAGGTGGTGGCTGTCCCTGTCACCTGCCACCCCCTGGAAAACACCCATCCCCCCCCATCAGGGTGGCAGAGCAGGGTCTCAGTGGCACCGAAGGGGAGCTGTAACACTCTGGAAAGGGCAGCAGGAGGAATTTCATGGCAGAGCAGAAATGTCTTTTCTGTCAAGCCTGGAGCAGTGTAAATGTCCCTCCTGACAGATCTGCGCTGATGGCGGCAGCACAGCTCTTGGGCTGGCTGCGTCGGGGTCTGCATGGGGTTGTGAGTCTGAGGGGTCTTTTCTGTCTCCGTGTCTCTCTCCCGTGGCACGAGCGCCTGCTGAAGATTCCTCTTGCTCCGGTCATGCTTAAAATGATAATGTTGGTTTAAGATAGACACTTGTGATAAACTGGGGAACACGGCGCCCTTTGAAATCCTCAAAGCTCTCTCTCGTCAAATGGGCTGGCTGGAAAGGCAGCGGCCAGAGCATTCCAGGGTGTTTGGAGTGCCACGATTCCATGCTGAGGAATCCTGCTCCCAAGGGTGCTGTGCTTTGAAAGGGCTGCCACCTCTCACCTTCCTCCCCTCCTGACTGCAGCAAGGTGGTGTCTGCATCTCTGTGCAGCCCCTGTGATCCCCCAGCTCGCCTCTCTGCACTCTTTCTGAGGTGGAGGCAAGCCAGGCGGGGAAGTGCTAACCAGGGCAGGCTGGTTTTCCCTGGGGGGGAGGAGAGGAGAAAGAGTGAAACTTCTCGAGTAAAAAGGACCTCGTGCAGCTGCCAAGGGGTTGACGTCCCTTGACGATGTCTATGCAGGGGTGGTTGTAGCAAACCTTTCATCCAGCACAGTGATTTTTTCCTGCAGCAGGGAGGTTTCTCCCCGTGGCTTGGCTTTCTCCCAAGGATAGACAGAAATCTGTGTAGTGCTCTTAACCCCTTCAAGTTTCTGCTGACTCGAGCAGATCGGAGTTGTTGTCCCAGTGGGAGCATCTTGTTCAAAATCAGGAAGAGAAGTTGAACTTGTGAAACTTGTTGAGCAGGAAACATCCAAGAGTTAGGGATTGGAGACTTGGAAGTAGACTTGGAAAAATACCATGTTTTGATATCTGAAATTTTAACATGGACTTTAGGAAGGGTTTTTTGTGAAAAGGACGGTGAATATCCCTGGGGTGGATGAAGGGGAAGCTGTTGTATAAAAACATTCATCTGCTGATTGCTGGTTCTTCTCTGGGGCTTGGAAACGGGTTGCAGGTCTCTTCTTGCCTTTGGCCTGGCCCGTGAGACACCGTGGTGGCTCTCTGAATGTGCCAGTTTGTCACAGGATATTGAATTCTAAACCAGTGTTAATCTGATCTGTGTGTCTGTAAAGCACCTTGTGTTGGGCTTGATAAAATTAGGTTTTATTGTCTAACACAGTTTATTTCTCTTGGTCTGGTTGCATGCTTTTATTGCCTGTTCCGCCGTGCACCACGAGGCCATCATGTGCCAGCCCCTGCCTCACTTGCTCGGCTCTGAAAGCACCTTAAAATCAGCCCCTAATTATTGGAAATACGGAACGACTCTGAGGGTTCCAATGATATCAGTCTGGCACTGGTGCATTGAGCAGGTAAAGCAAGGGCCTAAGAGGCAATTGAAGAGACTGATGGGCAGTAATGGGGATAATTGTAATTTTTGTCCCGTGTTTTTAATAAAGTGATTGACGACAGGCACAGCTGGAGCCCCCATGCGGAGACCAAGAGATGCAGTTAAATTACAGAGGCTTCTTAACTTAATGAGGCCAGGTAATAAAAACGAGGCATAATGAGCAAGGTATAATAGTACTGTTATGCTCAGAGTGCTCTCGCCGAGGGCTGAGCAGGCGGTGCCTGGGAGTGCTTGGGATGATCTCACGGCAGGAAGGGCTTTCCTCGTGGGGGAGAGATGAGGAGTGGGAGGCCTGGGAAGGATATTGGGTGATCCCACTGGGAGGATGAGAAGTGGCAGACTTGGAAAGGGTATTGGGTGATCCCACTGGGAGGAAGGCCTTTCCTCACTGGGGGAGGATGAGGAGTGGGAGACTTGGGAAGGGTATTGGGTGGCCAAGTGCTAACCCAGGACTGAATGAGCAGGTGGAACACCAGACGTGGTTGATCCCCCCCATGCTTTTGCCTGTATTTGTGAGGTTTGGGGCAGCTCTGCTCAAGGTTTTAGTCACTTCATGTAACCTTGGGGGAGTCCATGTGGCTCTCGTTGCTACACAGATGACATGGCAAGAGGGTCAAATCTTGAGACGTGAAGGAAAAGCAATGGAAATTTAGCAGCCTGGAGGGAGGATGTGCAGGGAATTGGTGGATGGGCTCGGGGAGGTTGGCCAGGGCTGCACCAGGCTCATGTCACACCTTGATCTGGAGCCTTGGCAGGGAGGCTGCAGCAGCTGGATCGGGACCTTGTGGGGGTGGAGGTGGGGAGAGGATTAGTGTCTGCAGAGCAGTTGGGTGTCTGCCGCTGCTAAATGTGGTTAAACTTGAGCGACTTCTAATCTAATAATGAAAGGAAGAGAAATAAGTGTTCTCAGTGATGCATGCCCCTCACGGTAAGTACTAATTGAAAACAGATATTTACTTTAAAATGAAAATGTAATACGATAATGGTGGGTTGAGAATTTCGCACACGTAGGAGGGAGAGATGAACATGCACAGCCTCCCATCTGCTCTGCCCGGGCTTGGTGGGACCCTGGGAGCAGCTTCTCCCACACCACGGGGAGACGGGCCTGGGAGCCTGGACACAGGGCCTGGGGCTTGTGCTGGAGCACAACTCAGCCTTAGGCAGCTAAAATCAGGTGCATTGGGGGTCTCTTGAGCTGACCTTGGTCTGCAGAGGACCTTCCGAGCTGGGCTTCTGTCTTTCCTCCCACACCTTGCAGAGCTTTCCTGGCCAAATCTCCATGGGAAGGAGAGGTGGGTAGACTGGGGAAGCATCACCTCCCTTGTCACTGAGATGGAGGCAGTGGTGGTGACCCTCTTCCTGATGGTCTCTGCTGCTTGAAACCCCCCTTGCTGCCCTGAGCTGGCTGTCCTGAGCCATCTCCCTGCCTTGGTGGGTGGACCTGGCTAACGCTGCCCTTTGGGGGCTGCTGGAGGAGCACTGGGGACACCTTTGCTCCCTCAGGCCGACCTGAATGGGTGCTGATCCCTTGGGGAGACCCTTGGCCGTGAGTGCTGAGACCACAGCACCTCTTGGTGTCTGTCCACCCTCCCCTCCTGTCCCCTGAGCCAGTTCCAAACCAGCTCCAGAGCCGGAGTCAGGACACTTTTCCAAGTGTTTGTAGCAAAGCTCAGTGCAGCGTGACTGGTGGCCATTAAAGGATCCTCCCCAACAAGAGCCCCCCCAGCGCTGGAATCTTCTGAGGGAAGTAGCCTGGCCCTAATCCCTTTGTGCAGAGTTCCTGCTTGTTTCTTCCTATGGGTGCATTTGTATAATTTGCATTTTGCACTCTGATCGTATGCATAGAATTCAAATTGAAATGGGGCTTGAATACATTTGCATGCTAATGAGGCAGTGGCTTTATTTATTTATTTGGAGCCCTCTCCAGCAGGCAGCCGTGTGCTGGGGAGCAGCTTGTGCAGCTCTCCTGGTGACAGAGCTCCGTGGCAGCACGAGGAGCCTCAGTTTTTGTCCCAAGACCCACTTGCCCCCGTGCGTGAGCTGTTGAGGCTGGTGGGCTCTGCTCCAGCAGCGCTTGGCTCAGCCCTTCTCAACCTGTGTGGAGATCAACAGTTCAGCCCCCTTAACCACCCCGAGATGCCTCTCTGGGCCATCCCGGAGTTAACTGGATGTGGGTGAAACATTTCTGTGTTACAGCTGGGTACAGGAGCACGAGCCACTTGGTGGTCCCTGCAGAGGTCCATGGGCAGAATAACCAGGGCGTGTTCCCCTTCTCTCCTTGGCTTTGGGGTGCTGCCCACAGCTCCCTGTGTTCCTCCTCTCTGTTACGGGGCTGTCCTTCCTGGTGTGCTTTGGCACTGCCCTTGGGACGTGGCACAGGCCCGTGGGCTGCGCTGCCCGTGGATCCCGAGCTGCCCAGCCCAGCTCCCCCTCGGTGCTGCCCTGCTCCCCCCACGCTGTGCTCCCTCAGCAGGAGCCTCTCGCAAAGCAATGCGAAAAAAGTTTGGAAATGTTGAGAAGAAGAAGCCAAGGGCTGGGAGAAAACCAGTTCCCAAAACTCTGCAGCATTACAGGGGAGGAGAAAGACCCCGCAGCCCAGGGGCTTCACTGAATCGCAGCACCGAGTCCCTTCATGCTGTCACTCGGCGCCCCAGCAGGCGCACCCGGAGCACAGCTCGGTGCTCAGCCCTTCCGTGCCAGCTCTCCCTCCCGGATGACTCCTGCTGCAGCTGAGTTCCTTGCTGGCACAGGGAACACTGGCCAAGGCAGGGCTCCTGAAATGGCAGCAGGAATTGGGTCACATCGCGCTGCCCCAGGAGAGGGAGTTTCTCTCAGAGCAGTCTGGCTTTCAGTTATTATTTCACAGAGGATGTTAGAGGTTGATAAGAGAGCTGTTCTGACTGCCAGTGGGGCTTATTTGGGGCTTATTGTGTGCTCCAGTTTGTATTTTAATATAGTCAAAGGTGACTTACAACTTTAATATTAATTTTAAAACTGATTGTGCAAGTTGTTTTTTTTTATCTATGTTAAACCAGATTAATCTCAGCCTTCCTTGATCCTGTTGGTAGCTTTTCTCTCCCTGGCTGGAGCTACACGTGGTCTGTGTTGCACCAACAAAAGCTGAGGAGGAAGATGTTTTTGTGGCGATAAATAATTGTCGTGGGGCTGCTTTTCTTCCAGAGAAATCTCGGCTCTACGAGCTCGACAATGGCATCAGTGGGAGCTCTTGCTTTTGTCCAAGGCTCTCCGCCTGCGCGTGTGGAGCGGAGCTTTGCTGAACAACACCTGGCTTTGTGCTTCCCATAGAAACCTCCTCCTCGCTGTTGTGTCTCTCCCCGGTTTTCCAGGCGCTCCAGAATCCGTCTCCCCCTGTGCCGCTTTGTGCCACGGGCATTGCAATTCCTCGCACGCTCGCTCTGCTGCTGGCGGGGTGTTTCGTGCCCGAGGTGACAATATTCTGTGGGTTGGGAAGGTGGCCTTGGGGCAGTGGGGGTGTGTGGAGCTGGACTTGGATCCTTGTCCTGCTTCTGGCTCCTTGGGCACCCTTGGGCAAGGCTGGAGGGGCCAACAGCAGCCGGAGCCTGGTGATGTTCTGCCTCTGGGTGCCTAATTCGTGGTGGTTTCGGCATTTGCTTGATGGTTTGAGTAAATGTCACACCCTTCAAGGTGGCCACATGGGTACCCAAAACTGAGCTGCTCTTGGCAAAATTCAGCAGTAAGCCGGGCTGCCCAAAGTGGAGGCTCGTGCTCTCCAGCAGTTTTCTAGGGAATCCCAGAATGGTTTGATTTGGAAGAGACCTTAAAGCCCATCCAGTGCCACAGCCCATCCAGTGCCACCTTCCACTAGCCCGGGTTGCTCCAAGCCCCATCCAGCCTGGCCCTGGACACTTCCAGGGGTGGAGCATCCCAAATGTTATGGTTTAGGTGAATCCCCTTGATTTGACCGTTGGACTTGATGACCTTAAAGATCTTTCCAACCTTAATGATTCCATGATTCTATGATAATGATTCTATGATATCTCCAGGACACTCAGTGACCAGTTGTGCTGCTGTAGGTGCTCTGGATCTCAGACCATCCTTGTTGGTGCTGCCAGTCTGTGGAGCATTGGTGGGTGCTTGATCTTTGTAGCTGGAAGAAAAGGATCAGAATCATGGCCCTGGACACCTGTGGTCATAAACCTTCGTGTCCTGAGCATTGTCCAGGCCAACCTGGTACCACTGGCACCAGGGAAATCACCCTAAATACTGAGTTTATGGTATTCCCTGTACCTCTGGGAATGATTGCTGGAATCAAATGCTCCGTAAGCAGCCTTTAGTTTTTTCCTGGTTTGTGTGTGGGAAAGCACTTCACTGATGGTCCATGTTCTCCAAAATACCTCCCAAATGCTGCCTGTAGCTCTTCTCCTGCCAGCCTGACAAAGAACTGCTTTTCAGAGCTTGTTATTCCATGCACAGTGCTGTAAATAAGCATGCTGGATTGGTGGGCTGGAATTTGAACGAGCTGTGTGGATCTGACAGTGGCAGGTGGGGGGAACTGAGGCATCGAAGGCTCGTGTGACATCCATGAGAGTTGGTATCACAGCCTGGAGGATTTGTTTGGTAGAGCTGCCCCTGGTCTGTCTGTTCTCCACACGCTGTTTCAGCCTGAGGTGGGGAACCACCAGGTACTGTGCTGGCTCCGGAGCCAAACGAGATAAGACAGTGATAAGACTGAAGAGCCACTGAAGGCAAGACTTGACTCTGTGCAAGCGAATGCCGAGCAGCAGCCACATAAATCCCATTTGTTTTACATTTCAGAGCTTAATGAGACAGAAATCGCATGGCAATTGTCACATGTGAAGGCAGAGATTGCCGGTTTGCATTTAACTAAAGCAAGCACCGTATGCGGCACCGGCGGCTCCGGCAGAGCCGGGATCCTCACTCCTCCTTCCGTGGGGAATGCCCTGGAGCTCAGCACCAATCCTGGCTGGAAATAACCCCCCTGGCAGCCACACCACGTTGTTCTGGAGGTCCCCAGCCTTCTCCAGAATACTCAAACATGATGTTCTTTGTGTAGAGAATGGTTTGCGTTGGAAGGGTAATCAAGTCCAGGAACCGAATTCTTCGTGATTTCACCAGGATGTGGGTATTGAAAACCTTCTTTTGGAATGACCTGTAGGAAGTTTAATAAGGGTGAGGGCAGGTGCTGCTACCCCTGGGATCAGTCCAGGCTGGGGATGGAGGGATGGAGAGCAGCTCTGGGAGAAGCACTTGGGACATGACCCAGCCCAGAACCCCCCTGTGCTGGGCTGAGCCCCAGCGTGGGCAGCAGGGAGGGGGGGATTCTGCCCCTCTGCCCCCTCAGGTGAGACCCCACCTGCAGAGCTGCCTCCAGCTCGGGGGTCCCAGCACAGGGAGGACCTGGAGCTGCTGGAGCCAGTCCAGAGGAGGGACCAGGATGAGCAGAGGGATGGAGCAGCTCTGCTGGGAAAGGCTGGGAGAGCTGGGATTGTTCAGCCTGGAGAGGAGAAGCTCTGGGGTGACCTCATTGTGGCCTCACAGTGCCTGAAGGGAGTTACCAAGAAAGATGGGGAGAGACTGGGGATGAGGGCCTGAAGTGACAGGACAGGGGAAAATGGCCTTAAGCTGAAGGAGGGTAAGTGTAGATATTAGGAAAAAATTGTTCCCTGTCAGCGTGGTGAGGCCCTGGAATGGATTTCCCACAGCAGCTGTGGCTGCCCCATCCCTGGAAGTGTCCAAGGCCAGGCTGGACAGGGCTTGGAGCACCCTGGGCTAGTGAAAGGTGTCCCTGCCCATGGCAGGGGTGGAACGGGATGGATGATCTCTAAGGTCCCTTCCAAACCAAACCATCCCAGCATTCTGTGTCCCTTGTCCTCCAAGGGGTGGAAACCCTTCTGGGAATCATCTCCAAGCTGTGTTAACCATCAAGCTTTCCCCGGTTTGTCAGTGCAGGCCTGTAGCTCTCTCAGATGAGTTGAACAATAGAAGGATATTAGTGCCAAAAATGCATTAACTCGGGTGACTTCCTTCATCTCTGATAATTTGTGCCTTCGCTTTCCAGATAATGTTCATAAATTGCTAAAGCAGTACTTTAATATTAACATAAGCTGCAGTCTCTGTGACAACTGTTACAGAATAGGCTGTTTGGAGCTCTGAAATTGATTTTTTTTCTTTTTGCCCTTGTCTGTTTGAACTGAAAAACTGAAGACGAAATGCTATATTTGGTTAACCAAAAACAAGACCAAAAATACTTGTTTCAGGTCAAATAAAAGATTTCATTTGATACGATATGTTCTTTGTTCAGACTTTAAAAACCTTTTTTTAAAGTAAATTAACTTCAGAGATGTCTTGGGGGGAAAAAAGTCTAAATGTTTCATGTAGAGGAGAAAATGCCTAAATAAACCACTTTCACTTTTGACACCCAGTCCTCCCCTTTCAGGCCAAATGTGTTTGATGGGAGATCATGAACAGCTTTGCTTGACCCACATCTGAGGAAATTATTGCGCCAAAGATGCAGGGGGAAGAGTTAATGAGTCATTTTTAATGGGTATCTCAGTAGGTGAGAGAAGGACTGAAATTATCAATTTGAAGGAATAATAGGACCCTGGTTAGGTGACTAAATCCTGCTTTTAATCATCCTGGGGGCGGTGAAGAGGGGAAATTGGGGGTTGGCTCATCCTCATTAGATAAGTTGGGGGTGAGCAGTATTTTGCAGCTGGCCCAGAGCTTTGGAGGGAATTAGGCTGGATGCTGGGAAAAGGTTCTTCCCCCAGAGTGTCAGGCACTGAACAGGGAATGGTCCCAGCCCCGAGGCTGCCAGAGCTCCAGGAGCGTTTGGGCAGCGCTGCCAGGGACAGGGTGGGGTTGTTGGGGTGTCTGGGCAGGGTCAGGGGTTGGACTGGATGAACCTGGTGGTCCCTTCCAAGAGAGGGAACCAAGCCCAGCTAACCCAAATCCCTGGGTGTTGAACCCGAGACTTGTGTGATCCTTCCTGATCCCAAGGGGGCAGGCCAAGTTCCCAAATCCTGCTGTTGACTGTGCTTCACCATCAGTTCCTTCAAAGTGTGGAGCGTTTCCTGATGAATCCTTACCCGGGTAATTGAGACCTTCTCAGTGCAAAGGGAAACTCCCCTTCTCAACCTCCCACCTCCTTTGCTGTAAAGCACTTGGAGAAAATCCCGCGGGGATCTGCTGCCTGTTGCTGTGGGATCTAAAATGTGAAGTGAGCAAGGGCTTGGTTGGGAAGTCATTCAGGCAGGACCTTAGGAGTGGTCCAGGTCTTCTGCTGAACAAGTGCTGTTTTTCTGGGCACACCCATTTGGAGGCATCTCCTCCAGGTTTGCACGTGGAGTGCCGGGAAGGCTGGGATCTGTTCTAGTGCAGTAATTGAGCAATCGCATTGTTCTGGACACAGCAACTAATGATTTTTTTTCTGTATGATAATGCATCTTCATTACTCTGGGGAAATCATTTGCTCCTGTGAAGACAGGCCTCTCATTCCTGGGTTAAGGGGGAAGAGACTAATGGCTTAATTAAAAGGTTGGAGAGAAAAATCTGTCTTAACCCTTTTTTTGTGTGTTTGAAGCGTGCTGTGGGTAGAGAGATGCACATGCAGGCGTGGCACAGAGAGTGTTTGGGAGCAGTGCATCAAACCAGGGATACGAATTCCAGGAGTTCCATCCATCACCTGTATCTCCCACAAGCCATCTGCCCCCTGGAATAGGCCAGCGAGGGCCTGAGCCACATTTGGTTGTGGCCAGCGCTGAGATTTATTCTGTGTGAAAGGGGAGCGTTATTTAAATCTGCACATTGTGCAGGATGTGAAAGCAGCTCCCCGTAATCTACAGCCCTCGTGTCCGCTGGGAACGCTCCATTAGCATCTTTCATTCCTGGAGTTGGATGCTTTGCAGCTCCTTTTAGCGGTGATAATCCAGCAAAGGCCCTGTGTTGTTCACACTGCAATATTTATGGAGCCAGCCTTCCTTTGAATTTCCACGCTGGCTTCGGCCAAAGGCAGAGATAGAACACAAACAGTGGCTTCAGTAGCACAGTAGTCCAGGCTTTTCCCTTGCTGGGATGTAGGGCTTTCCAGAGGCCTGTTTGGAGCTGATTTGATCCTTTGGGGAAGGAATAGGAAGGGCTGAGTGTGTCTGACAGCGATTGTGCTCTCCCAGCCCTCATCCCAAGGGAAACTGTGGTGCAAAGCCCTTTCCTGGAGACAGTGAACAACCATAAGCAGAGATAACAGGACCAGGGGTGAACTGCTGGGAATTTCATGGTGCAGGGGACCTGTGTCCTTCCCTCCGAGCCTTTGGACAGAGGAGTGGCAGTGCAAGGCTTCTCTTTGTGTATCCCAGGATCATCAAGGTTGGGAAAGACCTTCAGGATCACCTAATCCAGCCACCACCCCAGCACCACCGTAATCACCCCTAAACCATATCCCCAAGTGCCACGTGCAGGCACCTTCTGAACACTTCCAGAGATGGTGACCTCACCTCCCTGGGCAGCTTCTTCCACCACCTAATGAGAAAAGCCATCCTGCAGACGAGCAGTGCTCTCCCTGTGGTTGTTTTGGGCAAGCCTTTCCCAGGTGGCTCACGCCTCTGAGTGGTTTTGTGTTGGGATGTGGATGCCAATGATGCCTTAGGTTTTAACTCTTATATTTTTTGAATCCTGTATTGCCTCATGTGTAACTCGAAGTTTCTGTAGCCTGCTGACTTCAGCTCTCTGCTCATCACAAACCTCTCTGGGGCTGCTCTCCAAGGACACCCAGGCTGTGCAGGCCCAAAGCCTCTGAAGGGGGCGAGCTGAGGGGAAATTACATCATTAGCTAAAGTTTTAATTAGCGAATTTATGCTGATATGCAAATGGACCAAACCTTTAAAGGTGTGGGGAACTCGTGACTCGGGGTCCAGCTTGGGGTCCAGCTTGGAGCCCTTGGCTCCCCAGGGTGCCCCTTTGAAGGCCTTTCCAATAAACACCGACCTTTATTCCCTTACTCCTGTCCAGTCTCTGTTTCTGGGGAGCCTCTCAAGGCATCACCAATAGTTTCTTTATCCACAAGGTTGGATGGAGCCTATGGTCAGGTCCCGTGGAGATGGATTTCCCATTTTTGTTTTCACGGCTGCTACTCGTGGTGCCTTTCCCTTTCCCTTTCCCTGCTCTGCCTGCAGCGCTCCCTCCACACCGTGTTCTCCCAAACGGGAGCACTCCTTCCTGTGCCAGGGAGAGGGCAGGGCAGCACCATGGGCACATCCAAATGGTGCTCCTGGGGTTGTGCTTTGGCTCATTTGGGTGCCTGATTTGGCATGGAAGGACCGGAGCCCCCGCCTCGCACGTGCCTCTCTCTGCAGCTCCGATTCCCCAGCTCCTCTCTCTTCATTTGACACAATTAAATATTAAAGCCAGTAAACACTTTAGTTCGTCTGCACAGCACTGTCTGCCCAATTATCCTCCTGCAGGGCTGTCAGACTCTGCCAGTTGCTTCCCTGGATGCTGGCAGCCTTTAGCCTCTCTGCCAGCATCGCTCCGAGGAAAACCCTGCTCTCCAAACCTCCCTTCCCACCTCTCTCTGCAGCTCCTCATGCCTTGGGGTAACCTCAGATATCCCAAGGCAGCATTGGCCTGCCTGAGTCTTTTCAAAGGGCCAGAAGGAGCTGTTTGTTCTTGTTAAGCTGTTTTGCAGGTATTGACTGGGGAATAAAGGGGGAGTTTAGGCGGTGGCTGCTTGGAAACCTGTGAACAGAGGTCAGAGCTGTTGTTGTCTGTGAAGTGCAGAACAGGTTCTGCTTTCCCTGGAGCTGCAGGACAGTGCTCCTGCAGTTCGTGTGGGTCTGCAGCACCCCAGAAATACTTCCCTGAAGGTGGGATTTTGCTGCTTCCAAAATATTTGAGTTAAGGCTTTATCTTCTCCCCGTTAGAACTGGGGTGTGGAGCCTCTCCTCAGCCCCTGCCCCAACACCGAGGATGCCCTTTGGGTAACTTAAACCCTTTTTTATTTTTATGCAGCCGGTGAGATTTTGCTGACAAGTGAAGGGAAATTGCTGCAGCTCTTCCAGCCTCATTCAAGCAGAGCTGGTTTGGGGTGGTTTTTTTGTTGCTGTTGTGTTCTTGCCTTTCAGGGCCTTGACATTCAGTGGAGTCCATTTCCAAGAGGGATGGGACAGCAGGATTTTACTGTGGTTTCAAAAGACATTTTAAGTGCTTGAACTGCTGCCATCACTGAGTTACATGCTCGAATCTGGCCTTGACTGTGCAGGTTGAATTTCTTGCTCTGATTTTCAAGGCAGTCGGCATTAGCAGCTCGTCCTCTGCCAGACGGATCGCTGGGAGCAGCTAATGGGGTTTCTCTTTTCATTCTCTCTGCAGTGATTTGCACTCCCAGACCTTGGCCCCTGAGCTGGTCACTGGGAATATCAGCAGATACCAATGAGGAGTCTCTGACTTGCTCCTGGGCTGAGATAACCAGTGTATGCAGAGTTTCGCCCCAGCACAAAATTCAGATTGGAATTTTTCCTGGTCTCCATTAAAACTTATTACCCACTGGGATTGCTATTGACCAGGCTTCCTCGCCAGTCTGTATTTCCTTCCTGGATCAATAATCTCAGTATTGATTTCAAAATAAGTTGGTATCTTGGAAGTGCAGCGCTGCTGGCTCCAGGCAGCTCGGGCTCTGCTGCTCTGGTTGATCCCCACTGCAGCTCTCCAGGTTTAATCCGTGGCTGCCACTTCCACAGTCAGCAGGGTTTGGTGTCTGCATCTCAAACCCCTCCAGAGATGGGGCTTCAGCTGAAGGGGAGCAGCCTGGATTTGCTGTCTCAGAAGTGAAGCTCTCCTGTCCTGTGAAGGCAGGAAGATATTTGCATTAGATATTTATCCTGTGGTGTGATCCCAGCTCTGCACGGCCCCCGCTCCCAGGGCTGCGGATCTCCCTCGTGTCCTTTGGGAAGGCTCCCAGCCCTCCACTGTCAGAGGGTGCTGGGTGCAAACTGCAGGGACGGGGAAGGAAAACTTCTCCTTTGGGTTTCCCTAAATCTTTAATGGCATCTTACAGCTCCCCAGGGGGAGACCTCAGACCTGAGACCTCAGTGCCACCTTCTCCTGAGCCTGTCTGTAATACCCCTCTGCCTGGAGCCGTCCTTGGTTATTTCTTTTTCCCCGCAATGACTTGCAGGGCAGAAGCTGCTCCTCTCCATGGAATTGCTCTCAGCTGCCTCTGCTTCCCAGAGCTGTTGAATTGACCAGCAGCCCCTTTGCACACTTTGTCCCCCAGCCCAAGGAGACCTCCTGGAACTCCAGTTAATAAAGCACAAATCTCTCCAGGCTTGATGAACTCATCCCTGTGATGGCTTTTGTCCTGCGTGAGGTGTTTCGTAAGAAGCTTTGCTATTCTGTACCACACCAGATCCTGCAGGCTGAGCTGGCTTAGGAGCAGCTGAGGCACCAGGCAGGATCCCTTATGAAATCTGTTGGGAGTAATGAACCACAGATGACTCTGTTTCCCGAATCGATGCGGAGCTGCTGTTTCTAGAAAGCTGCCAAGCACACAAGTGTGAGGTTAGTGATGGAAAAGCTTCCGTGGGGAAGCTGGGAAAGCTGTTGGTACTGTCAAACGTCTCTGCTTTCCACCCCAGAGGCTTCTGTCTTTCTGTCTTGGACAAAGTGTCTGCTCCTGTTCTCTCCCTTGTTCCTTCCAGATCCTGGGAGGTTTAGTGCAGTTCACGCTTGCAGAGCACTTGGGTAAAGCATTCTTGCAAAGTGCAAAATATTTATTAGTATTTGCATAGCAGCCCCTGACCTGCTGTGAAGAAGCAGCCCTTCAGCTCTTCTGAGTAAATATACCTTCATTAAATAAAACTCAGCCTGCACTGCACTGCACCGCTCTGTCTCACCTTCATCTGCTTTTTCATGTGTAAAAAGTCTTAGGAGTATTTGACTTTAATGAATTTTGAGCATGCAAAGAGTCTGCCTGGCCCAGCAGTGCAGCTCTTGACCCTGGTGACAGCAATGAACAGCATCCAGGGGGCTGCTGAGGAATCGTTTCCTTAAGGAGTCACCGAGCACCCGGTTTGGATGTTGCCTCACAGCTGGAAACCTGCAGCAGTGCAGGTTTAGGGGGGTACAGGGCTGGTTTCCAGCTTGGTTTGCATGGACTGGGGCTGGGCAGGGCTCCTTGTGCTGCTCCTGGGGCATCACACCCACCCTTCAAACCTTTAGAGCTGCTGCTGCAAAGCTGCCGGGATTGCAAATGGGATGCCAAGGCTTTAGATGCTCTTGGTGGCCCATAAAATCTTCTTGAGCTTTACATGACGTTAAAGCTTGAAGAGGCACTATTTAAAGCAGAGTGTTTTCACAAGTGCTTGAGGTTGGCTTAATGCTGCTCTTGTTGCAGTTAAGCCCAGTTCAAACAAACTTTGTTCAGCACTGAGCACACTCTGGAAATATTCCCCTCTCCCCCTGCCCCCCAGAGGAAGGCAGGCAGATATTTGTATTAGAAGAGTCCCTGTACAGCTCAGAGGCTCCAGCCATTTCCAGGCTGACTGGAAATGGGGAGGACAGAAGGCACTGGCCATGATCCGCCAGCTTTCCAGCCTTGGCAGAAATGGTAAATCAGCTGCCAGGTAATACTGGGTGTTAAGGGGGTATTTCTGCTTTATAATTCATTGAGCAGCTTACAGGTTCAGGTGGGAAGCTGCTTTCTCTTCAGCATCTTTCTTAAAAAAAAAAGTTGCACAGCTCAACAGATTTCCTTGATGAATTCCTGAAGTGTATCCTCATCCTTCCCCCGTGTCAGCTGACAAATGACTGTTTTGTCTGGCATTCCTTATGGACTTACTTGTTTTTAATACAATGCAGAGAGCAAAGAATCCAGGCAGCACGAGCCTCCTGCTTGTGGCTTTGAGGGCTCGCTTTTCATTTGGGAACTGAGGTGCTTTTTTTTTTGGTGGTTCCTAATTTTCATTCAAGACTTTGTCGCAGATTATAAAATACAATGTTCAGAAGAGAAGTCCGCTTGCTTTCCTCACCAGTGTCCTCTTGGTCCCCAGTGCCACACTTTCAGGCACTGACTGTGCACCTGTTTGTCTTTGCTTCCCTCTGTTCCAGTGTTTTATGTGGGAGCCAGACTGGGAGTGTGCTCGTAGCTGTTGTACTTGGAGAGCCTTGTGCAGCTTCCCCAAACCCCAGGAATATGTGAGGGATAGAGAATAAACACCAGATGCTGCAGTGCCACTGAATAAAGCTGAAAAAGCATAATCCACCCATATGTGCCAGATTCATCCCATCTATGCTTTGTTCCCTGTGCAGCCTGCTGGTCTCAGAGAATCCTAAAATCCCAGACTGGTTTGGATTGGAAAGGACCTCAAAGCTCATCTCATTTCTGCCATGGCCAGGGGCACCTTCCAGTAGCCCAGGTCATTCCAAGCCTCGAGGGCTCTGCTCAAGTTCTTGGTGCTGTGAAGGATTTGTGCTCCTGCTGGCTTTCCCCTTCATCTGCCAGAGATGGGATTTGCCAAAATACTTGAGCTGAAGTTCAGCTGGCTTGCAGTGGGATTAGAGCTCCTGAGGAGGCGAGGAGTTTCAAACGTGGCTGTTGCTGTCACCTCTATCCTGGAGCTGCCAGGCTGAGGGGGCTGCTGGAGTAGTTTGGATCTGGGTCCCTTTTCTTTACTGTGTCTTTGTACACACTTTGAACCCCCCTTTAAGACAAGATCACTTTGTTTTCTTACCTGGAGTACAAGCCACTGTCGTCATCTGCCACATCTCCCACCAGTTTACGACAGGTGAAGAAGAATTAAACACCAGGAGGATTATAAGAAGAAAAAATGTAATTACCTAGGGAGAAATCCACTAGGATTCTGCCGAATATCCCGTCTTATAAGGACTTTTGGGGCTTCTTAGCTGTCTGGAAGCTTTGGGATCTGCTAAGACTGTGCTTTGACAAAAGTAGCCTTAAGTCTGCAGCACTGGGGGGGAAAAGGTTGCTGGGCTGGAGGTGATGTTGGGATCGTTCTGGATTCGGGGATGAAGTGGGGCAGTGTGAGTGGCTGTGGTGCAGCCTTGGGTGGGTTCCTACTCCAGTGAGATGCTGCCAGGCTGAGGGGTGTGCTCAGTGCCCGACTCTAACCCAGTCTGGGGGTGTGAGTCAAATCCAACGGACAGTAAAACACCTCCTGGGCTCAGGAAGAGTCGGGCTGGGCCTTTGTGTGTGGCTGGTGGCCCCACAGGCTCTGGTGGCCCCACAGGCTCTGGTGGCCACAAAGCAGAATAGAGTGCAAAGCAGGATCAGCCGTTCTTGACAGAGAAACCCCAAAAAGTGCCTTTTCCTCTGGGTAACCAACTGTGGGAGAGGTGAGAGAAGAACTGAACACTCTGGTGGAGCACCTTTTTCCAAGGTCATCCTCCTCAGGTGCCTCCTTCACCGCCCAGTTGCCTTCCAGGACCTCCCCGTGCGTTCTGCCTGGCTGTGGACGGCGCTGGGTTTCCGTCCCCCTCCCGCTGCTCCCTCCCCCTGTCCCAGCACCATATGTCATTAAAATGCTCAGACGTGTGGAAAGGGCCTTGACAGAGATGCAAGGAGACAGGGGAGACGCGGCCGAGCAGAGACTTTGTCAGATGGAATGATTCTGACATTAGCGACGGTAACCCGGGGAGAAAGATACAGCCAGGGAGGGGGAGCGGGCCGGGGACCTGGAGTGACAGGGCACGAGGAGAGGCAGGGAAAACCGGAGCGATTTCCAGCTGCAAATGGAGTGGAAAGCAGCGGTGGGGTTGGAGGACTCGAGCCTTGTCTTCATGGCAGTGCAGGGCAGGCAGTGACCCTGCCTTGCCATCAGCTGGGGCATGTGTAGGTCTGAGACCAGCAGCAGGAGGTTTTTTTCCTTTCCTCCACTCTTTGCCACACCAGGAGCTTGTTTGGGAAACTCTTCTTGCTGAGTGTGCTCCCACAAGCCTGTGGGGAGGATGTCAGCCAGTTCCAGCCTCCACCTGTGCCAGGTGAAGGTGGAAAAAGAACCCTGGGAGCATCTGGGGGGTGAAGAAAGGTGACTCTGGTGTGTGCCCACTGCAGTGGGAAGGTGCAGGACTCCCTCCACTTCCTGCTGTTTGCATGGACCCTCCCTAAAAACCGAAGACAGCGCTGCTTTGTCGGTTGTTTATCGTGTTTTGAAGGTGGTTTTTTCCCTGCAGAGAATACCTCTGAAATTGCTTTGTAATCCTGAAAAGAAAACAAACGAAAGGAAGCCTTCCCTGGTCCCATCGATGGGAGGAATCCAAGCATCCATGTAGGTGGCAAGCGTGGATGCACGACCCTGAGTATTTGATATTCAGGGCAGGGAGCTGGTGGGGAAAACCCAGCAAAGAATTCGTGGTATCGTTAGTGCAAATATGCCTGTGGTTCAGCAAAATCAAACAAATCAAACACTTGGAGCTGCGAGGGGAGAAAAAAGCAATTCCCAAACTCCGTGCAACCTGCAACAAAACACAGCTCCTGTTGTTTGAAGAGCTGGGGCCGGCGAGTGCCGGGAGGAATCCCATCTGGGCAGGCAGGGAACAAAGGAGCTCCAGGTACCAGGAGTCATTAGCGAGCCAGGGAGCACAGTTCCACTGGAGGGAAGGCTCCTGCACAGCCCTCCTCGCCATCCCCGTGCTGCGAGCTTGGGACAGGGCTGTTTCTATTGATGCCTGAAAGATGGGCTGGAAATAAATCCCCATAGACTGATGTCTATAGAGCAGGTATTTGTTTATTTCAGCGCTGGTGGTGAGGGGGATTTTTCCTCCTAGCTCACCCATCCTTGTCAAGTGCAGTGGTAAATTTATACAATAAATTATGCTTAATGTGGCTATGTCATCACAGCATCATCACACACGTGCCGGAAATAATTTACATAGCATGATCTCATGGTTATTAGGTAATTTCTTCTCACTGCGCCTGCACTCCCTTAATTCGGGGGTCTTCGGGGGTCTTTGATGAAGGCTTCCAAAGTCTTCTTCGCACTTGAACTTTTCAACTTTGGCTTCGGAGCATGCGTAGTTATGGTGCTCCTCGGTCTCTCCGGTCTTAACCGGCCTCAATTCTTTGTTTTGTGGCTAATTGGCTCTGCATTTGCCAACTTCTCATTAGTACTACTCTTATCTATCTCTAAAGCTGCACACCTGGTAAATCTTTTTCTCTCTTTTTGTCTATTCAGCATTTAAGCAACTAGTTAACCATATACTAGCCATTACATTGTATAAAAAGTTACTCATATTAGATATATATGAGTATCAAAAGTCATTATTTTGATTACGTAAGTAAAAACTATAGAAGGCTATTGTTTCAGGTTACAGGGTATATTGATATTAAGGTTACATAGATATCTTTTAACTCAAGTTATATGAGCTCCTTATTACTTTGACTTAGGTTATATAGACATCACTACTGAGTTACCAACAGCTGGAGGCCTCGAGTCTCCAGCCAGGAAAGGCGAGTCCCAGCCGTGCCTCCGTGCCCGGCGTGGAGGGACTGGGAGGCTGCTCATCCCTGCCCTCGCTGGGAAGCTTCCTTTTAAAATTACCCACTTGGAGAACACTCTGCTGCCCTCTCAGGTGGCTGAATTACAGCGTGTCTGAAGATGGGGCATTCTCACTGCTTCCCAAATGGTGTGGTAGCCTCCTGCCTTCATCTTCCCCAGTTTTTGGATGTGGTGATCTGCCTGTGGGTGTGAGGACAGGTGTTTGCTCCTGGGCAGCTGCTGCTTTCAGGGAGGCTGAGCAAAGATGGTTTGTTTATATGGTTTTCTCCGGGATCTGGACATAGAATCATGGAATATCCTGAGTGGGAAGGGACCCACAGGCATCACCCAGTCCAACCCCTGGCCCTGCACAGACACCCCAGCAATCCATCCTCTCCCTGGTAGTGCTGTCCAAACGCTCCTGGAGCTCTGGCAGCCTCGGGGCCGTGCCCATTCCCTGCAGAGTCTGTGTCCACTTTATGTTTACCAGAACTTTATTTCCCCCTAACTTCTGGCCTGGTGGGTGATTTCTGGGTGCACTTCTCCTCTCCCCAGCCTTCCAGCACCAGTGTTTCCTCTCATGAGTCACTCCCCAGACAGGCTGTTATTTCTCTCCAAGTGGCCCATCTAACACAAACTTTGTACTCTTAAGTGCCAAGGGAAGCGTTCTTGGGGGAGACGAGCTCAATTTGTTTAACACTGTAATTCACTGTTAGAAATCTCTCTCTTTTGTCACAGACAGAGTCACTGGATGCGTCAGCCTTTGATCTCAGCGGCTGATCTTCTACGTGGAAGAAATCTCAGTAACACTTTAAATTATGTGTCTGAGATACCCATTACCAACGTGTTGCGCTCGGATTTAGGGAGACTGTTGAGCAGTAGATAAATAGTACATGAGGCGCCTTTTAAAAGACTTTTATTATACCAGTATTTTTCTCCACGAGGTGCTCTTAAGAACTGGGAAACTGCATTTCCACTCCTGCCATTTTAAAAAATGCTCCACAAGCCTGGGTTTATGGTACTCTGCCTAATTTGATAGATGTTGATAAATGGCATGTCTTATAACGAGTGGCTTTGGGGCTAAGTGTGCTTCGTGGTTGGATTCGAGTTTGCTTCTTGCTCTGCAATTAATTCCTTAGGTGACCTTGAGCATATTGCTTCAAAGCTGTCTCATTTTACTGTCTTATCTCCAAATGAAGTCCCTCCGTTTGGAGAGGGAAGCCTAAATGAAATCTCTCCTGGCAGCTGGGAGCTCACCTGGTTGTGTGCAGCGGGTTGCAGACCGGGGTTGCATTTCACCCTCCGGTGACACGTTGCGCTCTGTTGTGTTACATTGGAGTTAAATCCAGCATTTTGCTCTCATCTGTCAGGCTTCTGCGCTAAGGAGATTCACCTTGTTGCTTTTACACAGCTCCGGGTCCCTCTGCTTCACTTAATGGGATTGTCTGTCCAGGAGACAGCTTGGGGAAAATTTAAAGATGTGCTTTCCGCCTCCTGTGTTCTCGCTGTTGCCTGCCGAGGAAAATCTGCCGGAGCAAATCTCACAGGGTGCACAGGGAGCGCTCAGGAACGCGCGCTGAGACTTTGAAATTTCCTCTGCGAGTGTCCACCCGAGTGCCAACTGCGTTTTAAGCTCAAGCTTTAGGCTGAGATGTTTGGACTGCTCTGCTTTGTGTGCGTAAGCTGGAAGAGAGGTGGGCACCAAGATTATGGAATCAGGGAATCACTCAGCATTATGAAGTAATGAAGCTGTGTGAGGTATTAAATGAGGAGCCCTAGAGCTGGGAGAGGCTCTGGCCAATTTGGCAAGGGCTCAGCATTCCAGCTGAGGAAGGGAAGGTTTAGGTGAGATGTAAGGAAGGAATCTTTTACTCTGTAAGGGTGGGCAGGCCCTGGCACAGGGTGCCCAGAGAGGTTGTGGATTCCTGATCCCTGGCAGTGCCCAAGGCTGGGCTGGACAGGGCTTGGAGCAGCCTGGGCTAGTGGGAGGTGTCCCTGCTGTGGCAGGGGGATTGAACTGGATGGGCTTTAATGTCCCTTCCAGGCCAAACCCTCTGGGAGTTCTGTGAGTCTGTGCCCTTGGAGCTGTTTGAGGACCTGCTTTGGGTCTGAGAGCAGCTCCCTCTCCCCAGTGCCCCAGACTCGGATCTTTAGGATCTGGTTCCCACCTGTGCCTGAGACAGCCAAGAGCAGCAGCCAGTGCTGTGGAACAGCTGCTGCTCCCTGTCCTGCTGCACCCACACCTCCAGCACCCACCCTTTCCACAGGGTGCTCGGACCCATTTAATAACCCACAGAACAGCAGGGACCGGGCTCCTCCGCTCCTTGACAAACCCGATGGCGTGGCAGGAGAGCGGCAGCACTTTCCAGAGCTAAGAGCCAGGAGCTGCTGCTAATAGTGTAATTTCCAAGCTGGTGTTCTCTTTTGAAATCCCATGAATGGGATAGGAAGTGTCAAATTTGGAGCTTTTAGCTGCTTGACCTCCAGCTTTGATTTTTGAACAGGCTGTGCTCGTGTTTTGTTAGTGGCCAGCTGCAAAGGAGAGGGATTCAAGGAGCATTGCCTGCACCACAGATCCTTCCCAAAGGGATTTTGGGTCCCAGTGATGCCGGCTGCTGTTGTTTCACAGGTGACAAAGGCATCTCGGAGTAGATGGACTTCAGTACAATAAGGTAAATTTCCAAAGAAAGGCACACAAATGTGCTCTGAGATGTTGTATTTCTGATCAGAGGAAGGGTCTGTGCTTCTGGAGGCACAGACACGCAGAAAAGGATAAAAAGATTTTCCTTAGGTGGGCGTTAAGAGCAAAGACACATCGATTGCTGGAGGCAGCGAGGGCTGGTTCCCACCCACCGGCCTGGGGCCTGTGCTTTTCCATCTCTGCCTCGTGGATGGAGCTTTCCCCTTTTGCAGCACGAGCACAGCAAAGCTTGTTTCCCTTTGAAGTGCTCCGAGAGCTTCAGGAGGAGAAAAAAACGCGCAGTAGGTGCAAGAACCTCTTCCAGTGGATCATTATTTGGTGTGTCTGGAAACACTTCAAGGGGGGATGCAAAGCAGAGCTGGTTGTGGGGCACGCTGATGCCTTGAGAGGCTCCCTAGAAACAGAGACTGGACAGGAATAAGGGAATAAAGGTGGGTATTTATTGGAAAGGCCTTCAAAGGTGCACCCTGGGGAGCCAAGGGCTCCAAGCTGGACCCCAAGCTGGACCCCGAGTCACGAGTTCCCCACACCTTTATAGGTTTGGTCCATTTGCATATCAGCATAAATTCGCCAATTAAAACTTTAGCTAATGATGTAATTTCCCCTCAGCTCGCCCCCTTCAGAGGCTTTGGGCCTGCACAGCCTGGGTGTCCTTGGAGAGCAGCCCCAGAGAGGTTTGTTACGAGCAGAGAGCTGAAGGCAGCAGGCTACAAGAAATTTCAGAATTACACATTAGGCTCTACAGGATTCGAAAATATAAGAAAACCTAAGGCATCAACGCTGGGTGCAGCTGTGGGCAGACACCTGTGAGCAGGGCTGCTCTTCAGAGTTCATTGTGGACCTCTTGCTGTTCAGGCAGCTGACTTGGGGAATGGTGCTGGGGACGGAGCCCAGACACTGAACTTTTTTTCAGGGCAGCTGCTGTGCTGTGACAAGAAGTGCAGGTTAGCAGAGGGCCCTGCGAGGCTTCGTAATGAAACACAGAACCTTTCACCCTTAGCCAAAGCTTCTGTAAATTGCAAACGGGGATTAAACTGGGAGCAGGAGCTCAGAGCCCAGCTCCTCGTGGTGCAAGACACACGGGGAATTTTGCTCCAGCTGAATTGAAAAATCCATGGCTAAGAAAGTAAGTGTTGTGGGCCAAAGGGGCAAGTGTAATGAAACCAAGTGTGACCGTGTTCCCCAGATTAAATCCAGAGCATTTGGTTTGCAGAGAACTCCCTGGCCACGGGTACTCGTTTATTCTTATTAAATAAAGCAGTCATGCTGTATCTGGAAGCACTGCAGAGATGGAGTCCCTGGGAGGGGGGAGCACGGGGGGAGGAGATCAAAACGGGTTTGTCAGTGCAAACCTCGCACCGAGCACGGCAAAGAGACAGGGAGAAGCTGATCACACGGGGAGAATGAGACTGAGCCACAGCCAAGGTGTCAGAGCAGGTTTGTCGCTGCCAGAGCCAACTGGAAGTGAAAGCGTCACGGGGAACCAGAGGCAGATCGAGCCTGTCAGGGAGGTTTAACTCATCTGAGGGCTGAGAACACTCCCAGCCCCACTGGATTGGGCAGGAGAGCAGGGCCAGGCAGGTGCCTCTGGATGCTGGAGGTGCCCAGTGAAGTGCCCGGCTGGGGAAGAGCCGCTGCAGCACCTCCGGCCACTGGCTGGTGTCCAAGGGGACAGCGAGGGGCTGTGCCACCCAGAGAGCCTGAGCTCTGCTGGGGGAGCTCCCCTTGAACACTCAAATCTTGTCTTGAGCTCAGCAGGAGCTGGGGGAAGACTGGTGGCGCCTGAGGGATGGGTGGCCCTCTCCAGGTGGAGTTTGGCTGGTGGAGGGCAGAGCTGTGCCTCACCACGGGGTTTGCCTTCCTCCCCGCATCCCCTCGCCAGCAAATTCCCCTTTAATATTCCTCCCAGCTCCCTCCCCTGTGACAGCCAGGGGATGCTGCTGTGCTTTATTGCCACCACATTAATGAAAAGGCCATTGTGGCTGAGGCTCCTTTGGTGACTTGGAGATGGATTTCCTCTTAAGGCGAGTAAAATGAGCCATCCTCAGCCCGCGTGGAGATAAGGAATGGTGAAGGATGGTTTGGACTGGAGCATATTTTGCTGGGTTTAGGCCATCCTTCTGCCTGATGAGTTGTTTAAAACCCTGCAGACGGTTCCTTCTTGTCAGGCAGAGCTATGGATGGGGCAGGTGGGGCTTTTTGAGAGTCACTGAATCACTGGAAGGGACCTTAAAGCTCATCCAGTTCCACTGGATGTCCATGTGCCACGGGCAGGGACACCTTCCACTGTCCCAGACTGCTCCAAGCCCCAATGTCCAGCCTGGCCTTGGGCACTGCCAGGGATCCAGGGGCAGCCACAGCTGCTCTGGGCACCCTGTGCCAGGGCCTGCCCACCCTCACAGGGAACAATTCCTTCCCAATATCCCATCCAGCCCTGCCCTCTGGCAGTGGGAAGCCATTCCCTGTGTCCTGTCCCTCCATGCCTTGTCCCCAGTCCCTCTCCAGCTCTCCTGGAGCCCCTTTAGGCCCTGGAAGGGGCTCTGAGGTCTTCATGGAGCCTCTCCAGGGCACTGAGGACCTGGAGGAGAAACTCCCCCAGCTGTTGGGGCTCCAGAAGGTCTCCTTGGGATGCCCCAGCCCCTGGAGCCTGTGCCCAGGGCTGCATCGTGTCCCCTATGCAGGCGGAGCTGCTCCCAGGGGGAGAGCTCTGGGAGCTGAGGAGGGCTGGGAGCAGCGGGAGGGAGGGCAGGCTGCTGCTCCCCTTGCCAGGGCACTGCCAGGGATGCAGGGGAGGTGCCAGCACATCCCAGCATGGTGCTGGGAGCACTGGGCTGCTGCCACCCGCAGCAGTGACCACACATCCTGATTAAAGCTTTTGTGCCTCCTCCCACCTGGGTTTCGGTGCAGCAGCAGCTCTCTGAGCAGAGTTCGTGGCAGGTTTTCCTCCCTGACTTTTCCAATCTTCATTTCTTGTCCACTGGCTCTTCTGGGGGTGCCTGAAGCATCACAGACCACTGAGCACAAAATGCTCGGTGGGGATCTCCAGCTGAGGCTTTGCAGGGAAGCAAACCAGAAAGGGATGGGTCCTGTGAGCAGCACCTCACTCCTGCCCTGTGATCCCGTGGAGAGCAGCTCCCAGAACTGCAGGGCAACGATGCTGAGGCACAGGGAGGGGCAGTCAAGGGAGACACTGTGAAATTCTGCATTTCCCAGGTTTCAGAGTAAGGTAGCAGATTTTCCAGAGCGGCTGTGGCTGCCCCTGGATCCCTGAATTGTCCCCGAGGCCGGGTTAGGTGGGGCTTGGAGCACCCTGGGATAGTGGAAGGTGTCCCTGGATGAACTTTAAGATGCCTCCCAACCCAAATCATTCCATGATTCTCTGATAGTTGGGGATCACAGAGCACTCGGATACAGGGCAGAGACTCTGGAAGGACTCAGAGCAGTGCCGAGTCCACCAGAGTTTGGCCCTCCTGCTGAATTTGATGCATGTTGTTCATTTTTGCACATTCCTACTGCAGAAAATCTGGGTTTAAAAAATAAGGAGGGGAAAAGTTTCCTATCTGCTTTAAATTAAAATAAATCCAGAGCAGAGGAGGCCTTTTGTAAGGTCTGCTGAGTTAATGGATTCATAATGACTTTTAAAGCTTCACTTGGGTAAGAAATACTGTTCATTTCATAATTGCATATAAATATACTTTCTCATAATCCAGGACAGCATAGCAAAAGGAAATCTACTGGCTTAATTATAAATCTTTTTATTAGCTGGAACCCCGCTGGAATAAAAAAAAAGCACCACATATTGTTTTTATCTAGGAGGAAAAGCATGGGGAAAGGAGGGAGGGGGATGTCTTGGGAATGAGTTATGAGGAATTAAACAGGAAAGAAAACAACTGTGAGTGCTGGGGGCTGGCAGGCAGCAATGCAGGCACCGAGGGCTTCTGTGAGCACTTTTCCAGTCGATCCTTGGGCATGGAGCATCCCCACCCCAGCTTCCCCGGGAGCCTGGAGCCAGCACAGCAGATCAATTCTGTATCCAGTCAGTGGCTTTTCCAACATGTATTTTTTTATCTCTTTGACCTCCCGTGACCCGAGCTGAAGCAGATTTGTCTCTCCTTAGCTCCTGTCCACCTTGCTGGCACAGGTTTCTCTTCTGGAGAAAAAAAAGATTTCTCTTTTGGAGCTGGATCCCGAGGGTTGGAGCAGGAGGCTGAGGTGGAGGGAGGGTTGGGGGACCTGTGTGGTGCTTTGTGCACCCGGGGATGCACAGAGGCCTCCAGGGACGGGCTTTGGCTGGGGGGTGCCACATGTGCTGTGCGTGGAGGGACCGGGAGCAGAGGGGTGCTGGGGCTGGCTGGGAGCAGCCCTTTCCCTGGGAAATAGGGATGCTAGGCATGACTGGGACCAGCTCCTCATGTGAGAGGAGCAGGGATGCTGGGGCTGGCTGGGAGCAGCCCTTTCCCTGGGAAACAGGGATGCTGGGTGTGACTGGGACCAGCTCCTCACGTGAGAGGGAGCAGGGATGCTGGGGCTGGCTGGGAGCAGCCCTTTCCCTGGGAAACAGGGATGCTGGGTGTGACTGGGACCAGCTCCTCATGTGAGGGAGCAGGGATGCTGGGGCTGGCTGGGAGCAGCCCTTTCCCTGGGAAGCAGCAGGGCTGAGTCCAGATCTCTGGGCATTCACTGGAGCAGAGCTCTGGGATCGGACCCAGCTCTTGACTCCAGCGGTTCCCGGGAGCGGTTCCTGGGGTGGGAGGTGCTGAAGGATGGGGCTGCAGTGCCCAGCCCAGCCCATCCATCACTCCCTGCTCCCCTTCCGGGGAACGCGGCACCCAAGTGTTGCTTTTAAAAACAAAAAAAGAAACTAATTAAGCGCTTAAAGGTTGAGCAGCCCATTTGCACCTGATGGAGACAAATGAGGCTGCCTCGTGCCCAGGAAAGCTGGCACTGCTCTCCTACTCCCAGGTGGCTGTTTTTGCAATTCTGGGCTGCTGCAAACGCTGGCAGTGCCAGGCACCTGCTGCCTCCTCTGTCTGCGGAGCCGGGGTGCCTGTGCCCATCCTGGCATCCACCTGCTCGGGAGTGTGCTGGGAGAGTCCCTGAGCATCACAAGTTAGCTGAGGGAGCTGGGGGGGCTCAGCCTGGAGAAAAGGAGGCTCAGGGGGTCCTTGCCCCTCTCCACAGCTCCCTGACAGCAGGGGACAGCCAGGTGGGGTCGGGCTCTGCTCTGAACTAATGACAGGATGAGAGGACGTCATTTTAAAGTGCACCAGGGTGGGTCTAGGCTGGACAGCAAAAGGAATTTCTGTGGAGAAAGGGTGATCAGACTTGGAATGGGCCGCCCAGGGAGGTGGTGAAGTGACTCTCCCTGGAGGTGTTCAAGCAAAGACTGGAAGTGACAGTGCCGGGGTCTGGCTGACACGGTGGTGGGTGGTGGTGGGTCACGGGTTGGACTCGCTGATCTCAAAGGTCTTCTCCCACCTCAGTGATTCTGTGGTCTCTGTAAATCCTCCCCATAGTGCCCTGACACCCTGCTGTGACAACTTTAATCTTCATAGCCAAAGCCAAGCCCACGAGCCTCCTGCTGCTACTCCTTGTCTTGCTCCCCTCCTGAATTTGGGTGCTGGTGTCCTCTGAGTTGTGTCTGAGATGAAATACAGCTGCAAAGTGGGAAATCTGAGGGGCTACAAGCAATTCCAGCTGAAAGAATATGTCATATTCTCTATCTCTCTGGATACAACCCTGTTCCTTGAGAGAATTTAAGTACCAGCATGGCTGGGCAAATAATTTCCCTGTTTATTTTGCCTTGTGTGTTGAGAAATTGGACGTTAATTTGTTCCTTTTTAGAGGAACCCAGGAATGTTTCATCCAAGCTATATTGTCAGCAGTTTTGGCCAGATCTTCCCTGGGTCTTGTATGTACTGATGGAGGTGGGAGGGAAAGAGAAAGCCAGAGCCAAACCAGAGAATGGAAGAAAAGCAAAGCAGAGCAGGACAGTAATATGCTTTTGGATTTCTTTTTCATGTCCTGAAAAGGAAATAGGGAGGGAAAAAAAAATAATCTCTTCTCCCACCCTTCCCTCCAGACCATGGAATTAAATCTATAACCATTAGAGAAACATTTTGACCCAGACATCTTTTTTCTCTCTGCTCCTTCTCTGCATTCAAAAGCCTCCAAAGTGTCAGCATGTTTCCATGCAGGCGAGATGTGCATTGCATCTAAACAACATCATGTCAGTGTGGTGGAGAAAATTCCCACTGAGGGCCCTGCAGGTCAAAGCAAGCTAATGTATGATGCCCTCCCTTGCACTACTGAGCGTGAGTTGTGCTGATAAGGCTCCGTTCTCTCTGTCTATTAAATCCTCTCTCCTGTATAAGCAGTGCAGGCACGGAGTTATTTACTTATTTTTCTGGCCT
>VZRO01003325.1:65713-104020 GCA_013397915.1 Daphoenositta chrysoptera | reverse complement strand
CCCCCCGTAAATTGTCATCCTCGAGCAGGGGGGACCTGCTCAGCCACGGGATGTGGTGGAAGCCATCCTAGTTGGTTTTATTTTATTTTTATTCCATTTTTCCCCGCTCTGTGACACGGGTAGCTTGTGTCTGATTGCTTTATGTGCTGCTGTGACTTAGCCCGGGGGCCTGTCCTCACATAGCGCTGAGCGGCTCCTCCCGTCCCCGCCGTCGCGGGTGTGAGGTGAGCGCTGGATCCCCCTCGGCTCCTTCGGAAAGCGGCTGTGGGAACCAGCTGATATTTCACCGCTGTCTGAAGCTCTTGATGTGCAGGATTTTTTTGGAAGGGTTGGGAATTGTTCCCCTTTACCTCCCCCCTCTCCATTTTGCGCTTGTCCTGCGCTGCCAGGGCACCGAGTCGCCGTTCCTCGTGTTGCTGCTGCTCGGCGCAGGCATTTTGGTGCCCTTTCCTTATTTTCTGAGTCTTTTTTTATCCCAGCCTTGGGGGTACCTGTGCTAACCCCGAATGCCCCCTCCGAGGGTGGCAGTGGAATGCTTCCAGCTCGGCCTGAGCCCGTTGCACAGGGCTGGCTCATTAACCACGGCCGCGCTCAGCAGGGAGGGACAGAGGTCACACTCTGGAAGATGCTCAAGTGGGGCATTTTAGGGAACTGCTGGAGCCTCTTAGAGGAGAGGCCTTGGGGACTCATTATGTGCTGCCAGCGTTGCGGGGAGTGAGTTGGCCGTGGATCTGTTGTTCTGTGTGAACAGGTACACAGGTCGGGCACGGGGCGTCTCCTGTGTCTGCTGCAGCAGCAGAAGCATTGGTGGTCACGGGGAACTTGCAGGGCTTTGGGTGGGAAAGGCTAAAAGCAGGAAAAGAAGAGACTCCTCTGTATTGAGGGCCTGCTGTTCCTGGGCAGAGAAGGCGATGACGGTGCAGGTGAGGGGCTTTGAGTGCTCGCACTGTGGGGATAAGGACGTGTCTTCAGGAGTGATGGAGGGAGCTTGTGCCATGGAGAAAGAGCAAAAGAAACAAGGGAAGACAGCCAGATAGACACCTTTAATCTTTTATATTAACTGAGTCTTTTTGCCTGTGGATTTGGGGAAGGCAGCTGGCTCCCTCAGAGCCAGGCTGGCAAATGAAAAAAGGGATGACGGGAGATCTCTGATGCTGAGAGTGGATAATGCTCGGAGGGGACAGCGCTGGGGAGGGGATGAGCAGTGATGGGGGGGAATCACCAACATCTGCTCTCACACTCAGCCTTCACACTGATCCCTCCTCGAATCTGACAATCCGCTCCCCCTAATCCCTAAATCCCACCGATCTGGGCAGCTGCCCGCCCGGACACTTCATCCCTGCAATCTGCCCGCCCCGGCTCCCGTGCTGAGGGAGCAGCTGCTGGGCAGGATGGAGCCCAAATGAGACGCTGCCCTTGTTGTCAGACACTGATGACTTTCCCCACCTGGCTGAGAGAGGCAGAGACAGGAATTAATCAAACAAGCGTCAGCTGCTGTGAGGAACAGCTCCCAGCGGGTCCTGAGGCAGCGGGGTTCAGCTGGGTGTGGGGTTGGGAGTAGTGAGCCCACAAATCCAGCCTGCTGCCTGTGTTCCTCTGGTCTCCCTCTGGGAACCACAAAACATACCAGTCCAAATCCAGGGAAAACCTGGGAGTGCTGCTGTGACTCCCCCCTGCCCTCTGAGGACCTTAAATGTGTGTTCAGGCCCAGAAGTGCAGAGACGTCTTGGCAGGAGGCTCAGCTGAGAGCAGCCAAGTCTGGGCAAACCTGAGTCAGATTTGAGGGCAGGAGTTGTGTGGCATTATCACATCCCTGCCAGTGTTTCACACAGTTGGAAGGGGAAGAAAATGAGGAACAACTCCCTGAGACAGCGGGGTTCAGCTGGTGTTAGGGTAGGGAGCAGTCAACCCAGAGCCTGCTGACTGTGCTCCTCTGGGATCCACAAAATTTATCAGTCAAAATATAGGGAAAGCTTTTCCCTGTGGGGCTGGTGGTCCAAACACTCTGCTGGGGCTTCACCTGTGCAGTTCCTCAGGTCTAGACCCAGACTTACATCACTCCATCTTTGCCTTCTCAGTAATGATGTGGTTATTGCTGCTGTGCCTCTTTCAGTGGGCAGTGCTGTTCCTCCTCTGAGAAATGTCAGTCTCTCCAAATCCAAACTTTGTGTGGACACCAAGGGTTTGCAGGTGTTGCCTTTCGCTGGTCTTAAAATTAAGAGCCAGACACGGTTAAGGGAAAAGGGGTTTTTACCTCGGTATTTAATAAGGATCCTTACGGTGCACCACTTTGTCCAGGTGGAATGCACCGAAATGCACACACACGATAGATCACGTACACAATTTATAAACCTTGCAAATCAGCATAACTATCAAAGATTCCCCAGTGAGAGGCTGGAATGAACCCCCCATCCCGAGGAATTCCCCCCTGGATGGGCCTATCTGCGTTTACAGGATGTGTTCTAGAGAGGACCTTGGTTTCTCAGGGTAGCGTGGGGCTTTCTGGCCTCCAGCCGCGAGGCCTCCAGGGTGTTTGGTCTCCTGGCTTAACGGAATATTGGGTCTAAGCTGAGCTATTGGAGTTAAGGAATTACACCTATGTGTGCTAAAAGCACTGGGGATACATAAAAGCTATAGAAAAGGGTACATAAAAGGTATATAAAAGAAAAGGCAAAAAATCATCGTGGCATCACAGGCAGCCTTTACCCTTCTGCACAGGGACATCCCAGGGGGATGCTGGGGGCTTGGGTTCACATCCTGCATCAAGCTGAACAGGGCAGTAATGCAGGTTTCTGGGCAAGAGAGGGACATTCCCTGCAGGAAAGAGGCTTATCCGTGGTTGCTGCAGGGCTGGTTCCATCCCAAGTGTTATTCCAAGTTCCATCCATCGTGTTATTTTAAGGTGTTAAGCATTTTTGTTTTCCAAAGCTCACGTGCCAGGCTGTGGCTTCTTTAGGGTCCTTCAGACAGCACCTGGGAGCCCCCAGACAAACCAGAGGCTGGTGCAGCAGAGCTCAGGGGTGGGCTGCTCCCACATAAATATCCCAGTCCCTCTTCCTAAGGAAATGAGAGGTCCTTTGGGAGGAGGGGAGAAGCTCAGCTGTCTTTTCCTTGAAACCTGTTGGCATAGAAAAAGTGCCGAGATGCCACCCGTCATCTCTTTAGCACCTTGTCAGTGGCTGAAGCCTCGTGCCCAACCACAGGGGCTATTAGGGAATAGCTCAGCAGCTATTTTTACACTCCAGCCAGCTCTCTTGGGTGTGATTTTTTCCCTGAGATTTTTCTCCCCCTCTGTCCTCCCAAAATTAGCTGAATTTGCGGTGCTTGACACAAAAGAAGTGATTGGAAAAATACAGTGCAGAGGGGCCTCTTAAACCTTTCCTGATTCCTGCAAACGTGGCCCTGTGCTGAAGAAAAACGTCTGTGCTGTCTGTGGGAGGGAAACTGATGTTGGTTCCCGTGGCTTGGTGGCGTGTTCGTGGTGTTCGGGGCTGGCAGAGGCTCTGCTCTCGGGGAAGCAGGGGGATGTAGCCTGTCTTGCCCCCTCCAAAGGTGTGATCTGGCTCCAGGGAAAACCTCTGTGCTCTGGGAGTTCTACTGAGCCTGTCCAGTGTGACAAGTGCTCCAGAATTGCCTTGGCTCACCAGATGGAGCAGGGCAGGGTTTGCTTTTTGGGGCCACGTCCTCACTGCCTGCTGGGGTTTTTTTTCTGTGCACAGTGGGATTTATTGCTGTGGGAAGAGCTGGGAAAAGCCTCCCCCTGAGCTGATGGTCAGCACAGGACGTGCTGCACCACAGGTGTCCGGTGGATCCCTGGCTAACAAGGATGTGCCACTAATTACTGTGATTAGTGCTGCCCCACTGCCAAGGTCAGCTCTCAGTTTTAGTTCCAGGCACAGCCCTGCCACTTCAGTGGGAGTGATTTAAGTGACACTCAAAGGCTGCAGACAGTCGGATGGAATGGGGAGGGAGAGAAAAAATAGGATGCATGTGTTGCAGACCTGTGCAGGGGCACAAATGGAGACCGGATTGATGATGCTCCTTTGGGCCCTCCCCTTTCTTGGGAAGGAACAGAGGAAGGAAAGAGCCTTTAGAGCTGAGGCTGCCCATGCCCAGCTGGCTCCTGGGGTCCTGTGCCGTGCCCCCAGCCTGTGGAGAGCCAGGCAGTGAGAGCAGAAACAGCTCAGGAATACCAAAAGCCCTGGCTGGATTCCCAGCCTTGGAGCCAAAGGGAAGACCTCCCGAGGGGGGTGGCAGGAGCTCAGCAGCAAAGCTCACATACAGATGGGTGTTTGCCTCTGGAACCTGGCACCTCCCGGGCCCAAAACGTTGGTCAGGACTGAGGTGGTGGTGTCAGAGCCTGGGCTGTGGGTGGCAAAGTGGTGAGTGACCAGCTCTGCCCGGGGTGAGCTGGCTGGGAATGCTCCCATGGCACCCTGCCTGTGTTACAGAGGAGCATTGCCATTCCTGAGGGCAGGGCAAAGCCCTCATGGACCCCAGAATCTTCCCTGAATTCGGCTGCCTGGTTTAACAAACCTTGTTTGCAGACATTCCCTCATCTCTCCTTCCCTGCTCTGGCTCCGCAGCAGCGAGGCCGCAGGTTCTGCCAAGTCTGGGGAAATCTGAGTCAGTTTTGGGTGCAGGAGTTGTGTGCAGTGGGATTATCACACCCCTGCCAGTGTCTCTCAGTTGAAAAGGGTAAAAAAGCATATTTTCCTCTCTCCTCTTTGCCAACAAAGTTGATGCTCCTTCTCGCTCTCTTATGGCTAAATCAGCTGAAGCCTCCCTTTTTGTTTAGGTAACCTTCTCTTATATTAAACATATACCCAGCAAGCCAGATTCATTACTTATTAATTTACAAAGTGGTAAATTTCAAAGCTGTCATAATGCTGAAGTCATGTTCGCTTTAGTTATTCTGCATAATTAATTACAAAGTAATAATTTGTACATCATGATATTTTCATTCCAACATGAAAGCGAAAGACTCGGAGCCGTAACAGCCTCAGGCACCAGAGAGGGGCGAAGAAGGTTTCCAGACGTGCCTGGCTGAGGAGAATATCAACTCAGCCTTGCCGGCCGTGGTGTTCTGGGGAGGTTCTTCTTCCTTCTCGTTGGGGTGACCTGTGCCTGGAGGAGCTCCCTGAGGGCACCTGGCTTGTTCAGCTGGAGGAGATGAGGGCAGAGCCCGAGGGGCAGCTCCCATCTCTGCTCCCTGTGACAGGGACAGGACCCAGGGAATGGCTGGAGCTGTGTCAGGGAGGTTTAGGTTGGGTTTCAGGAAAATATTCTTCCCCCAGAGGGTGCTGGCACTGCCCAGGCTCCCCAGGGAATGGGCACGGCCCCGAGGCTGCCAGAGCTCCAGGGTAGCTCCTGGCAACGCTGCCAGGGTGGGATTGGTGGGGTGTGTGTCAGGAGTTGCACTGGATGATCCTGTGGGTCCCTCCAGCTCAGGAGGTTTGTGATTCTCTGGAAAGGTCACTGGGCAGGAGGGAAGGTTCCTGTCTCCCAAACCTTGTCTTGCACAGCTGGTTTGCACAACCTGCTGCTGAGTCAGTGTCACAAAGAGCTTTCTGGTCCTCTCCTAGGGGTGATGCTGGGCTGAACCTGCTCAGGGGTGCCCCAGCACCTGCAGTGATGCTGCACCTCTGGGACCCTCTAGAGATGGTAAAGGAGAGCAGGGTGAGGGCTGGAGGGGGTGAACACAGTGCAGAGCACCATTACTGTATGCAGGATGTTGAAAAATAAATGTTGGCTTGGGAGGGAAGAAATGCCAGTGTCAGGAGAGCTCCACAGGAAACAACCCCCAAGATTGCATTGATTTGTTCTTTTTGATGGTTGTTTTTATGAACAAAAGGAGCAATGGATTGTGTCTGGAACTCCTGAAGAGCTGAGACAACGGGCACAGGGTACAAAGACATCTGCAGGGATGGAGCAGCAGCTTCTTCCCTCTGCACAAAACCCCTCTGAAGTGAGGTTTGCACTCAGTGCTTCCCTGTGCCCCTGCTGAGGGTGCTCGGAGCCTTCCTTTCTGCCCATGTTGCTTCGGAAGGGGTTGATCTCCTTTCCCAACTTCTCAGCCACGGAATTAAAAAGTTCTCACTGACAGCTGAGAGTACTACACTCACCCGACCTGTGGAGCTCAGCTTTGGGTAAAACTTCAAGAGATTCCAGCAAAACTCCCCTTGAGCTCAGTGGCATTGATTTCCCTCCAGACATAACGAGCCTTAGCAGCTCTGTCAGCTGCACATCTTTGATCTCTGTTTTACTACGAGATTCCTTCTTTCTCCAAAAAACTCTGGTTTTTGGTTCCTCTTGAGTTGATTCCTCTCGTTTTTAGGTTTCCCTGAGAAAAGAAGGCTGGCTCCTGGCTTGGGTGTTTGTGCCTGGCCCTTGAGGAGAGTTCTGTTGTTTCCTGATCCAGTTCCCCCTCAGAGACCTGGATGTTCTCACACCTTCCCCTCTTGGTGCTGTTGGTCGGGGATGTCCCCAGGGTGATGCCACCCCAACACCTCAGCCACAGGAGGCTCTGGAGGCCCTTCAGGCCACGGTGAAGGGAGGAGGTGCAAAGGAGGAGCTGTACCACGAGTGCAGTGAACACCCCCTGACCCCGGGCGTGCCCCGCGGGTTTCAAGGTGCAAGTGGGGAGAACCTCGTGAGTGCCCAAGGACAGCCTGCGCTTGCTTTTGATTGCCTGGCCAGGGGGGATGAATGGATCCCTCTGGATCTGGGGCCTTCACAGAGCTGGCAGGGTCCGGCCTGATGTCACAGAGGACCGTGGGTCACTCGTGTTTGACTGCCTGTGTCCACCCTGGCGCTGGCGGGAGCCTCCTGTGGAGCACGAAGGGAAGGGTAAGACCATCAATCTCCCACAGCCAAACCCCTGCTCCCCAGCTGGAACTGGCTCTGCTGGGAGTGTCTCTTACCAATCCTGCTGCAGGAAAGTACCTCCTGTGACAAGTCTAATTCATTAATTGCGGTTGATGATGTCACTTGCAATTGGAACGGCGAGGGGCGAAGGGGACGTGGACAGGGAGCGCTGGGAGGATTTCCCAACTTGCCTGCGCTTCACGTCCTTCAGCACAGCCAGTCCTGACATCCCATTAGCAGGGAAATGCACCCGGACTCATCCAGCAAAGCCTTTGCAACCCTCTGGAATGGGCGCTGCAATTTTGATGGAGTCTGCCCATGTTGATATCCTGGGAAAACAAAAAACAAGATATTGAAAGCAAACAGCTTTCAAAAATTGAGTGGTGTAACGGTAAACTTGTAATTTGGGAATGGTTGTTACATTCACCATTGCAAAGATCAATCTATAGCCTTTGTGAGCTGGTGAATTTGCCCAGTCTTGAGAACTTATTTTAATCACTTGACGCTAATCTCATTTCCAAGCCTGAAAATGGTCCCAAACATTGAAATTATATGTTAATATAGCAAGATTGACAAAAGGAAGCTGCTTGTATCGACTTGGAATTAATGAAGCAATTCAGCGATGAACAATATCGCTGGCAGGAGGTGTTAAGGAGAATTGTTGCAGTTGTTAAATTTTGGCACTGAGAGGTCTCATTGCTCTGAGGAGACGGTCGGATCACAGCAAAATGAAAATTACCTGGGAACTTGAGAGGGTTTTAGTTATTCTGAGTCATTTCACAATGAGTACAGCGGAAAACAGGGAAGTGCTGGTGGGGAGACTCCTGGTTATCCTCAAGTGCTTCCCTGCACTGGTGAGGGAAGAGTCCTCTCTGCAGTTCTGTGGTGGAAATAACACATTCCTCATCCAGGCTGGGCTGTGCCCCGCTCCAGGCTCCGAGGATGAGCTCAGTCTCACCCTGTTACAGCAAAGACAGCTCTGGGGCAGAAGGGTCCCAACCCTTTGGAGCTGTGAATTTGCAGGTCCTGAGACAGAATCACAGAACGTCCTGAGCTGGAAGGGACCCACAGGGATCACCCAGCCCAGCCCCTGTCCCTGCACAGACACCCCAACAGCCCCACCCTGTCCATCCCTGGCAGCGCTGCCCAAATGCTCCTGGAGCTCTGGCAGCCTCGGGGCCGTGCCCATTCCCTGGGGAGCCTGGGCAGTGCCAGCACCCTCTGCGGGAAGAGCCTTTCCCTGATCTCCAACCCAGCCCGAGCCGTTCCCTGGGTCCTGTCCCTGTCCCAGGGAGCAGAGGTCGGAGCTGTCCCCAGGAGAAGCTGCAGCCCCGCTGAGCTCTGCCCTCATCTCCTCTGCTCCAGCTGAACAAACCAAGGGCCCTCAGCTGCTCCTCGTGTGGCCCCTCCAGGCCCTTCCCCATCCCCATCCCCTCCTTTGGATGCTCTTTAACAGTTTTTCATCTTGCGTTGAGGTGCCCAGAACTGCCCCAGGACTGGAGTTGAGGCTGCCCCAGCCCAGAGCAGAGCGGGACCATCATCCCCTCCTCGCCAGGCTGTGGATGCTGGGCCTGACCCCCCAGGACCCTCCTGGCAAGCCCCAGGTGTGTGTTCCCAGCACAGGCAGCAGTGACTCCCTGCATGGCTCTGCAGGGCTGTGGAAAGCTTTGCTCTGCTGTGGGTTCCCTTTTGTGGGACCCCTGTTAACCCCAGTTTGTGCGGGGCTCCTTGCAGCAGCCTGGCTTCCAGCTGTGGCTTTCTGCAAAGCGCTCGTGGTTTGTGGGGCTGCCGACAGCAACCAAGTGTTTCATCTTCCCCAGAGCTCAATTTGTGCTGCTTGGTGGTGTCAGCAGAGCGAGGGCTTGGAGGAGCCTGAACCAGGCTTTGATTCCTTGACCGGTGATCCAGCCCAGCCAGGAGACACAGAGCGTAAAGCCTCACGTCGGGAGAAAAGCAAAACTTGTTAAGAAATAGAGTTTCTGTTCTTTGGAATAAAATTCTCCAGTAATTCTACAGAAAGATGCCAGGATGTGTTGCTGCTGTTAACATCTCGAGGCTTTGAACTCGTACATGCAATACTTGAGAGACCAATTTGAAGCAACTGAATTCAAGGCACAGCAAAAACGCTTTAGAAGCTGCTCACTGACAGTGATAAACATGTGAAGCGGGGAGGGAGGTGCCCAATGGATTTTGAAGTAGCTGCTGGTGAATCTGTTCCTCCAAGGGAGCCGGAGTTGAAAGTTGGAGCATGTTTACCAATTATTGACTCGCTGATTGATGGCTTAGGAAGATGAACGAGACATGAAAACGTCAAGTTTCCCTCCAGATGAGGGAGATTCTGCCAGGGCAGGGGAGGACCATCACAGGCAGCGTGCTCCTCCCCTTCCTCAGCACCGTGGCTCGAAATCACATCTGGTTTGGGAATGTGCCTTTCCTCAGCACAGGGACTGATGTCCGTGGACAGGTTTTTGCTCATCAGTCTTCAACTTCAAATGGATTTTGCGTTCCCTGGTGTTAATCCGTGCTCAGAGGCTTTCCTGGGCTGCAGCAAAGTGCCTGTGCTGCTTCCAGGTGTGCCTGCACTTGCAGCCTGTGGTTTTAGGGATAGAGACTGTAAAAATTCTCTTTTTTTCTCTATCCCTCCTTTCCTTTGCAGGAGGAGGGGCCAGGGCTGCCTCTGTATCCCACTGGTAATTTTTCCTGGAGCTCTCTTAGTGACAAACCTTTGTTGAGGTAAAATACAGAGCACTTTGAAATTACAGCCTTTCCTGGTTTGGTACCTGGCTGAGGGTCCCAGAGGGCCGGGGGTCTGTTCTGGTTGGATATTAAATACAGGTGGTTTATGTTCACCAAAGTGAAGTTTCCTGTTGTTCTGCCAGGAGTACATTGCAAGCAAAATGTTTATTTTTAAATCTCAAAGTGACTAAAGAATGTAGATAACTTTATTTTCCTTGCAATAAAGAATGCTGGGGGTTGAAAATACTTTCATTTCACGAGCTGGAGGTGTTCTCTGAATGTAGCTCAGATTTGCACAATTACTTCAATCCCCTCTCTGCCTTTCTTTACTTGTCAACCTCCCTTGAAAACCTGAACTCTGAAGATGTCAATTTGGGGAAGCACTGCTTTCAATTTTGGGCTGGAGGAAATTCCAAATCTCCCTGTGGAAGCGTCTGTCAGGATCTGGGTACTCCCTTTATCCCCGTGCTCTGCCTGTGCCTCTCAAACATCTCCTCATTCCTTTGGTTCAGGACAGCACGACCACATTTTAATGATGGAAGAGAATTTGTGTGAGGTCATGGAGTGAATCCATGGCTCAGGTGGGACCTCAGTCCAGAGCAGCTGCGTCCAAGCCTTGCCCTTTAACCACGACCCCATCCCTCTGCCCTGAGACTTGGACTAATTTGGGACCAGAGCTGTAGTGTGGGATTAAGGTGGGGTGTAAGGAGTGAGTTTTGGTGGAAGGTTTGAGATGGAATTGAAGCCTTCAGCTGGGACTTATTCCCAGGTGCTGCTTTGCAGGGTCTGTGGCCAGGGGCAGCATCTCTGCTCCTGGAAAAATGGATGTTCTGTGCTTTGGCATCCCAAAACTCCTCAGGAGGAGCTCTGGGTGTCCCCAGGATGAAATGTCCCATGAAATGCAGCTCCACGCCGTGGCAGAGGCTCTCTGAGGGGCGTGTGGGAGATGGATGGGTTGTGCTGTGTGATTCCAGTGATCCTGGCTGTCCATTCCCAGGGTCCCGCAGTGCCCTGGGAACAGCACTGGCAATTAATTCCAGCTACCTCAGCGCATCAGAGCCCGCAAAGAGAGGGAAAATATCCCCTTAAAGCCAATCCTGGGTGCACAAAACCAGCCTCAGCTTGCTGGGATCAGGCCCAGCAGTGCAGAAATTGCTTACCCCGTATGCCAGGGAAGTCTGGTGCCTCCTGGATGGATCTGCTGTGACAGATTTCTGCCAAATCGCTGGCAAAGGGTCTCGCTGGCTGCCTGGAGTTCAGTCCTGGCCCTCCTAGTCCCTGGATTGGTTCAGGGTTCTCTTAATTGAGACCCTCCCAGCTGGCAGGGCTGCTCTCCAGCCCACCCATGGGATGGAGGGGTGCCCTGGCAGAGCCCCCAAGGGCCAGCATCTCCCGGGAACCATCGATGGCCTGGGCTTGAATCCCACTGGCATTTCTGGTAGCTCTTAATAGACTTGGCGTGCCTGTGCAAGTGCAAAATGATGGGACTGATGAGGGTTAGATTGGATGTGATGGAAAATTTCCTCACTGAAAGAGTGGTCAGGCTCTGGAAAAGGCTGCCCAGGGAAGTGGTGGAGTCAGCATCGCTGGAAATGTTCAGAAAGGGTGTGGGTGTGGCCCTTGGGGACATGGTTTAGTGGTGGCCTTGGCAGTGCTGGGGGAATGGTTGGATTTGGTGATCTTAGAGGGCTTTTCCACCCTTTTTGTTGGATCGTTGCACTCCTGGGGCTGGGGGCTAGCAGACCCTGCTGTGGTGGTCCTGTTGCTCCTCGTCAGGGCTGGCTGTGGGCTGGGGAGCTGCTGAGGAGTCACTTTTGAGGAGAGATGTTATATCTGACATCCACCAGCACATGTGAAATGGCCTTAACTTTATTTCCATAGAACCACAGAATGGTTTGGGTTAGAAGAGACCATAAAAACATCTTGTTCCACCCCTGCTGCGGACACTTTCCAGTAGAGGAAGTTTTCTGTTTTGTTTTGGTTTTTTTCTGATAAAGAATCAGTGCTGTTAGGGAAAAGCAAGAAGAGTCTTGGCAGAGCGCAGGGGCTGACGGTGAGGATTAGAAATGGACACGGGTGAGCAGTGAGAGTCCAAGGTAAGGACAGGCAGGGGAAAAAGATGTTTCTATTTCCAGAGCCTGCTTGAAATTAATGGAACAGGGAGGGGGGAAACACATTGTTTTTCTGCTCTGTGGGAGTTTGAGTGTTTAATAACAGTGAGGCACTGAAATCCTCCTGCCAAAGCCCTGAGTGCTGGTGCTCTCAGGCACCTCTGTGCGTGTTTGGGAGCACCTCGTGGGTTTGGAGTACAGAGCATGGAATCCCAGCCCGGTTTGGGTTGGGAGGGACCTCAAAGCTCATCCCATCCCAGCTCCTGCACCGTCCCCTAGCCCAGGCTGCTCCAAGCCCTGTCCCACATGGACCATTTCCAGAGCAGTCTCCATTTTGTCCAAACTCTCCTTTCCCTGCTCAGAAATCAGTCCTGAGCCACGCTCTGTCCCTCCCCAGGCAGCCCCAGCACGGGCACCAGTCTGAGCCCTGGTGGTGCTTTTTTCCCTCTCTTACTGCAATACTCAGCACCCCAATTCTCTTGAGCCTTTTTTCTTGCCTTTTTTTTCACTGCAGAGACACAATAGTGGGCCGAAAGGTAAGAGGCAATGGATGGGAGGTGAAGCTTTTAGGATAGAACAGAGCAGTTTATCCTCCCTGGCTTAATATTTCAGGATTTTGCTGCCTCTTTGACAAAAGAAAGTCCAGCTTGTCACTGGTTTCCCTCTGATGATTCTGGGGTTTGGTGGGAAAAGCCAATCTTTTCCGTGGTGGAAAAAGCCAATCTTTTCTTCAATGAAAAGCCAGCTTTTCAGTCAAAGCCAGGTTTTCAGTAGAAAATGGATGGAAATTGATCATCCCAGTGGAAAGCCTGCCTCTGCAGCTCCCTGTCACCGTGGCTCGAGCACAGCAGAAGCAGCAGCTGCCCTTCCGTGCTCCCCCAGCAGCTGCAGTGGGCTCTGCGAGCTCCAGGCAGGCACATCCCATCCAGCATGATCCATGGCTTCGGACAAAGGATGAGAGAGGCATGCCCCGTGCCCAGCTGTGATCACCTGGGTGCTGCTCAGGGTGGTCTCTGCTGCCCGAGGGGATTGGGTTTGGGCTGGGTGGGGTGGGAAGCTCTAATTATTTGTCAGATAAGAATCCAACCTTCTCTGCTCGCTGCTTAATTAGGCTGTCCACAAGCTGGGATTAAAGGCTTTGCATTATTGGCTGAAGAAAAATAAAGATGGTTTAACATGATTTCAGTAAGGAACCTTCAACAGCATCTGTTATCCTGCCCCAAATGCTGTGTGTGAGTTGAACCCCTGACCCCAAGGCAGAGAGTTAGTGCTTGGAGATGGCTCCTGGACATTTATTCTCAGTGCTCAAGATGATGGCCCTGAACCTGACTGCTGGGGATGCCTTCTCCGTGTCTGGCTTAATCGGTTTGATAGAATGTCTATCATTTATTTTTATTTATTTGCATTTAGGAGAGGGGGGATTTGTTGCTTGGGCTCTGTCAAAGAGCTGTGGGCAGTGGCAGAAAACAGCATCTGGACCTTGCAGGCTTAGGGCAGCCTAAAATAGTCCAGGGGGTGTTTGGTAGGTGGGGGGGATGAGGAAAAGCAATAAGGGCAGGGAGCTTTCCTGTGCCAGCCCAAGCACTGCTGGGTGTTAATGGGCATCATGCAAAGCAGGAAATCTCATCTGCGTTCAGTGGGGCTTCTGGAGACAGATTCTGCAGATTCTGCAGAGACAAAGCCTGAGTGATCATCCTCCGAGAGCTAAGGCTTGGAAAACTCCCCTCACCTGAGGTTTGGATGTAGTTGTGTCCTCTGGAGTGAAACCAAGCCTCCTGCTGCAGGCACAGAACGCTGGGCTGTGATAGCTGATGGTCCTGCAGTGGGAGGGTGGCCAGGGACGGGCACCTGAGGGATTTATGCTGCTGATGTTCATAGAGAGACTGGAGTAGGCTGAGGTTGGATACTGGAAAGTAATTCTTCCTTATGAGGGTGGGGAGGCCCTGGCACAGGGTGCCCAGAGCAGCTGTGGCTGCCCCTGGATCCTGGCAGTGCCCAAGGCCAGGCTGGACATTGGGGCTGGGAGCAGCCTGGGACAGTGGAAGGTGCCCCTGAGGGGGGACAAGATGAGCTTTAAGGTCCCTTCCAGCACAAGCATTTATATGATTCTTTACTGGATTTCTAGAACAGGATACTCATAAATGGTTAAGCTGAAGTGGGCTGAAGTTGTGTTTTTCTTTTTCTCAGTGATTTGCAGGCCACAGTAAGGGCACGAGGAGAAAAGCCTTGTCTGTAGCACAGCAATAACAACTGGGAAGCAAGTGTCTGCTGATGTTCATCGTGTTACTGCGCTCCTTAAAACACATATGCCTTGAAGTCTGCCAGGCGTTTTGTTCTACAAAGCATATGGTTTAACAGATAAAATGATTTCTGACCTGGAGACCTGAACTGACAACTTTGGAGACAAACAAAAACCAGGATGGCTCCATCTGTCAGGGCTGGTTCATGTCCGTGCTGCTTACTGACATTTATGTGTGTGCATCGGGAGACTGCTCCAGTGCCCTTCCCCTCCCTTCCCCAGGAGCTGCTCAGTGACCACCCTCGTGTTCCTGCCTTGGTGCACGAGTTCTCCCCCAGGGCCTGGCCACGACCTCTGCTTGGAAGGGCTTTGCCATCCCTGGGCCTTTGTTTCTTTGGCAGTTCCCTGCTCTGGCAGTGGGGATGGCTGTGACATGGGGTGGTTGCTGGGTTCACTCTGGAGCTTTGAGCAGGGTTTTTCCTCGACCTTTCCGGGCTCAGGAGCTTGTCACAAGTCAGGTTAGCTCCATCCCCATCCTGATGCTGGAGGGTAATTCAGGGATGTCATTCTCATGGCAAATTCTTCTTTGGGTGCTGGCCCTTGTGCTCTGCTTCCATTTCAGTTTGTCACACATGTGTTCCTAAATCCAGAATCCCCTCTCAGCTTCCTGGCAGAGGTTTTGATAGGACTCTGTGGCCATGTACTTGGAGAGTGAATATCCTAAACCTTTCCTGTAATACCCCCTGTAATACCCCCCACAAGTGTCACAGCCCTTGCAGAGGTGCTTGCTGGGTTAAGGACGGACGTCAGTCTTGAGTGCAGGGGCTCAGTGATGGTTTGGAAAGTCACCTCCTGCAGACAAGAGTCACCATCAGCCTTGGCATGGTCACTGCAGCCAGACCAGGGCCGTGGAAGGGAGTGGCGGTGTCCGAAATCAGTGTCCTGTCACTGCAAGCCCTTAAACAGTCTCTCCCATCTTTCTTTTTGGCCCCTTCAGGCTCTGCAAGGCCACACTGAGCTCACCCCAGAGCTTCTCCTCTCCAGGCTGAACAACCCCAGCTCTCCCAGCCTTCCCTCCCAGCAGAGCTGCTCCATCCCTCTGCTCATCCTGGTGCCTCCTCTGGACTGGCTCCAGCAGCTCCAGGTCCTCCCTGTGCTGGGACCCCCGAGCTGGAGGCAGCTCTGCAGGTGGGGTCTCACCTGAGGGGGCAGAGGGGCAGAATCCCCCCCTCCCTGCTGCCCACGCTGGGGCTCAGCCCAGCACAGGGGGGTTCTGGGCTGGGCCATGTCCCAAGTGCTTCTCCCAGAGCTGCTCTCCATCCCTCCATCCCCAGCCTGGGTGGATTTGTAGCTGGGGTAGTGAGGGGTGGGTGCCACCAGCACTGCGAGGCTTTGGGGGATGAACTTTTCCTCTGTTACTTTCTAGAATAAACTTTCTTTCTCCTTCCCTCATTATCCTCTCGACATCCCCATTGCCCTGTGCACATCCAGAGGTAGAACAGCTGAGGGGGATTATTTCTGCTCTCACCAGCAAATCCATCCCCGTGTAGTTATTTAAAGCTGAAACTAAAAAGCCAGCAGTGTCTGAGAACAGAAGCTCTGCTAAGAAGTTTTAAGCAAACATTATTAGATATGACCTCTTATTTATGAGCGACTTTGCAAGGGGAAGTCTGTTACCCTCTCACTGCCTCAGCAAAGGACCTGTTTTCCCAGCCATAATATCCCCAGCAGCAATCAGTCTGATTGGAGTTTGGGATGATGCAGTAAATATACCAAAGCTGAATTTAAGCAGCAGAGAAGCAAATAATAATAACTCGAAGCCTTTGGCCATAAAAATGCAGACGTTTACCTTGAATGTTGACTCAAACCATTTCAATTTTGTGCCAAATGAGGCTTGAAATGTATCACCCCGTGTTCAGAGTCCAACCAATAAAAATTGCCTTAAATATTGCACCTTCCTGCTGGCAGTGCTGCAGAAGTGAAACAACTCTCTTGGTTGGGGCCCCCTGGAAGCAAGGCAATAATGATGGGGTTTGTTTGTTTATTTAGGGATCTCAGAGCAAACTGTGAATATTCACTGATATCGTGGAGGCTTTTTGCCACCACCTGGGCTGCACGGCAAGGTAAAGCTTTGTCTTTCTGCTCCAGCATCTCCAAACCTGCAATTTTAGGTGGAAGGAGCGGGAGATGGTAAAGGAGGAGCACGGATAGGTAAAGGAAAGCAGCCAAAATCTTTATCTCTGCACTTTACTGAGCTTCCTGATTCATTAGCAGGCCTGATTACCCAGTTCCGTGGCTGTAATCCCTAATTAAACAACACTGCTGACAGCGTGTTTGTGCCAAGCTGAACACAAGTGGCCTCTTCTTAATAAATGTGTAAGTCTGATCTCTGTACTGTTAACAGCAAAATGAGAGCCCGAAGTTCTTGGAGAGTGGTAATTGCCAGAGGGACTTGCTCTTATTTTACCCCCTTAAATGCACAGTCGATGACCATTAAAGTTCAATACCCTTTTAACTGTAATTCCTTGTATCAAAAGCTGGTTTTTAAAGTGGAGGGGAGGCCTCTGTATGTGCCCATCAGGCAGCGAGGTGGGAATGAATCCATCTGGAGGAGAGGCCAGGAGCTGGAGGTGCTGTCATTTGTTTTCAGCTCCCGGTTTCTCCGCAGCCTTTCCATGGGGACTGAAGGATGCTCGAGCAGGTGCTGATTCCTGACTGCACTGAAATGTTCTGCTGTCTGCAGAATGGGTTAAAGATGTTTGGTGCTGTTTGAATTTCTGTTCCATTTTTGTGTCTGTGTTTGGCAGCAAAACTATTCAGGGGAAGGAATGAGGGTATGTGGTATGGGTGGGTAATTTTTGTACATGATTCTACTGCTTTGGCTGCAAACAGCTTTGAAATGGGAGAGACAGGAGGGCTCCAACCTGGCTGCAGGAGCTCAGCTGGTGACACCTCACCCCTGTGTCCATACAGGAATTTTTCTAACCTCTCCTACCACACTGCCTGCAACAAGAACATCTTCTTCAAAAAGAACATCTTCACAGAGAGCCCAAGGGAACACAGATTTGCAGCCGGTGTGGGGATGTTTATGGATGACACAGGACTAAAGCAGCGCTGCCTTTTGGTTTCCAAAAGGTGGGATTAGCCAGAAAGCTTTTGGCCGTAACTTTTGATCCTGTGGTTTGGCGAGGCTGCAGGATGAGGGAGCACGTGCGGGTCCAAGCTGCATCCGTTCGGAGCGGTGCTGGGAGGCACGCAGGGAGTGCAGCTATCCCTGCCTGGCCAGATCTGCTGCTTCCCTTGTGCTTCCCAGCTCCTGACCCTTCAGCAGAACCAGCCCTTCCCTGGTGAGGCTGCGCTCAGGCGGGGCAGGGCAGAGCCCCCGAGCTCTGGCTGGAGAAGGGGTTTGCAGAGCGAACAGAGGCGTTCCTCCCCCTCTGCTGTGACCCTGCTCCTCTCAAGTCACAGGGCTCTTCCTCCTGCCCAGCCCGGGGCCGTGGTTCAGCTGCAGAGGCTGCAGCAGACGGAGAGGCTGCCCCGGCGCTGCAGGCACTGCTATAAATTCCCTGTGCCCTCCGAGCTCGGTGCCACTCAGGGAGCGGCTCCTTCTGGCGCTCCGGGTCCGGCCTTTTGCTGTCTCCACGGAAAAACCTGGCTTTTGGGGCCAGGGTGATGCTCTGGGATTTGCAGCCTGGGCCCAAATGGGCTTGGAGAAGGGCCAGTACCTGCAGCAGCTGAGCCTGTGCCCCCCAAATCCAGACAGGGGCTGTGAGGTGAGATCCTCTGCCCAGTTGTTGGGCACTGGGTTTCCTAAGGGGGGCCCTTCTTTTAAGGAGCCACATGAGCAATCTCAAGCCTCCCCCCCATCACCACCTTATCTTTCATATTTTATTTTCCCTGAGCAGATGTGAAGATCGTGCTTTTGTCAGCTTTCCTCCTGCTCGAAAAAGGGAAGAAGAATTTGAAAAGAATATTAAATTCAGGAAGGGTGCACAGAAGGGATGGGAACAAGTTTTCCTTTCGCACATCAGAGCCAAATGTGTCCCACATTCCCCTCCTCGAGGCGGATCCTTTGCCTTGATTTCTTTACCTTTTTCTTTTCTTCTGTCATGACTCCTGGAATAATTAGTTACTAGCAACTGTGTGTGTAGTTTTAAAGGCAACTTTTATATCAGCAGCATGGGTTCCTTTGCCACAGCTCTGCAGTGCCTCATTCCCTTGAAGATATGCAATCAGCACTTCTCCTGAACCTACTGATATACTTGGCCATCACTTAAATATCATTACAGGAAAGATTTCGACGAGATCACTGCACGTTAGACTTTAAAGTTTGACTTTAAAAGAATGTCTGGGCTTTGCTAAAAGGCATTAGTAATGGGATTCTCTATCTTTGAGCTTAATTTATTCTGAAGAGAAAAAGGCCATTATCTTAAATCTTTTTTTTCCCCTTTTCCTCCTCGTACAAAAAAAGAAGAAAGGGAAAAGCAGCCTCTGAAGTCCAGCACTTATGGCAAACCCATTGTTTAATTACTTGCTCTTTTCATCCTTTGGAGGGAGGCGAGCTTGGGGGGAGGTGGCAGCCAGCGGTGTTTTGGCGTCATGGCTCCCACTGCTCCACAAACAATGCCAGGCTTGGGGTATTTTTCAACCCACCCTTCTCTCCACCTGCTTTGCTCCAGGATTAACGAGTTACAGGTTCATTTTCCATGAGAAAAGCAGAGTCATTCCTGTTACGCGGTGCTGTGGGTGAGTCTGGACTGAGCCAGAAGGACAGGGAGAAAACCTGGGATTTCTCAGTGTTGGGCAACACCTGCAGGCTGGGAACCTTGCTCTGAAAGAGCTGGTGACAGCCAGACCCTCCTTTGCAGAGCTCTCGTTTGCTGTGCCAAGGAACAGGCCAGGAGCGAGCCCATGGATGTGTTTTATGTGCGGACACTGCTGGGAGCAGCTCTTGGCTTCTGGAGGATTTGATTTCCATCAATACCATCAGAGCAGAGGGAGTCTACAACAACCTCCTGTTATTAGTGCTCAGCCAACCTTGAAATTTTTGGTGCATCCCAAGCCTGCATTGTGCTCATGCATCAAAATTGAGCACACAGCCTTGCCTTGGGTTTAATTCCACCTGAGGATAGGTCTAGCCTTGGGTTACAGCGTGCAGAACTCTTGGATTAGGCCAGAAACAGAACCCGAACAAACCAACACCCAAATAGCTTTCAGCAGCAGCAGAAGTATTTTTTTAGCGAAACTGAGGAGCAAAACCCTGGGAAAGGTTCAATTGCAATTTTTCCAATTCAGAGCCAAACACGGCTCCCTGGAGTGGGGCTGGGAGCCTCCACTCACATCAGTGCTCTGAACTTGGAGTGTGTGGGGCTGGAGCAGGGAAGAGCAGAGGCTTTGCCCTGGGGCCGTGGGAGGTGTACTGGTTCCAGCTGTGCTGCACTTGGGCTGTGACTTTCCCCTTTCACTGGAATTGGTTTGTGCTCTCCTGGGTGCAGGCAGGACTGCATCCCTTGGAGCTGCAGCTGCCAGCAGGAGTTATCCGACGAGCTAAGGATCAATTATACATTAGAGACCTGCTAATGATGAGAATTAAATGAGCTTTTGCTGAAGTGCGCCGTGCTTCTGTTCACCTTCACGTGGAGACTGCTCTGAAGAGCACCAACATCTGCACAAATAATCCATCTTCTGGCAAGCACATCGATCCCGTGTTTACAGATGGGAGGGCTCTCCTGCTGCCTCTCCTGGGACAGGGAGCTCTGCCTGCAGGAGGGAGGGAGGTGCTGGTTTTCCATGCCTGGGATCTGCACATCATCACTGGGTCACCGTTCTGGGGGCATGGAGGCAGCAAGGTTGTTAAATTTCTTTACAAAACTCTTCCCTCCCTCCTGCTTTGAGGCAGTTTCCCATCATGGAAATGCTGGGAGAACCTGGAGAAGTGCAGGCTCTGGGGAGAGCTTAGAGCCCCTTCCAGGGTCCAGGGCTCAGTCTCTGTCCAGGAGGTCAGGACTTTGCCATGAAGCAGTGTGGAACATCTACCTGGACACCTGTGGATGCTCCTGTAGGTACAGGTGTGTCTGGAGGGAGTTGCCAGCTTTTGGCAAAGGTGCAAAATGGTGTTCCTGGTGAGCCCAGGAAGCAGCCTGGATGGTTTGAGCACCTTTTGTGCTGGTATTTGTCTGCTGTTCCTTCAGAGAATCCCAGAATCACTTAGGTTGGAAAAGACCACCCAGACCATCGAGTCCACCCTGTGACCAGTCCCCGCCTTGTCCCCAGCCCAGAGCACTGAGTGCCACCTCCAGGCCTTCCTTGGGCACCTCCAGGGATGGGGACTCCAAACCTCCCTGGGCAGCCCCTGCCAAGGCCTGACAACTTGAGTGAAGAAATCCCTCCTGATCTCAAACCTGAGCCTCCCCTGGCCCAGCCTGAGGCCATTCCCTCCCCTCCTGTCCCTGTTCCCTGGGAGCAGAGCCTGAGCCTCCTTTTCTCCAGGCTGAGCTCCTTTGCCAGCTCCCTCAGCTGCTCCTTCTCGTAGCACTGACTCTCCAGACCCTTCCCCAACTTCACTGCCCTTTTTTCTCCAACTTATGGGTTGGAGCCAAGCCACCTTTGGCATTTTGCTTGTCCCAGGCCTGGATGGTTTTAAATGAAACTGATTTTGGCCGTGACCCAAGGATGTGTTGAGACATCCAAGGGTTCCAGTGCTTTGGGTGTTTTCTCGTGGCTTTGGTCTTAAGGAAGACTTAAACCTTGGTCTTCTGACTCTAGCCTTGGTCTCCTGACTCCAGCCTTTGGTCTCCTGACTCCAGCCCTGGTCTCCTGACTCTAACTAAAGTGTTACTGGGCATCTGTAGCATAATCTTTAATTTGTGCAGCTTGCAGAGATCGATGCAGGGTCCCCAGGACAGCCCAGGCCAGTGGTTAAAACAGCATCAGTTCCAGCTTTCCTTGTCTGAATCCCTGTGATTCCGTTCCTCCCCATGGCACAGCTGTGTGATGACACTTCCCTACAGCAGTGCAGTTCTGCAGGTTAATTTATTTTTTCCAAGGCACTTTGCAAACATTAAGTGTTACATAAATCTCGGGTATTATTATCCACGAGATGCATTGATTTGCAGAGTGTGGTCGTATTGTCTGGATTTCTTTTTTCCTTTAAAAATTTCAATCCATTAGAAAGAAGGGGGAAAGCGGGGGAGCCCCACAGGTCTTACAGGAGACCAAATAGTTCCATAAACACAGAGCTGAAAGTGGCTGATCAATGAGAAGGCAAACGGGGCCAATTGTGCATCAGCTGCTGCCTCCAGGTACGGTTTGCACTGGGGACTCTGGGCTTGCTGGGATCAATGCATGAGTGTGGGGACCAGCTCCCGCTGCAGTGGGACATTTTCCCACTTTTCCCTTAATTCCATGCCTCCTCTGTGACTCTGCTGCACCCGGCTGCCTGTGGTTTTTGAAAGGAGCAGCTCACTGGGAAAATCCAGTGCTCCCAGCAGTGGTATTTATGCTCCTGTGGCACCGTGATCTCTCTGGGGACAGGGAAAACACACCGGCATTTTGGGGGTTCTGAAGGCGACCATGGGGAATAAATCACGAGGGAGCAGTGGTGGAGAGCAGGGCTGCTCCTACAGCTCCTCGGTGATGCTGTAATTTACTTTATCAGGAACAGCAGGACAGGAGAGATAACTGAATGCTTTCTGTTAGGGTGGGGGCTGACAAACGTGGGGGGTTATTTTTTGGCTGAGTGACACCGTAATGGCAAGCATTGTGTTCTTCTCCGTTTTTATTTAGAAAGCTGAGATGGAGTAAGCAGGGACATCTGTCTTTTAGGCATGGAAAGGTGTCCCCTCCCCAGCTCCAATCAATCATAACTCTCCAAGAGTCATTGATTTACAGACAGCACCAAACCACCTGCTCGCTGCATCCCCAGGTTTTGTTTGGTTTTTTGTTTTTTTTTTGTGAGAAACTCTGAATTCTGCATTAGTGGGAGGCAGAAAGAGGCAGGATAGTTGTAACCAGTGAGTTGCACCTCCCTTGACCTGCTGTCCTGGCATGCAGAGCCCAGCTTTGGGATTCCCAACTCACTGCTCACATCTGGGCTGAGACCAAGCAAACTTCTCTCATAGTCTGTAAAATGCTAAGTTTTGGAGTGAATGAGATGGGAATTGCTCATCCTGGGGGAACCTGCTCTTGCCCGTGGTCCCCTAGTTTGGTGTTGATGGTTCAAGTGTCGAGTCTTTCTTGGAGCAGAGTTGTCTCCATCCTCTTGGCCTGTGGATTTGCACTGGAAAAGGGGATGTGTGGTGATTGCACCGGGCTCTCGTGTGTGGATTCTCCCGCGTGTGGGGAGCACTTGAATTTTGCTGTAGTGCACCAATTTCCCAGACACAGAGAAGTGCAGAAGCAATTGCTTTCCTGCAAGCCAAGAAGCCATGCAGGGTTAGATTCTGTTTACTGGATGGGATTTGTGTTTGCAGAAGTGCTTTGAGATTCTGGGCAGATGGACCCGACAGAAGTGCGAAGCGCTGTTGTTCTCCTCCAGTGACAAGATGTGAACACTGAAGCTGCACTTGTAAGAAACTTCCCCCAAACCTGAAGTGTGCCAAGGTTTCCGAGCTGATCCGCCTCTGCTCTTGAGAAGAGTGGCCCTTGTGAGGCAGTAGATTACAGCAGTGAGTTGTGCTGCGAGCGGGATCTCTCTCCTGCAGAACACACTCCCATTGTCCCAACCACAGTTTGGTATTTGCCATAAGCCACGCGCTCTTATGAAAAACCATTTGCAAGATAAGTAAAGGAAAATGTAATCCCTGAGTGGAATGAAAGGTGCTTTGAAATGAATGGGGGATAATCCTTTTGTTGTCTGTTACAAATGCACTTTATTTCTGCATTATCTGAGCATGAGAATAGACTGTTCTCTCAACCAGCAAATCCACTGCAGCACCCTCTCCTCGGCGCTCAGACCCCAGTGCAGCGACAGAGCCGCCTCTGAACTCCCTCAGCTCGGCGGGTTGCAGAAAGGGCTCTTTTGAATTTCAAAATCCTGCTGGCGTGATTATTTTGGCGTTTGCAGTGTGCAGAGTCTTGGCTTAAGTCACGCTAAAGACGCGGGTTGGGATGCAGGAAGTGGTCTGAGGGATTTAGCTGCCTACCTGCCCCTGCCTTCCTATCCAAACAGGGAGCGAAATCTGCCTAAATTGCTTTTAAAATCACAAAGCCTCTGCTCCAGGGACTTGTAGTTGGGGTCGAAGGATTTCTTCCATCTGCTTTCAGTGTGTTTTTCTTTGTTGGCAAATTTCTCTCAGCAAGTTCAAGCCCATTGACTTATGCAAGGAGATGCTTCCAGATTCTGCTGGACTTCGTGACCCCTGTGGCCACAGCCAGGCTGGATCCATCCGGCCACTCCGGCAGAAAGGAACGCTCAGAGCTTAAAGACTGAACGCTGCAGAGCCTGGGATGGCAGCAGCTCTTCCCAGCTGATGTTAAAGTGCTTCAGTTACTGCAGGCATTGATTCTGGGGGCCTGGAAAATGCATCCCAGCATGGCTTCTCCTCGGATTTTTAGTAAGTGACCAAAGTTCAGGAGATAAGTCATGAGTCATTTGTTCACTCTGATTTTATTGTCTGCCATACCCAGCCTCCAGCCAGCGGTTCAAAACTTCTTTACACTCTTGCCTCTCTCCTGGTTTGGTGCAGTTTCCCATCATGGAAATGCTGGAAGAGCTGGGCAGTTCAGCCTGGAGAGGAGAAGCTCCAGGGACACCTCAGAGCCCCTTCCAGGGCCTAAAGGGGCTCCAGGAGAGCTGGAGAGGGACTGGGGACAAGGGATGGAGGGACAGGACACAGGGAATGGCTTCCCACTGCCAGAGGGCAGGGATGGATGGGATATTGGGAAGGAATTGTTCCCTGGGAGGGTGAGGAGGCCCTGGCACAGGGTGCCCAGAGCAGCTGTGGCTGCCCCTGGATCCCTGGCAGTGTCCCAGGCCAGGCTGGACAGGGCTTGGAGCCACCTGGGACAGTGGAAGGTGTCCCTGCCCATGGCACATGGACATCCAGTGGAACTGGATGAGCTTTAAGGTCCCTTCCCACCCAAACGATTCCAGGATTCTGTTTCCATTCCATCCTGAAGATAGGATGCAGATTTTCTTTTTGGTTTTGCTTCAGGAAAGTCCTTGGAAGTGAGGTCTGCCCTGGACTGAGCTGTTGCACATCTTGCGGGCGGGGCAGTGCCTTTTCCTGGGTGAATTCCCAGCAGCAATGCTCTGTGCTCCAAACCATGAGATCCCATCAGGAGGATCCCATCAGAGCCCAGCTGTGCAGGGACCATGGTGGCTTCCCCTAATCAGCAGGTCCTGGGGCTCCCATTATCCCCACCACCTATGGCAGGCATGGTTTCGGTCTTGAAATAATCCAGTTGTTTTTAGGAAAACAATTATAGCTCTCATAATTTTTCTTTGCAAGCGGAGTAATTAGAGGAAAATAGGAAATTAATTAAAAAACTAATTATAAAGCCCATGAATGTTGTTTTCAAATTTTTTAATGAATTTACTTTTGCTAAATGCCGCCATTTCCATTTTTTTCCAGCTCACGTGGTGGCTGTAGGTTGGGAAACTGAGGGAATCAAAGCGTGGGTTCCTGACGTGGCGTGGTGCCGTGCTGGCTCCTAAGGAGATTAGGACATAGATGATGGAAAAGACACAGGAACAGCACTAAGCTGGCTGTAAGCCTGTTGTCCTCCAGCTTTTGCCATTACTAGGCACAAAGGAAATTCAGGTTTTCTGCCTCCTGGAGTCTCATGCCATCGTAATCTCAAACTAATCCCCTCAAACAAGCATTTCCCTGCCCTTGGAGCAGGTTTGCCATGGGGTCTTGCTTTCTTGGGAGCCACGAAACACTGCAATTAATCGGGGTGCTTAGGTGGCTTCTTCAAGACCACATTAGGCTCGGCAGCAATTTACAGCAAGTGTCCACTGGTAAACGGTGAAAACCACCCAGGGAAAAGCCAGGATGTTCCCGTGCATAGCAAACGATTCATTAGCATCCAAGCGATTACGCGGAATACCAAAATGACCTTGCAGTCATTAGGAGCGAGGTATGTTATGACTTAAGTTTAGAGGGACTTGCATTACAATGTAACATCTAATTAGTGTTACCTCTGCTAATTGCTACATATTGCTGAGGTATATAAAAATAAATGCCTGAGTGATAGCGGGGCCAGCAGTGCCGAGGCTGCACCCGCCTTGGAACAGGGGGAGAAGTTTCCTGCCATAATGAGCAGCAGCAGCTTGGTTCCCTCCGCTGGCAGCTTGTTAATGTGGCTCTTGTTGTCTGCTGAATGTAAAGAGGGTTTTTGTGTGGGGATCGTGGCTGCCGGGTTCTCCAGTGCCCTTTGTGAGGCGGGTTCCCATTGCTGGAGTCTGGGGAAAACCGCGGGAGAGCCGCAGGGGAATTCCTCCAGCAGCAGCTGCTGGTGGTGGCTCTGCCGAAAAGGTGGTCCTTGCATGGGGCTGCAGTGATGGATTTGGGGTCACAGCCTTCACCTGTGCTGCCAGCAACAGATCACGGAATCTTAGGATTGTTAAGGTTGGAAAATATTCCAAGATCAAGTCCAGCCATCAGTCCAGTGGCACCACCATGGGAGAGACCTCTGCTCCCAGGGAACAGGATTTCACTTTGGTGAGTGAACTAAAGTTCACAGGAGGAGAGGAAACCACCTCAGGCTGCACCAAGGGAGGCTCAGGTTGGACAGCAGCAGGAATTTCTCCGTGGAAAGGGTGCTCAGGCATTGGCAGGGGCTGCCCAGGGAGGTGTGGAGTCCCCACCCCTGGAGGTGCCCAAGGAAGGCCTGGAGGTGGCACTCAGTGCTCTGGGCTGGGGACAAGGCGGGGATCAGTCACAGGTTGGACTCGATGATCCTGGAGGTCTTTTCCAACCTCAATAATTCTGTAATTCTCTGTTCACCACTAAACCATGGCTTCAAGTGCCACCTCCAGTTGTTCTTTGAACACTTCTAGGTTTGGTGACTCCACCACTGCCCTGGGCAGTCTGTGCCACTGCTGGACAACTCTTTCAATGGAGAAATATTCCCTGATGGCTAATCTAAACCTTCCCTCATGCAATCATAGAAAGAACATAAAGGGAAGAAATAAAGGGAAAACAAAGAGAAATGCTGAGGCTTTTATCCCCAAGCGCCTGTGAGTCCTCTCCCCAAAGCTAAAACTTTTGGAAGATCAGCCTCTATGGATAAGCTAAGAATAAAACATGGGTTTCCCAAGGAATAATCTCTACAGGAGGCTGTGCTCTGGGTATTTCCATGTGTACAAGTGATCAATTACTCTCTTTAAAAAAGAGAACAATTTTGTCTTCATCCTGCCTTGCAGATGAGTGGCACACGTACAGGAAGGCAGGCTTGGAGTTCAGCGAGCAGGGTGATGGTGTCAGGAGCAGATGATGTTGGTACAACCAGGACAGTTTTCTTTCTACTGTAACTACAAATAAAGGGGTGGATGGGGCTCCAACTTCAAGGAAAGCCACTGGGAATGTTAAAAGCAAAACCATGCCTGTCTGAATTCCTGGCTTCTGAACACTTTCATTTCTCAGCTTCACAACACTTCAGTTTCCCAGCTGCCTGTGTGAAGTTTTGAGAGGGTTTTTGGGTTTTTTTTATTGTTTGCTTGTGATTTGTTTTGGTTTTATTTCAACAACCGGGTTAGGAGAAAGGGATCTGCTGATAATTAAAGTGAAATCTTTGTTCCGTGTGCTCTTTAGTCCTAAGATCATCATCAGAGCCAGTCGGTGATATTTTGATATTCTAGACAATTTTTTTTTGATATCTGGAGGGAAGTTACAAAGCAGGGAAGGACGGCAGGCCTGGCGGTTTTATAATCGCTCCGTCTAATGTGCAGTATCATGGGACACCTCTCAGATGTCTCCACGGTGGCTTCTGTGTGCTTCAAACACGTGTGCTCTTAACTGCAGAAACCAGCTCCTGAATTAATGACTGCGGCTTCAAAGGACCCTCCCCCTCCCCACGCTGGAGATCTGAGGGCCATCTCCAAGTGGGTGACATGCCTTTGAAAATTATGCAGCGCAAACAATAAAGCTCATTAAAGAAAGTCAGGAAAAGCAGCTCAGCAACCCCAGCGTGGGGAATGGACACGGTGGGGACACGATCCGGGATCTCTGTCCAGGGCCAGGCAGCACCAGGAGCTCTGTGTGTGAGGGCAAAGCGCGTGTGAGTCGAAAGTGAAGGGCCAGGTCCTGCCCTAGGTCACAGCAACCCTCTGCAGAGCTGCTGGCTGGGAAGTGCCCAGTGGGAGAGGACCTGGGAGTGGTGGTCAGCAGTGGCTGGACATGAGCCAGGTGTTCCCAGGCGGGCAAGGGGCCAATGGCCCTGGGCTGTGCCAGCCCCAGTGTGGGCACTGGACCAAGGCAGTGATGGTCCCTGGACACTGGGCACTGCTGAGGGACCTCCAGTCCTGTGCCCAGTTCTGGGCCCTCACAACAAGAAGGACATTGAAGGGCTGGAGAATGTCCAGGGAAGGGTCTGGAGCACCAGGAGCAGCTGAAGGAGCTGGGGGGGGCTCAGTCTGGAGAAAAGGAGGCCCAGGGGGACCTTCTGGCTCTCCACAATGCCCTGACAGGAGGGGGCAGCCAGGTGAGGGTCAGGCTCTGCTCCCAGGGAACAAACGATGAGAGAAAACCGCCTCAAGCTGCACCAGCAGAGGTTTAGATTGGATATTGGGAAAAGTCTCTTCACCCTAAGGGCTGTCAAGCACAGAAACAGGCCCAGGCAGAGTCCCCGATCCTGGCAGTGCTCAGAAAACGTGTGGCCCATGAGGACACGGTCTGGGGGTGAACACGGTGCTGGTGTTGACGGTTGCATTTGGTGATCTGAAGGTTCTTTTTGAGCCTTACCAGTTCTGTGAGTGCCCATCCCCATGAGGTTGTAGCATTCCCCCCGAGGAGCTGTTGCCAGGCAGAAGGAGCCTGGTGGGATGTGGTTCATGGGCAGCTGAGGAGCTCGGATGAGTTTCTTGTCTCCTGAGCAGAGTTGGGCAGTGCAGGGTGGAGCTGCTCACCTGCTCCTTCTTCATCGTGGGGTTGTGGGGAGGGTTTTTCCAAGCAGAGTGAAATCAGTGCCTCAACAGGCAGCAGTTCCACATCGACCAGAACCTCTCTTAAAGTCTGGTCCACTTCACTGAGCTCCATCTCCAAAGAGAACCCACCCTCCCCATCAGGCTTGGGGCCAGCTTGGCCGCCCCAGCACTCTGCCCATTTTGAAATGAGGATTAATGAGTTCTTCCATCTGATACTTGTTTGAGATTTGCCATTTGGGTTCATTTTAAACTAATTTTATTCTCCGTGTCACTGGCAATTTATGCAGCAAACGCAATTATTGGAGATGAACGCCTGCCACAGCTGAAGGCTACAAGTGCCACTTCCTTGGATGCACGAGGAACGGAGAGCTGGGGATTTGGGGCGGGGGGGAGGGAGAAGGAATATTAGAAAAATAATCTTTCCCTACAATACTCTCAGAGCTGATACACACACCTTCATAAAAAAGTAATTTAATTTTCCCAGTGCAGCACGAGAAGGAGATCTAATTATCCACTTCTAAATTGCTTCCTTAATTTTTCAAAACATGGCTTTTTTTGTTTATGCCTCTCCCCGAGCCCTGCTCGGAGCCTGCCGTGGAGCTCACCTCCATCTGGAGGTCAGCGATAAAGCCACCTGGAAAGGAACTTGCTCCTGATAGCAGGTGTTGGAGCTCCTAATGTGCCACGTGGGCCTTTTGTCCCTGCTAATGGGGCTTCTCCACAGGCAGCGTCCTCTGGGCGATGCTGGGAATTCGGGAGGATGGCTGGGGATGTGCATCAAACATGGGTTCTTTTCTCAAGGTTTGCAGGGGTTTTGCTGCCTCAAAGCTCTGCGTTTTGCTGCTTTCTGAGTTTCTGGGTCTCTCCCGGCAGTGTTGCTACAGCCCCGCGTCTGTTCTGCACCGCTATCCAAGACTGTAATCCTTCAGAATGAAATTTATGGAGTCTCCCAGAGATTCCCGTGGGCGCTGCCTTTTAGGGTGTTTATTTACCTTGTACCTGGACAATGTGTTCTGCGGAGTCCCCAAAGACCGGTGTTGCTGCAGGAAGCTCTTGTAAAAACCATCAGCTGTGTTTGAGACAAGCGTTTGAAAAACCTCCCAGTTTTGATCATGTTGAATCGTGCGCCTCTCCGTGCCTCATGTATTCTTCCCGTGGATTTCCCTAAAGTTCAGCTCACAGGCTTGCCTTTGGAATGTGAAATGATGTACACACACGCCTCCTCTAATATTTATAGGATAAACGCTAAGCTGTATTTCGGTGATTATCAGGAGCTTCTCAAAAACAGGTTTCGGGTGTTGGAGCTGACATTACACCTTCAATTATTTACTGGGAGCTGGGTTTCAAACTGCTGGCTGGGGTTTGTTCAGGTATTTGGAGGCTCAAAAACTGGAGCTGTTCAGCCTGGAGAGGAGAAGGCTCCAGCGAGAGCTCAGAGCCCCTTCCAGGGCCTAAAGGGGCTCCAGGAGAGCTGGAGAGGGACTGGGGACAAGGGATGGAGGGACAGGACACAGGGAACGGCTTCCACTGCCAGAGGGCAGGGCTGGATGGGATATTGGGAAGGAATTGTTCCCTGTGAGGGTGGGCAGGCCCTGGCACAGAGTGCCCAGAGCAGCTGTGGCTGCCCCTGGATCCCTGGCAGTGCCCAAGGCCAGGCTGGACATTGGGGCTGGGAGCAGCCTGGGACAGTGGAAGGTGTCCCTGCCCATGGCAGGGGTGGCACTGGGTGATCTTGAAGGTCCTTTCCAACCCAAACCAGTCTGTGATTCCATTATTCTATGAAAACAGTTCCAATGTATGCTGTCCATATTTTAAACTTCCTTTTTGTGTTGCATCCCACTGTTAAGCTCCCCCTCTCTGTGCTCCCTGCCTTGCTGGGTCTGAGTTCTGCACTGAAAGCTGTAGGGGATGGGGGTTTTTTTCCCTGTTGGTCTCATTGGTGCTCGATTAATTTTTTTTTTTACCATATTTTTCCCCCAAACCTTAGTGGCAGCATGCAGAGCTTTTCAGGGTATCTTACAGAACCCCAGAGTGCTTTGGGTTGGAAGCAGCCTGAAGGATGATCTGGTCCCAAGCCCCGGACGGGGCTGGCTGTGGCAGGGGATGCAGACAGCAGGGTGGGTCAGAATTCCCTCTCCTCCAGCCGGACACTGGGGGTCAGGGCCGCGTGGGCCGGAGCCGGCAGCTGCCAGCAGAGCTCTCCCGTGGAGCCTGGCTGCTCAATAATGCTCTAATTAACTACTGCAAACTTCAGAGGGCCCAGCTAACTCTAATTGAGAGATCAACAGAGGCTGCAATGAAGTTAGATGTGCATACTAATTACTGAATTATCTAACACCTGCTTTGGAGAGCGGCACCAAAATATAAATACATTTTGCATTGTAAGGGCCTTGCTTTGAGGAAGGCGAGATCTTGCCTTGTCAGACACATCTCAGATCCCTCGCGCTGGCTGCAGCTTCCCAGAGGCTGGAAAAGCTCTCTCCTTTATTTTTAGGCAGGGTAGCGAGGCTGTCGTGCTGCAGGCTCAACTTGCAAGGAGGCAATTAAGCAGGAGTGCAAACATTAACTCGGATGATCCCAAGGTGGCGGTGAAGATGATGATGATGATGATGATGATGATGATGATGATGTCCTTCGCAAGGCCCCGGTGAATTTGTGCAGCGCTCCGAGTTTCATGTCAGTGTCCAAATGACACTCAATTTTCTGGCAGCTCCCAAAGCTACTTTAAAAAAAGAGTAAAAAAAAAAGAGGATTCATTTTTCATCTGCTGAGTGGCAAATACAAAGGTTAAGTATCCCAGGCAGGGATCTGCCAGAGGGCTGTGGCCAAGCACTCTTGGAGTGGGGAGGAGAAACAAGAGAGGGGAGAGGAAAAGCTGGTTCGGGGGTTTATTATTATTATTATTATTCCGTTCTGTTGGGTTTTTTTGAATACTGATCTGAGGTGCGATTTCCACATCATCAGCTCAGTCAGCCGTCACCAGCAGCCCTCTGAAGGCAATAATTTTCTGCTAAGCAATTTTGTCACTGTGCTGGAAGGATAAATGAAACCAATGTTTCAGTGCTTTGTCCAGCCTGGAATCAGCACGTGGCACATCATCAACAAGTGGTTATTCCCTATTTTCTTTCGTTGAGGATTAAGCTGCTTACCATGGAAAATGCATGAGCTTTGCTATTTCCTCCCCCTTTTTTCGGTATATTTGCTCAAGTGAGACTCGTTGGCTGTTTTGATGGTTTCAGTAGTGCTGTCTCCATTTGTTACGGAGCTGGTTGGATGCTTTCCTGCTGACAGCTGACTATTGCATCCTCCTGAAAGGCAGGAGCTGTCGTGGAGCCTCCTGCTCTCGAAATGCTGCTTTTGCTCGTGGTTACTTTGATGTACAAAGCCTTGAAATCCAAAATTCTTGACTGCACTGAGCCACAGCCAGGTAGGGGAGGGGCTCTGCAGAGCAGAGAACCTCCTCTTTGGAGTCCCATCCTGACTCCAGCTTCTCTTGTCGCCCTCTTGGAAAGAGAGACACAACTTGGCTGTCACTGCCTTGTCCCAACAACCCTCTCCCCTTGCTCCTGATCAGACAGCTTCACGAGGTGGCTGTGCTATTTTGGGGAAGGGGTTGTTCGAAATTCCCCTCTCGCTCCTCTTACCCGCCGCAAACTGGGATTATTGACTGCCTGTGGTGCTAAACTTCCCTCAGCCTGCTGCTTACTTGGAAAATCTTTCTGTAACCGCAGTTGCCAAGCAACTGTCAGCTGTATTTCCAAGATGCTCAGGCCGCCTTCAAGATGTTTGGACCCAAATGCTGCCGCTCTGCTCTCCAAGATTGCCGTTCTCCCTGGGCCAGGAGCTTTGGGAAGGCCAGGTAGCGTTCTTCCCATCCCGGCGCTATCTTCCCAAATGTTTTCCCAAAGCTCTCTGCCCACTCATCCCATTGATTATCCTGCTGGTTGGGCTCCGAGGCGGTGCCTGGCTCTCCCTCCAGCATGTGCTTGGGCACCTGGCATGGTACTGAGCGTGAGAGAGAGCTGGAAATCCAGGTGTTACACCTCATCGCTGGTAAAAGCATTCCAGTCTTGGTTTTTTCTTATTAGGAAATAAAAGCTTTTTTTTGGTAGGAGCTAAGACAATTAAAAGACAGCAAAGCTGGAGGTGTAGGTTTAGATGAGACATTAGGCAGAAATTTGTTACTGTACGGGTGGTGAGAAGCAGTGCCCAGAGTGGCTGTGGACTGCCCATCCTGGGAGTGTTCAAGGCCAGGCTGAGCAGCCTGGCCTGGCGGAAGGTGCCCATGGCAGGGGGGTGGCACGAGGTGGCCTTGAAGGTCCCTTCCCAGCCAAGCATTCCGTGCCTCAGTGACCGTGCCCCGGAGCCGTGCCTGCAGTGCCCATGGGCGCTGTGCCAGGCGCTGCTGGCTCTCGGGGTGCCGTGGCTCACCTGCCAGGCTCCAAACCTCCATCCTCCCCCGGGAAGGCAGCTGCTCCGGGCTGTTTTTCCGCAGCGGGAGCCCGGTCGTGCCCGTGCCGGTCTGCGCCGAACGGGAGGGACGGCGGAAACGAGAAGCCCATCAGACTTTGCCTACAGAGTGCTCATTAGCAGCCTGGCTCTGTCCGTGGCCGTGCATGGCTCCGTTCACTTTGGAGGCAGCCTGTTCCATTTGGGCTAATAGAAGGAATCTCTGTTCCATTAGGTGCATTACAGTGACAAAGCGCCGAGGGACAGGGAGCTGCTGCCTGTCAGCCGCCCGAGGACCGGGCTGTCACTTGTGCCATCAAGCCTTCCTACTTATTTGCAATTTTATTTTCAGATGTGATTGACATCTGGAGGCTCTGACATTCTCGGCACAAACATACAGCCTGTTATTATGCTTGCATTAACATTTTGATAAACACACAGTGCAGCATTGAAAAAGTAATTACATGTCATCACATCTCTGCCTCATCAAAGAAAACTTTGCTGTGTAATTGCTCCAAGATTTACCCAGGTACAATGTGCTGCTTCCAGTAAAGGCTCCTTTCTCTTGAAGAGCTTACATTTACCTTTTAAGATGCACAATATCTTCTCCCCACGGGGCTTTCTAGGGCTAAAATAAACTCGGCAATATAATTTAGCTTTCCATAAATACATTTGGATATTAGAACGCGGTACTCTTTGCATAATATTTATTTAATGCTGGATGTAAATATGCTGTGTATTATATGGGCGAAGCTATCAAGGGAGGTTTTTTGCAGACAGGTAGAAATAGCACATTGTTACCCTGGCTCCTGCATTAGCACAAGGGCCCTTTGCACTTGTATTTATATGGGTACTTCTCACAATGACATCTAATTTTACAATAAAGTGAGCTTAGCTGAAGCGCCTCGCTGCAGATTCTAAAATATTGGCTATTTCCTCGCTTGTAAAGGACTTTTCTGATGGGTCTCTGAAAGAGGTATTATATGGAAGAATACAAATAATTTCAAGAGGGTTTTTTTTTTCCCCCTTCCTTCAGAGCCGACTAAGGAAGAGAAAACCTCATTGATGTTCAGTCAATAAATCTTGCGAGATAGGTGCTGAAAGACCTGAATAAAGGTAGAAAGGAAAAGCAGTGTATGATGATAAACCAGGTGAAGTGGTCAATGGGACAATTGCTGGCCACGGAGTGCTTCAGATTCTTTTCTTTAAGGTGCTCAGTGCTGCACGTCCCTCCTGCCTGAGAAACCAGGATAATAAGAGCCTGTTTCCCCTGCTGGCTGATGGGATTTTATCCCTTTTGCTAAAGCAGGGCTCCTTTGGGCTCTGGAATTACAAGTTTTGTGTCACACCCCCAGTTTTGGTGGACTGAACCCTGGTGTTTCCTACCAGCAGGTGAAGTGTTGAATATTCGGTCTGGGTGGTTCAGTTCTCACATTACAAAGTTTCTTTGTGCTCTGTGGTTACTGGAGAGATGTGGAGGCTCGTGCATTGCAAAATTGGTCTAGGGCTGCTTCTGGAGTGGGGAATAATTCTTTGGAGTGTTCATGAGAGGAGCCTTATGAGCAAATCCTTCGGGAAGCCTCTTCTCCCTTACTGTAGTAATGAGGAAAATGAGTGAGGAATGGCCTGAGCAGTCACTGCCTCCCAACTTCTGTCCTCTGCCTCTATCAGGGCTTCTGTTTCCAAAGTAAAATACTCCCCTTTCTTCTGCAGGAACACGTTTTCTCCACTTTCTCCTGGAGATGTCAGGGAAATGATATCAAGGTGGTCAGGGAATCACAGAACTGCTAAGATTGGAAAAGACCTTTGAGATCATCAAGTCCAACCATCAACCGAGCCCCACCACCACGCTCATCACTGACCCATGTCCCCAAGTGCCACACCCACGCGTTTTCTGAACACTTCGTGGGATGGTGACTCCTCCACATCCCTGTGCAGTCCGTGCCAATGCTTGACAATCCTTTTCATGAAGAAAATTTTCCTAATATCTAATCTAAACCTCCCAAGGCACAACCTGAGGCCATTTCCTCTCATCCTCTCAGTCTGAGCCTGCTGCTGCCAGGTGGGACAGGAATTGTGCCAGCCTTAGAGCTGCCACCACCTGAGCATTTTGGCTTTTCCAAAAGAACCAGTTCCCTTTCCTCCCTGGGCCCGGTGCCGGCTCTAGCAGAGGTGTCTGGCACTACAGAAGCAAGGCAGCACCTCCTGGGGTTGGGATCCCCCACATCTCTGCCCTCTGGGGGATATCCTTTCTCCAGGAGATGCCAGCATGGGTGGAGTGTGGACGCCTGCTGTGTGCCAGCCAGGGAGCTCAGCATCCCTGACCTTGCTGGGAATGACCGGTGCCATGGGAAGCATTAGGGCCGGCCATGCACGATCCCAAGTGTGTTTAATGGTTGGATAATGCCCTGTTAGTGTCTATTAATCCTCTCAGGAGCTTGGTATTAGCTCAGCTTTAGCACTAGACTGAGTCACTGCTCTAACAGGATGCACCCGGGCTGGCGCTGGGAACATCTGTATCTCACATCTGTATTGTTATGATTATAGGCTTGTGGCCTATATACAGTGTCTGTGAAATCAGATCTGGTGTTATACCTCCCGAGCAGCTGGGGGGGGGGTTAATTCCCTCTCCTTCCTGCTAATAAGGGCTGGAAGGGCTGGAGGAGTGAGCCTGGGAGATGCTCAGGGATCGTGTGTTGCCAGGGCTGGGGATGCACCAGATTGGTCCTGGGGGTGGGGGGAGATGCCAGGCTCTGACCTGCTCTGCTGAAGGACAAAAACTGTCTGGGCAAGTGAAGGTCAGCCAGGAGTGTTTGGAACACTCTCAGGCACAGGGTGAGATTTTTGGGATTGTCCTGTGCAGGGCCAAGAATTGGACCCAGTGATCCATGTAGGTCCTTTTCCAGCTCAGGGAAATCTGTGGGAATCTATGAATTACAGCGCAGGGTTTTTGGTTTGTTTGTGTTTGGTTTGTTTGTGTTTTTGTTTTTTGATTGTTGTGTTTGACCTCCTCTTTTCTTGCCTATTGCGAGCAATGGCTCCCTGAATTTTATTCTTTTCCATCCCAATGGGCTGTGAGATTCTGCTTTGCCCAAAAGCTTCCAAGTGTGCTCCCCGAAACTTGCAGCTTTGTAGCCGTGACGAGCTGAGGGATTGGATTCTCTCAGGTGAGACCCCACCTCCAGCTCAGGGGTCCCTGTACAGGAAGAACCTGGAGCTGCTGGANGCTTCCCACTGCCAGAGGGCAGGGCTGGATGGGATATTGGGAAGGAATTGTTCCCTGGGAGGGTGGGCAGGCCCTGGCACAGGGTGCCCAGAGCAGCTGTGGCTGCCCCTGGATCCCTGGCAGTGTCCAAGGCCAGGCTGGACATTGGGGCTTGGAGCAGCCTGGGACAGTGGGAGGTGTCCCTGCCATGGCAGGGGGTGGGACTGGGTGATCTTTAAGGTCCCTTTCCAACCCAAGCCCATGTCTGATTCTGGGATTTGGGCAGCAGCAGAGCCTGGCTGCTGTCTTCCAGCAGGAGCACATCCACACTGACGTAGGAACAGCCAGGGAAGTCCCATGTGCCATCCTGGTCTGTCACTGCTTATTGCATTACTTATCCCAAGGAGCTGCTGCAAGTGGCTCACGATTCCTCTTCATCTTTCCCGTCCTTACCCATTTACTTTCAGAACATTTACATTTAAATGTGTGTTTCTGCAGAAGCTGTACAGGAAAGCAATGTTGGACCAAAAAAAGAAAAAGAGAGATACTCTAAAATGCATTTTTCATGCTCCTTCATACTCTATTGATTTTGTTTTTCTCATTTTTTCCTATAAAGAGAAGGTTTTCTAATACATTTTTCAGAAATAAAGGAGTCAGCAGTTCTACCCTCCTAAAGCAATAGTTATTCACCGAGATTACAAACAGAATTTGGGAGGGAGGGCTATTTATATAAATTTCCCTTTTCAATGAAATTAATATGGTGAGAAGCAGGCAGCTCCAGAGCTGTGATCCCAAGCAGAGAGTTCTGATCTTGAGTTTCTCCCTTGCCTGGACCATTGGTGTTGGGCAACACTTCACTTCCATGAAATCACAGAATGTCCTGAGCTGGAATGAACCCCTCAGGATCACCCAGCCCAGCCCCTGGCCCTGCACAGACCCCCCAACACCCCCACCCTGTCCATCCCTGGCAGCGCTGCCCAAACGCTCCTGGAGCTCTGGCAGCCTCGGGGCCGTGCCCATTCCCTGGGGAGCCCGGGGCAGTGCCAGCACCCTCTGGGGGAAGAACCGTTCCCTGAGATCTGAAGGATATTCCCTGATATCCCACGCTCTGCCCGCGTGTGAGAGCCAGCGAGGAGGGAGCCGCAGCCGCTCAGCGCTTCCCTCAACAAGCACCTCGTCGGCAAAAATCAGTTTTCTCTTGTCACGAGGCAAGAACTTATTTGTAAGCACTGGATTGCTGTGGTTTGACATCATTGATGTCCAAAATTCCAGCTCCTGGTTTGAGACGGCTGTTTTCAAATGCTGTTTGTGTTGGTCTGTTTGAAGAGGGAAAGGGAGCAAAAAACAGGACGACAAGCAGCATGTCAAAGTTATTGAGAGGAATTGCTGTCACTGCCTTGCCTGCCTAATCTCCCTGGGTTTTTTTTCAGTTAGGGACAGTTTCTGAAATCTTGATAGTATTGGGTGGGTTTTTTGCATTTGTGAGCATCATTATTTTTGCTGCCTCAGAAAAAAAAAAGTCTCAGGCCTTCTGTGTAGCTGCATTTTGCTGCAGCCAGCCATGTATCTTGGTTAAACTCCTGGAGCTGGCCAGCAGCTGCCAATGATAGTCAATAATGTGCCCTTTTATACAAAATCTGCCCTCTCACTTTGGTGGAAAACAAATGGGAGCACATCTCCTAAATGACAAAGTTTGGCTCAGAGGCTCAGCTCCTTTTTTGTGTGTGTTTGGCTCTGGGAATATTGAGCCAGGGTCAGACAAGGGAGTACTCTTGTGCTCCCACCTCCCCAGCACTTAGAAATGCAGAGGTTTGGGCAAATAACACAAATTTTGAATTAAACCTCATGTTCCACCTTCCCCCCACCCCCATCTTTATACTGCTGCTATTTTAAAAAATAATAATTAATATTAATAACAACGTTGCTATTATTATTTTTATTTATCATGACTTTTGCTTGCTAAGGGCCTCTGGAATGTCCTCCCCCTGTTTCGAGTCTCTGCAGTCTGTCCCTATTTGCTGCAGATGAGCTCTGCCTTCCTGCCTTCTTGCTCAGGGTTATTTCCTCCTCCCCCACTTTTCTGGACCAAAATGTCTTTGCTGACTGCGGGAACCTCCCCCTTCTATTTATCCTTGTTCTTTGTAATCTCGTACAATGTAGCTTAATCAACCCACTGGTGCTCGGCTGAATCCTGTCTGGGAGACACAAAGGAATTAAAGAGGTTTGAGTGTTGAAAAGCTTTTTCCAGTGTCTGAGTTGCCTCCGGGAGAGCTGATCCTTGTTCAGGGCGCTGCTGGGGATCGGCACCCACCTGGGCACAGCGGCTCTGCCAGCCCCTGCTCCTCGGTTTCAGACTAACACCCCCAAAATGTGCCCGTCCGGAGGCTGGCTGTGACCCAGAGCTCCTGCAGAGCACCCAGGGAGCTTTTCGGGGGAGCAGGAAGGGATCGGGGGTCCTGGTGAGGGCAGGTTGGCCGTGAGCCAGCAGTGCCCTGGGAGCCCCAAGGCCACCGTGGCCTGGGGACACCAGGGAGGGACTGTCCTGCTCTGCTCTGGGCTGGGGCGGCCTCACCTCCAGTGCTGGGGCACTTCGGGCACCACAATGTAAGAA
>VZRO01003325.1:0-65586 GCA_013397915.1 Daphoenositta chrysoptera | reverse complement strand
TTGGGGTGTCTGTGCAGGGACAGGGGCTGGGCTGGATGATCCCTGTGGGTCCCTCCAGCTCAGGACGTTCTGTGATCTGTGACTCTGGGTGTCAGAGGTGTCTGTGCCCCAGCTGGTGCCCAGGCCTGGCAGAGGAGGCCGGGGCTGGGGCTGGACTCGCACCCCGCAGGTGTTTGAGCCATCACCCCACTAACACAGCCCCCGGAGCTGCCTCCTCTCTGTCACTGGGGAACTGTCCTTTAATTCCACCCCCATCTGCCCTCCCTCCCCTGTCAGTGCTGATCCCAGAGCCCGCCACACTCCACAGCAGCTCGCAGGGCATGGAGGTGCCCCATGGGAATATCGCCTTCCTACGTCCCATTGGATTCATTAATAACAACATTATGTTACGATGTTTTCCCCTTGTATTATTCTATAGATCATTTTTATTATGTAGATACAAACCCTTTGATATTGTAATTGTGAAGTACACGTTATGAAGACAAATGTGTTTGGCTTAATGAGAATGGATTGCCAATAAAAGCTGAAATAGAGGAAAGCATTTTATTATTTTTTTTAGCATTAGCCCTCGTAGAAAGTGCTGTCAGCCTGAGCATGCAGCAGAAAAGGGCCTCGATGCAAAGAGTCTTTTCAGTCCGTTGATAGAGCATTGGCTTCCGGAGCGTTGTGGTTATTTGATTAAAAATAAACCACCTCAGGTGGCTGCACAACTGAGAAAATCAGTGAAAGGATGAAGTGGAGTGTGATGTGTGCACTGCAGAGGTGGAGCTGGATCACTCCCAGAAACCTGGAAAGTCTTTTGGAGAAACTCCTGAGTTTGCAGGCCTGTCTGGTGAGGGCAGAGGATGAACTCCATGGGGCTGGTGAGCTGCTGGAGGCCACAAGCTTGGAGGGACTGGTGGTCCTGCAGGCTGAGAGGAATGATTTTCTAGAGGAAGGACGCAATAAATAATTTGCCTGAAATAGAGAGGTCAGGGCGTTGTCCAAGATGTGAGGAGATCTTTGCTGTGGGCAAACTACAGAGAAAGTGTGGGGTGAAGCCATAAAAGACAAAAGCCATCGGTTTTTAGGAGCACAGACTTCTCCAGAACTCTTTATCATCCTTCCAGTGCCTGAAGGAGATGACAGGAAAGATGGAGAGAGACTCTTTACAAGGGCCTGGAGGGACAAGACACAGGGAATGGTTCCCACTGTCAGGGGGCAAGGATGGATAGGATTTTGGGAAGGAATTGTTCCCTGGGAGGGTGGGGAGGCCCTGGCACAGGGTGCCCAGAGCAGCTGTGGCTGCCCCTGGATCCCTGGCAGTGCCCAAGGCCAGGCTGGACATTGGGGCTGGGAGCAGCCTGGGACAGTAGAAGGTGTCCCTGCCATGGCAGGGGTGGAACGGGATGATCTTTAAGGTCCCTTCCAACCCAAACCATTGCAGAATTTTATTATTTCAGTGGCCAACAGAGCTGTACCGAGCTACCCTGCAGTGAGGTGGGGCAGGAGCATCCCTGCTCCTCCTGCTGTGCAGATGGAAATGGGAACTCGTGCTGCGTTCAGGGAAGGACCCAGGATTCCTGGGTGTGAAAGGCCACCTCCCAGCCAGGAGCAGCTCGCACAGGGCAGGAGGGGCTGCACAGGGCCAGGCAGCTCCAGGCCGGGCTCTGCTCACCTGTGGCTGCCAGGGTGAGCGCACTCGGAGCTGCCAGCCCCGGGAATCGCTGGCGAGCACACAGATGGAAGGAGCCCTCTCCCCATCTGACGCCAGCGCAGATTTAATCAGCTCACACTTCCCTTTTCCACCTGGCACAGACACCGGGAAATGGATCTTGATTTGCGTCCTCCCAGCTCTCCCCGCAGACTCTTGACATCTTTGTTTTCTTGCGACTTAACAGCAGCGATTGCAGCCCAGCACTTTGCCACCTGTCGCAGGGACGAGCCCGGTCCCTCCCTGGCTGTCACTGCTTTGCTTTTTGATTTTTTGACTCTGCTTTTTTTTTTTTTTTGGGAGCAAAGGGAGGCAGGATGGAGATACAACAGGATGAGGGAGAGAGCTGGTCCGGTGCCGGGACTGTTGGGTTTTTATGCTGGGTGCCTGGTTCATTCCATGCTCCTGTCGTTCTTCTCAGCTTAAAAAAATTATTTAGGCTCAGCTTTGTCCCAAATATTGCTAAAAGTGGGGCTGTTCCACCCTTGTAGGTGTTGCTGTTGCTTGAAAACTTCTTAATATTTCATGTCTTGCGTTCTTGGAACCCACCTCTTGGAACTGGGTACTGAACGTCAGAGCTGTTTTCAGTAGGCAACAGAAGGGGAAAAAAAAATCCCAAATGCCCTCAGGCACTATATTAAAGCTTAAAAAGATTATTTTTTTTCCTTTGAGATGGGAAAATGAATGAAAGCCCCAGCAAAGGAGTTCTGTTGCGTGGGAAGGATGACCCCAAAAGAGTCCTCCTTTGCTAATGGTCTTCAAGGAGAGCAGCCTCTGTTGTTTGGATGGGGAAACTGAGGCACAAACCCAGGTTGATGGAGGAGGAGAGAAGCCAAGTCTCACCTGCTGCACACAGGGGCCTTTGAACGCGTTGTCTTCCTGTTAGAAAGGAGATTAATTCATATTGCCTAACAAAAGTCCACATGTGAATGAGGGAGGGGAAGAGTCCCTCCCTGCCTGTGCTGTCAGAGGGATTTGTGTGTCTCAGCAGAGCTGTCAGAGTTAAATCCAAACACAACCATTGGAGCCAAGGAAATTGAGACGTGAAAAGTATTTTATTAACATTCTGCTATTGATTTCTTAATGGCTTTTCTTCCTGGAAATAGGCAAATATTTACTCTGCTTGNGCCCCTGGAGAGGAAATGTCCAGTGAAGAAAGAACAGGAACTTTGGCAAGGTTGGATTCAGTTTCCACCCTCGTGCGCTCCTTCCCCCATGAACATCTCTGTTATTTTAAGCTTTCAGCGCAGCAAGGGAAGAAAAAAAAGGAGAAAATCACTTTCCACTTGCAAATGATTCCATAAAGCACATCAGTGCTGCAGTGCGAGGTGGGGAATGCGGGATAATAACACAAACCTGGAAGGAAGCTCATCCGTGGGCTTCGCCTCCGCCCCGCTGGTGGCAAAGGGATGCATCAAACTCTGCTCTGCTGGCTCCTGCTTGTTCCACCGAGCAGCCCCGTTGCCTGGAAAGCTCAGTACCTTGTTTGCTCTGCTCCTGACTTCTGATTCTCCCCTCTCTCCACCTGAATTTTTTTTCAGGACTCTGTTATATGAATATCCTCGGCTTAATTTGCATTGCATTAGAGTAAAACATTTTAAATTTCTTCACAGCAGAAGTAAATCTGACAGACTTTATGAAGCCATTATACCTGCAGGTATTTTATACTTTTAAAATACATTCTTGTCAAGCTATCTTAATTATATTATTATATGTACTTTTGAACTCGGATCCACTCTCGGGTGATATATTACGCTTCTGACAGTGCAGTCCTAAAAAGCTACAATTTATATCAAAGCTTTGTGGCTGAACAAAGATGTATCTATTATGGATTCGGGGGAATTTATTAATTTACTGTTTTGGAACACTTACTCATTGACAAAGCTTGCTGGCTTTAAATTTCCAGCGGGCGATTATTGCGTGCAGCGTTTCCGTGGCTTTGGAGGTGTTGGGATTGCAGCAGAGAATGCAGGAGAGCAGCTGGAGGTACGGAGTGCTGGAGCCTTTGCCGGGCCTTGATCTGGGGTCAGAGTTTACAGCACTGCCCATTCCTGGGCCAGTGTCCACACTGTGATCCCCTATGGGACACCCCCAGAACTCTGAGGGACCTGCCCTGCCAAAAGTCTTCAGTGGGTCCTTCAACAAAACTGTTCAGTGCTGGCAACCGAGGGGAGTTCGGAGCATGCAAGTGAAGTTCTCTGCTGCAGCACAAACCCTGTTCGCAGGAGGGAGTTTGCTCACAGAAATCAGAGAATTCCAGAACGGTCTGGATTGGAAAGGACCTTGAAGATCATCTTGTTCCACTCCCTGCCATGGCAGGGACACCTTCCACTGTCCCAGGTTGCTCCAAGCCCTATCCAGCCTGGCCTTGGGCACTGCCAGGGATCCAGGGGCAGCCACAGCTGCTCTGGGCACCCTGTGCCAGGGCCTGCCCACCCTCACAGGAAACAATTCCTTCCCAATATCCCATCCATCCCTGCCCTTGTCCTGTCATTCCAGGCCCTTGTAAAGAGTCTCTCTCCATCTTTCTTGTCAAGCCCTTCAGGCCCTGGAAGGGGCTCTGAGCTCTCCCTGGAGCCTTCTCCTCTCCAGGTGAGCACCCCCAGCTCTCCCAGCCTGGCTCCAGAGCAGAGGGGCTCCAGCCCTGGGAGCATCTCCGTGGCTTTCTCTGGACTTTTTCCAACAGCAGAGCAGAGCAGAGGGGGAATCTGTCCCGTTGGCTGGAACTGTGTTTGGGTGTCCCAAGGACTGGGCATCAGGAGGGGACACTGGGCTGCCCATGGAGTTGCTCATTCCCATGACCACGGGCACAGACTGTGCCCCTCCCAGGCCTTGGGGTTATCACCCAAAAAAGAGGTTGGTGGTAAATCTTTATCAGTTCAGGATTTCCTGGTGGAGGGGGTTGAACATTACTCCAAACTCTTGGTGAATGGTTTTGCTGCAAAGGGAAGCCACGTGCTCATCCTGAATTCCATTTTCCAGTGAATCAGCCCATGGATGTGGGAGAGCTTCACTTGTCACTGTCAGTGGGGTTGGAACAAGATGATCTTTAAGGTCCCTTCCAACCCAAATCACTCCACGGCTCTGTTGTTCTGTCAAGTATTTCTTAAGATGTGAAAAGACTGCCAAGATCATCAAGTCCAACACGTGACCAAACACCACCTTGTCACCCAGACCGTGGCCCTAACTGGACACCTCCAGGGATGCTGACTCCAATGCCTGACAACCCCTTCCAAGAAGAAATTCTTCCTGATACCCAGCCTATGGTCTGCAAAGAGCTGGGCCAGTGACATGGAGACATGAAGGTCCTCTCCATCCTTCCTTTACAAACTCTTCCCCAAATCCATGCTGGATCTGAGGTTTGGGGCTGGCAGCAGCAGCTCTTTGGGCTCCCCTGGTCATTCTTCCTCCTGTTTAACAGCGAGAAATGAGCAGATCAACAACAGTTCCCACACTCATGAAATTGCACCGACTTCTCCCCTGACGAGCTCCCGTGGATGGGAGGTCTCAGCTGAAGTGGCACCAAGGTGAGGGGAACGTCCCCTGTCCCCGTCGGGTGCCGGCAGCTCCAGGAGAGCCGGGGCTGGGACGCAGTGAGCCAGGAGCCTTCACCCCATGAACCTCCTTCTCCAGGGGCTGTTCTCCCGCCTCTCCTCGGATTAAGGAGGCGAGGAGAACTGGAGGAGCAGCATTAGACTTTCTATTCTGAGCAATCACCAAAATCCATTCAGGAAGTGTAATTGCTTCAAGTAAAACTCGTAAATACCGACAGGGCACAAAGCACTTGAGCTGGCACTTTCCTTCACAGCTGTCTTAGGATTCAAATGATATTTTTCATTCCCTATTGTTGTTCTAAAGGTTTTGGAAGAGCACAAATTTTTTTTTTTTTTTGGTAATTTTTTTTTTCCTCTTCAAGCCCTGCACTTGCCTCCCAAAACATGTTCCAGTCAAGTTCATTGAAATTGTCTTGGTATTGTCAGGAAAATCAGTTTGAGTGCTTCATCTTGTAAAACTTTCAAAACTAAAAATTAACTGACATTTCCAAGTGAAATGTCATTTTGCTCCAAATAAATAAATAAATAAATCCAATGTTTTGACATTTTTAAAGCACTCTTCCTTTGTAAAAGGGAGAGAAGTTCTTTAAATGAAAGCTGTGTCAAAACTGACTTTGTTTTCCTCTTTTTTTGCTCACAGAAGTTTTGACTTTTATAGATTTCTTTCTGTGAGAAGAAATTGAGTGGCTCACCCATGAGGCTGGGCTGGCCCCAAGAGTGACTGGGGGGTGATCCTATGGGGATCCAACCAGTGTGGAGAGGCACTGCAGGAAGTCCTGGCTGGGCAGCTGGATGGTTCTGCATCCCTGGCTGCATATAAATATACATTTCCCATCCCTGGAATTGTCCAAGGCCAGGTTGGATGGGGCTTGGGGCAGCCTGGGATAGTGGAAGATGTCCCTGGCCATGGCAGGGGGTAGAACTGGATGGGCTTTGAGGTCCTTTCCCACACAAACCATTCTGGGATTCAATGACTTTATATAAATATATATAAATCTTTATTCTGTGCTGGCTTGGCTCCTTGTTTAGAAGTCCTGAGGCAAATTTCCAAAGCAGTTGAGGAACCCAAGCACTTCCTGTGGTGGCCTGGGACACAGAACCCTGGGAATGTCTCTTCTCTTCCACTGGAAAAGCAGAGATGTCTGTTCACAGAATCATTAAGCTTGGAAAAGACCTCCAAGGTCATCAAGTCCATCCTTTGATGGGACACCCCCTTGGCCTCTAAGCCATGTCATGCAGTGCCATGTCTGCTTGGTTTTGAGCACCTCCAGGGATGGGGACTCCACCACTGCCCTGGACAGCCCCTTCCACTGCCTGACCACTCTTTCAGGGAAGAAATTTTCCCAAATATCCAACCTGAACCTCCTCTGATGCAACTTGAGGCTGTTTCCCCTTCTCCTGTCGCTGTTACCTGGAAGAGCCCGACCCCCACCTGGCCACAGCTTCCAGGGACTTACAGGGAGCCAGAAGCTCCCCCAGCTTGCTGCTGTTTGGGTCAGCCTAGGAAACAGCAACTTTTGCTCTCATTTTGTTTTATCTCACTCTGTGGCTGTTAACATGAAGATAAAGAACAGCATCTGGGCAAACGATTGGTGTCAACTCCAACTTCTCTGATTTTCACCCCAAGAGCAGCACTGGGACATGCCCGAGTGTGGGTTTAGTGTTCACTCACCCAGTCCCACTGAACGTACGACTTAGAGCTGTACAGGGCCGGCTTTTTTATTCTTTTTACATTGATTAATGTGCTCCCTGCCTTCAGTGGAAGTGACGTGCTGTGCTGAGGGAAGCAGGTCCCGGTGTATTAATTCGGACACATTCCATGGCTCAGGGGGCTCTGAAAGCTGCAGCAGAGTTCAGGTTTCAGGAGGGTGGGCAGAGCTCTCCAACAACCTCCAAGGTGGGATCCTCGGCTTGAGGGGTGAGCAGGGGGAGCTGCTCCCTGTGCCCCCAGCGGGGCAGGGCAGTCAGAATAGCTCGGGGCAGGTTGGGAGATGCCTCGTGGAAGAATGGAGAGCAAACACTTCTGTAGCTGCTTCTCTCGTGCCAGGGAGTGCCGTTGATGGTGGTGAATCACTGCAGAATGTTGTAAATGATGTGTGGAAGGGGAAAAGGCAAAAATAATCCCTTCTTCATGCAGGGAAATCTTCTGTGTTGGGGGCAACTTATGGCAGAGGTTTCCTGTAATGACAGGGCAGGAAAACCTTCTGCTCTAAAGGGGTGAAAAAACTCCCCCTTTGTTTTTATTTCCATCTTAGAGGTTTTTTTAATATCTTAATTCCCTGCAAACCATCCTCCCAAAATAATCCTGGGCATCCCCAGGCAGTACTTGGGTCAGCCACACTTTCCATGCACTACCATGGTTTCATCCCCCATTTTCTCTGCTGCTGAGGTTTTAGAGAGTTTTCAAAGCCAATTCCATTTTCCCTCTGGTGTTTTGGGATTTTTCTTTGTTTGTTTTGGGTTGATTGGGGTGTTTGGGGTTTTTTCTGTTGGGGTTTTTTTATTTGGCAAGGCCATGCAGTTCCCATGCCTGTAACTCCTTCCCCTGTGCCTTTCTGGGGTGGTCTGGAAGCAGCTGAGCACAGAGAGTGGGAGAACAGCACCAAGAGCCTTGGACATGCCAAAGACTGCTGCAAAGCAGAGGGGGATCAGGCCTGACCACGGTGGGGAAGGGTCACAGTCCCATATTTAAATTACAGTGGGGACACATTCAGTTTGAGCATCTAGAAAATCCTTTTCTCTGTGAGGAGAGAGAACCCTGGAGGGGTTTGGGGCAGCTCAAACACACAGGAGCTGTTTTTATTGGGGGCACGGCTCCTCCTGGTACCAGAGAAATGCAGAATAAGAAAAGTGGCTTGAGAAGACCTGGAGGGAATTCATCCATTTCCCTCCAAGTCCTGGGTTAGGCAGCGCTGGCTTTATTGGGGGTTAGGAACTGTCTCACTGGAAGGAGGATTTGGTTGTGGCAGGTGGAGATGCCTATTTGGGAGGGTGGTGAAAGGGTGCCCCTCCGCCATCCCAGGGGGCTCCAAGGCCTGTTCAGCCTGGCCTTGGACACTTCCAGGGATCCAGGGGCAGCCACAGCTGCTCTGGGCACCCTGTGCCAGGGCCTGATACACAACTGGTGTCTTCATCTCCCACCCTCCCATGTCTGTCTCCCTCCTTCCAGCAGCCCTTCCCAGGGCTGGCTGGTGCCCAGGCAGCACCACCAACCCTTCAGCAGCTGCTCCAGAAGAACGAAAGGGACTTTGACTATTCCTTGGCATGGGTTCAGATCATCTGAGACCAGCCCAAGTGGGGGCTGAAGCCCAGACACGGCCCCGGGCCCAGGAGCAAAGCTGCTATTCCGGGAGGCGAAGGAAGGCGAGGCTCTATTGGGGATCTGTCAGGGCAGGCGAGCCGGGAGATGAGAGGGAGTCGATGACATAAGAGATGTCAGGGTTTATTTCCAGTAAGAGCCGGTGGAGCTGGGAAAATTGCTCATTAATGCTTTATTGATATTCATGTTCCTATTGAAGAAGTCTGGGGTGGGAGGTGGAGCGGAGGGGCCGTGCCCCTGTTAATGGGGCCAGGCTGAAAATAGGTTCTTTTATGCCTGGGCAAAGGGGATGCTCTGACCACGGGAGGTTTGCCTGTGTCACTCTCTCTAAATAGAGTCTGGATCAGTGCTGTGGCTGAGCCAAAAGCTTTGGAGGAAAAAACTAATAACTCAGGTCAAACCATGCCAGGAGCGCTGGAGTTCTTGCTCGCTTTTTTTTCACAAAGGAAAATTTAAAGCAGATTGTTGTAAAACTATGCAAAATGTTCGTCTGTGGGGTTTGGGACTATTTAACCCTCATGTTTGCTTTAGTGTTCTGTTTTTAGAGTAATTTGAATTTAAAATGCTCTATCAAAAGGAATTTATTTCCAAAATGTCAAATTACTTTATTTCAGAAGTGCTGACGGTAAAACGTTTGGCTTTTAAAAAACAAAGCAAACTCCATTAGCAGTTTGGCGTTGGTGACATTCACAAATATTTTCTGTTTCTCTGAAACTCTTTATTCCATCCATTTCCTACGCCCTGCCCGGTTTTGTAGCCAGGAACCAGGCTGAGCACTGCAGCCCCACAGGGAATGTCCCCAAACCAAGAAATTCCCAGCATGGTCACAGCTTTTGGAGCTCACTGGAAATGGGATTCCTTAGAATCACAGAATCCTAGAATGATCTGGGTTGGAAGAGACCTTAAAGCTCTTGTTCTTGCCATGGGCAGGGACACGTTCCACTATCCCATGTTATTCCAAGCCCTGTCCAGCCTGGCTTTGGAGACTCCCAGAGATCCAGGGGCAGCCACAGCTGCTCTGGGCACCCTGTTCCGTGGTTTTTCCTGTGCCTGGTGCTCATCCTCCCACCCTGCTCCGGCCCCACCTGGAGTGGCCAAATCACTTCCCCAGCCCTTCCCAGATTGCTCAGGCTTTGCTGGAAGCCTTGTGCCTCACCTGAGCAGGGAATGGAGCAGGAGCCTTCCCAGGGGAAAGGAAAGGCTGTGCAGGAGCAAACTGCCACAGCTCAGTAATTGGGGCGGTTCAGGAGGTGAAACATCTCCTGGTATCATGTTTAACAAAGCTCTGCCTCTCACCTGTCTGGTGCAGCCTCATTTCCTGGGCTGTGGATCAGCAGGGAGCAGCCGACTGCCGGAGCACTGTTGGCACATCTCGGAGGTCTGCCATGCATAATTCCCATTTTTTTGAGTTCTGGCTTTTTTTTTTTTTGTTCTTTTTGCTGTTCCCATGCCTGTTCACGTGTTTGATCACAGCAGGATTTGTGGAAGGCCAGGGTGTAACATCCCAAATGCTGAGCCAGGCCGCAGTCTCCTTGCTGAGCCACGAACTGCTCCTTTTGGATGTTATTTTAAGCTCAGTACATTCCCTGCTCTCCTGCATCCAGTCTGATCCTTTCTGTCTGCTGGGACGTTGTTTTAAGGGAGCACTGGGCATTCCACAGGTGGTAAGAAGCTTATCCCTGTTGTTCCTGGCATATAAAAGCAGAATCACTCTTCTCGTTTTATAGGTAGAGAACATTTTCCCTGGTGGTGTCTCTGTGCTTTCCCGAGGCAGGACGACTTCTCATTACAGCTGTGCTTCCTGGAGCAGCAGCTGGGAAAGGCTGGGTATTCCCTGTTTGGGAGACAGCTGGTGGGGCACCCAGAAGATGGAAAGCTGCTTGCAAATCCCTTCCCCCGTGTGAGAGAAGGGAATGATGAATGTTTATGGGTGCTGAGATGATGGAAGACGCTCCCGTCAGGGTTATGGCACTGCTGCTCCCAGGCCTAAGGCCATGGAAGCAATAACATGCAGGATATCGCTCTCCATGGTTTTATGGTCCTTTTCATCACCAGAAAGGTGCTTGGTTCAGTTGGAAGTTGATTAAACTTGCAGGGAAGGATTGTGATTTATGCCTGACCAGTCCTCCCAACCACTTTGTAGCCACGGTGTGAATTAAGGCTGATTAAAATCGAGGGAAGGTTCCCTTCTGCCTCACGCCGGGTTTTTGGATTGGGCTGTCGGGAGCATCCATCCCTGCCTGTGCTCCACCAGGTCCCTGGCTGCCAGGCACTGATGGGAGAGGAGGGCATGGGCCAAAACTCAAGAGCAGGGCACTTATTATTCCAAATGAAAAGCTGCTCTTCTCATTAAAGCTGAAAATTATGGTCTGTAGATAACTCTGGTGGTGGTTCATGGAATCAATAAACCCCCAGTTTGTTTTGAAAGCCAAGCTGCCGAAATGCCAAAATACATATTTTGCAAATTGCTTAATTTCCATTTGAAAAGATCAAACCTTATTTCTTCTGAAAGCCGAGAGGTGGGGTGGGGGGAGGCGACACAAACACGCAGCAATTTCAGTCTTCTTTTTCCTGAAAGATCATCATTTGATGGAACCTGAGAGCAGTAGAGAAACTGCTTCCTTTTGTTTTATTTTGCTTTTTAAACAACCACCATGCAGGGAAGCTGATGGTCTGAGTTATCAGGGAGTCTGGGCTAATTCCAAAGCAGCGATAGCTAATTTTTGGAAGCAACATTTCTGGCTGTCAGGGCATCTTCCCTTGGCAGCTTCTGCCTTGTGGAGGCGTGATGGCCACCGGGCCTCTCGTGGATGCTCCTTGCTTCCTAAAACCTTTGCTCACACTGGGAATGTAGGCTATAAAAGCTCCTGTCAGGGATGCAGGCACACAGGAGCGCTGTGGAAGCACTGAGCAGGAGCTGCAGGAAAGCTGCAGGATGGATGAGGACCCGGAATGCTGAGCCTGGAGATTTCCAAGGAGTTCTGTCCCCAGCTGAGTGCGCGGGCAGGCGTCAGGCACGCACTTGGCACTTGGGATCCGTGGAGCTGAGCATCCCTCAGCCCCTCCAACGTGTCAGTAGCATTTACAGCAATTGGCTGCTGGCTGCTCAGGAAGGGAGAAGCAGTGCAGGGGGGCAGAGAAGCAGCTGGAAGGATGATTTACCTCAGAGGTGTCCGTGGCACACACAGCCCTGCCCTGTGCCTCCACACCCAGGGACTTCTCTTTCTTTCCCATAACCACTTGAAAAATAAAGATGTATGATGCCTACTTGAGCAGAATAGATTGTTTTCGATTGCTATTCATCTATTATTTTAGAAAGTAAAATGAATAAAACTTATGCAGGTCACAGACATTAAAGAGCATTTTTATATCAGTTTGGGAGCGCTTGTCAGCTTTGATTTATTAAGTAACGTTCCCCGACTGGCTACTGGTGTGTGTTGTCAGTCTCTTGATAATGGATAGACCTCACAGCTGAACGCTCTGTGATTAGACTTCTCAACTATATATTTTTAAATAAAGGCATTGCTTTTTTGGGTTTGCTCATTTCCCTCTCTTAGGCGATTTCATTCATCTTCCCTCACCCTCCCTCTCTCTGCTGTAAATTTGTTGTTGGTAGAAGCTACGAGGATGCTAAATGGGACACATCTTAGAGGGTTTGGGATGGGTTGGTTTTTTTTTTTTTTGTTTCCCCCTTCCCAAGCTTGCTTCCAACGTAGCTTGATGGATTAAACGTCATGGGGGGACAAAAGTGGGTAAGAGAAGCTGTAGAAACAGCTTTGCAGAGAGAACACGGCACGTGCTGCTCCTTACTATGGCTGCGTCAGCATTTTTACTGTCACACTGCTCTTCCCTGGGGCTTAGGGATGGAATTACCAGGGCTGCACGGAGAGGTGGCTGTGGGCGCCCTCGACCTCCCCAAAGGGAGCCGGGGCTGAGCAAACCCAACACCGCCAGCCCTGCTCCCTCCTCCGTGAGGCTGCTGGGAGTTAATGGGAATGTGAAGCCGAGCCCGGCTGATGAGGAGTGATGCACAGAGAAGTTCAGAGGCACTCTTGTATCTCCTCTCACCACAACAGTTTGTTTTCCCTTTGGAGGATGGCCCTGTGCTGCCTGGCCGAGCTCAAATCCCACTGCTGGGAGCCTGTCCAAGGGTGGCTCGGGAGCCCCTCGGTCGCCAAGGGCAGGGATTTGCAGTGCTGGCTCTGAGCTGCTGTTACCAGGCATGTGCTGGGATCTTCTCCTGGGAACGGCAGCAAATGGGACTGAAGATGAGTATCCTGGGCTAAAATCCTCAGCTAGAACTGTAATTATGCTTTCATAAAGAGCTGAGCTGGAACGAGGATGAGATTGTTTCCCCAGGGGCTGCAGGAGCACTGGGACTGACTCATTAGCGTGGAATTGCAACAGCGCAGGTGGGAGGCCACCAAGTGCCTTTGTAAATGAGTCTTGCAGATCCTTCAGGAAGGGCAAAACTCAACAACTTCCCCGGGATGCTGGGATGAGGCAGCCACCGCTGCTTTTGTTATCCAAGGCTTTGGTCTCAGACCAAAACTGAACCGTCTGATTTGGGAAAATGCAGAATGCACTGATAAGAAAAAAAATGTTGCACTGATTTCATAAACCTTTTTACTCTTGTATGACTCTGAAAATTGCTTTTGATTTAAAGGTTAAGATCTGACAAGCCAAGAGACCTTAAAAATCCTTTCTTTCCCCTCCTCTTTTCCTCACCGACTCTTTCAGAACTGGAAATACGAGAAAATCAGTGTAGGAACATCTGTATGGGGAGGGGGGCCAGCAATTAATTTGGGAAGTGCTTCCTGATGCCCCTCCACTGCTGGCTGGGGACACATTGGTCACACAAGGACTTGATTTTCCCAGGCTGCATCAGCCTCTGGTCCCTCTCACAGCAAGGTCCAGGCCTGGTGATGAGGGGCTGAGTGATCCCATGGGGGAAGGGGTGAGGAAGAGGAGTGCCAGGAAAGGACAGAGCAGGGTTTGGAGCCGTGGAAGGACAAGTGACGTGTCCATGGTGATTTGATGTGATGGTTGGCTGCAGGAGGCCCCTCTCAGGAGCCGGGGTGTGCTCCCAGCAATGTCTCTGCAGTTCATTAAGTGTCTCCTGCTGCTGTTTCTCAGCCTGAAATGGCCTTGGTGGCTTTGTGTGTTCGAGTGACACTGCCATTATCTCCTGGTAACACACGCATTCATTATGGGGCCAGATTGTTCATCTGCACCTTGAAATGATAACCCCACTGCTCACTTAACAAATCCAACCCCAGCGTGCTCTGGAAAGGCTCACTGGGGGCATTTTTGGTTTGTCCCTCCTGACTTGTGCCTTAAGCTGCCCCGGGAATGTCATGGACAAATAAGTGCTGGAGGCTCTCGTGCCAGGGGGTCCCTGCTCTTGGGGAGGTGGATTTGCCATCAGCGAGAGGGTTCGGCTGCCAGGCCCCCCAGGGGTGAAGGGAAGGGTCTGCACTGAGACGGGGCTGCAGATCGGGGCCAAACTCCCTCGGGGTCAGTGGAGTTGGTGGGGAAGCACCCAGGGAATTCCACTGACATGTCCCAGCCCTGGCACTGGAGGACGGAGCTCCTGTTGTGGCTCTTGGCACCAGCGGCTGGGCCGGTTGTGCCACCTTGGCTCCATGAGGAGCCCCCTGCCAGGCTCATCCTGTGGAGAGGGGGTGCCGTGTTTCAGGTGGGAGCAGAGCTGAAATCTCCCAGGGTATTTCCCGTGACCTGAGGGGCAACAGCTGCAGCCCTTCATTGCTTCAGACCCAACATGAATGCAGGAAACCCTCCATGTCCTACAGCAGAATCCACCTAACCAGGTCCTTTATTCCTCTTTCCTTTTTCTTCCTCCAAATAAAAATGTCTACGCTTTCTCCAATTTACCCGGTAACAACCCGGAGCATTTCTCCCTGAGAATGTGTAAAACAATATTCTCCCATTTCGCTGTGCCAGTGGTGGTTCTCCTCCCAGCTGAACGTCCTCTGCGTGCCCTTCTCCGTCCTTGGAGCCCTGTGGGGAATTCATGGATTATCAGGAGGAGTTAGGACCTGCAGGTTAAGGACAGTGAGGGAACACGGGCGTGCCAGTGGATGTTACCAAAGGGAAGCTGCTGCCCGGCCCTCCCGACCCCCGCACGGCTCCTGCTGGAGCACCAGATGGGCTCTAATCGGGAGCGCCGCGGCGCCGCAGGGTTATTATTGAGAGACATCTAGTTCTGGATGAGAGAAGATTATCCAGGGTTTATTTCCAGCTGATAACACTCTGCCCTTCCATAACACCTTTTATCTGAGGATCTCGGAGCCCTTCGCAGACGCGGTTAATTAAACCTCACGTTGCCCCCCGGAGCCGCGGGTGAGACCCGGGCGAGGAGCGCGGGAGCTGCAATTAGGAGGGATCGGCTCTGGCACAGAGATAAGGCACATGATCTCCTGCCTCGCCTTCGCCGTCTTATTTGCATGTTTATCTCCCCTGTGCAGTTGAGAGCAGCGAACCCGGAGCTTGCACTGCCTGCCCGAAGTTCTCCTCAGGTGTCACACCAGGCTGAAAACTTGTGGGTCCCGTTTCCCAGCCCTGGATGCAGGGATACGTCAGTGGTGCGTGATGCTGGCTTTGTCCTCTAAGTCTCCCTCTTCTCCTTTCCCAGCGCTGGTTTTCCATGGGCTCCGCGCCTTGGCTCTGCTCGAGTTTCCTTCCTGCCAACACAACCTCCAAGTCTTCCTCTGCTAGAAAATAACAACAAAACCCCTCGCAGGCCTCCAAAAAAAAAAAAAAGAAGAGCTTTTGCTGCCTCTCCCCACAGGGCCGGATTCCTCAATAGTGAATTCTCTGGAGAATAGCTGGGCCCGAGGTTTCCTTCCCCTCCTCTTTTCTTTTCTTTACTTTCCCCTAACTAAAAATCAGGAAGCTCTAAAATCCTCTTTGAAGTAACACTGTATGAAGAGGATTTATCCTTGTCCACTTAAATATTCATGACAGCTCGCATTTCTGTTCAAAAAGACACTTGTTTATTTAGATAAGATTTAATTTATTCATAATTTACCTAAATTTGCAGGAGCGTGCATGTACATTTTAGCTTATAAGTAGCGTAATACATAAAACATTATTGAGGCATGCAAATTACACAAATACAGCATTGGAAAGTGCCTGCTTGTTTTAGGCAGATAACTAATTTCTTACCCTGAGTAGAGACACAAACACAATTGCCTGGGCTTGTTGCCTGGGATTTGGCGACTCTGAATTATGCTTCCCTTAATGCAAGAGGCACAGCTTTTGAGCAGGGCCGTGGCAAAGCCCACTTTTCTTGGACTGTGAACCGTAGTAATGCCAAAGCCCTTTGCTGGATTTTTTTTTCCCCAGTCCTCTCCCCGGGGGCTCAATTTGGGTTCGTCTCAAATCTCTCGGTTCCTTTTGTTTCCTTGGGATGGGGTTAGAATTGGTAGCAGGGCATTGTCTCACCAGTGCCTGGGGGGTGATGGAGGGAGCGGATACCCCTGTTCCACACCATCCTCTGGCAGGGTGGGATCTGCTGTTCCTGGGATGGACCTCCTTCGAGGGAACAGTGGAGCCACTTGCCCCTAATTAATCCCTGCAACCCTCCGGGTGATGTGGCCACTTGTTGCTTTCCTTAGGGCAGAGCAACAATTGGCCCAAGATGTCCTCGTAGCCCCCAAATATCCCATTTTTCTACACGCTTCCAGGTTATAATGGCACAAATTAGCAACCACACAATGTGCTAGGCCGGGGCAAGCAGGCTGGGCTTCCTCCCAGATCCCCAACCCCCTGTGCCATAGCACAGCAGCCCAAGGGCTGAGGCTGGAGGCACAGCCGGGATTTTTGGGCTCTGGATTTGGGCTGGGCACCAGGCACTGACCTCGCACCATCGGCGCTCTCAGCACGGTTAGAAATTGTTCCTAACAGGAACAACTCCGGTCAGGAATTGGAGGTTTGCAGTTGTGCACATGGAATATCGGGTTTGTGTCTGTGAAACCTGTGGGAGACCTCTCAGGGACGTGAATATCGGGCAGATCCCGCTGCGTAGGGCTGTGTTCCCCACAGCCTGTAATTAAGGCTCTGTGACACCTCCCATGAGGTTCTGCTTTGCCTCGCCTCTGACTGTGCCAGGCTGCAACTGTTTGGGCTGGAATTCCAGGGCCAGATGTCCTCCCGGGCTCACAGGCTTTGTTTGTTTGTTCTGCGGGGATGGACGAGAAGGGATGGGGACAGCAGGGCTGCTTGGTGCTTTTGCTTTTCCCTAGCTGAAATCAGAGCCAACATTTTCTGTCGTTTCCAAGACTGAGTTTAACGAGGAAAATACGTTTCCCCTGGGTTTGCCTGCTGCAAAAATCACTAATGAGTATCTCCAGAGCCTGAGCACTTCAGGACAGGGACTGGTGCTTTTGGTTGGGATCATGAAAATGCCTTAATCATGGAAAAGCCCTTGCACCTTGGGAAAAAAACCTCTTCCTGGCACTGGGAGCAGCCTTGAGTGTGCAGGTGGATGGGGAGGGGTGAAACCACTGGGGAAATCCCCCCAGGGAGCAGTTTAGGGTGGCACCATCCCCTGTGTCACTCATCCCACAGCCTCAAGGCTGCCAGGTAAACCACAGCAGGCCCAGCCTTATTTCCATGGGTCACGCAGCGAGGAGGAGGTGGCTCTGCTGCATTTGCTTTATAAGAGAATTTAATTACAGAGCCTTAATTACATAGTCACAGCAAATTTGGTTTTCCAGCAGGTCATGCCCTCACCAGGTGGACAGAGCTCACGCAAGGAGCTGAGCTGGTTGTGCTGAGCTCCAGGAAAAAAACCCTGTCTGAGATATGGGAAGCAAAATAAGACCTAAGGAGAGAGGCTGGTATTAAACACTTGCTGATGAAAGGAGCTCTGCCTCTTGTGTGGGCTGGAGATCCTGGAATGAAGCACAGGGAAGGCTTTAGTGGCCTTAACTTGGCAATGCTTAATTTAGTCAGAGATGGTGTTATCTGACCACGATCATCCAATTGCTGCATCCGTGTCTGCAGAGAGGATTCACAGGAGGATCAGAGGTGTTTTTATATAGCAACAATCCCCATTTTGTCCATTTTTCGCCTGGCCTTGGCTGGAATTCCTGCATAGGCTGTGCTTTTAAGTGAGAATTTGATGATGGAGTGTGCAGACTCCAAATTCTGACTTCTGTTGGGGCCTGTTGGAGCTGTAGAAATGCAACAGAATTCTACATATGGTGCTAGGCTGGTGGGAGTCGTGGAATCCCAGAAGGGATTGGGTGGGAAGGGACCCCAAAGCCCATCCAGTCCCACCCCCTGCCATGGGCAGGGACACCTTCCACTGTCCCAGGCTGCTCCCAGCCCCAATGTCCAGCCTGGCCTTGGGCACTGCCAGGGATCCAGGGGCAGCCCCAGCTGCTCTGGGCACCCTGTGCCAGGGCCTCCCCACCCTCCCAGGGAACAATTCCTCCCCAATATTTAAATCTCTCCTCTTTTAGTTTATTTCAGCTTATAGTACTTTTCCTTTTTATTAATGCCACACAAGTGAACAAAAACAGTCCTCAAAAACCTGTGTTCAAGAAGATGTTGGCCTTCCCCATGATTTTGGAGGGAGCTGAGATGAGGGAGTTTGTGTTAAGGAGTGGGATGTGTGGAGAGTGCCTGAGCAAAAACTTCAGGTTTCAAATAATTTCACTAAAATAGCTCATAACTGTGTGAGTTTGACCACCTTGCTGCCTGCCCTGAGCAGAAGGGGGAGATGCAGTGTTTGGCTATTTCTGAACACAGATTAATTAAGGGAAGAGATGAATATTTACTGACCAGCACCGAGCAGGGTGTATCGGAAAAAAACACAGCATCGATCGGAGTGAAAAATAAATAAATAATAGAAGTGTCCCCCCCAACACCACCTGTAGATGTATTAGGGAGAAAATATTGAACTGGGCTCTCCTGGCTCCCATGCAATTGATGCAATTTATTTTCAATTTGTCAAACGTGGCATTGGAGCAGCAATTGGTTTTGGTGATTTATTAGGAATTTTCTAACCAGGGCACTCTGTCATTGGAGTTACTTCACTTGTGTTCAAGTAGATTTTTGTCTTTCTGCAAGCTCAAGATGTGAAGCTAAGAAGGTGAGTTTTTCTATATTTTCCCTTCTTTTTTTTTTTTTAACCAAAAGGGAAAACTGAAAGAAACTCAGCCAAAAAGGGAAATGGGGAAAAAGTAGCAGAATTGACATATTTTAAACATCATGACAGGATGGGCTGTTTAAATTGCCTCTGTGAATTGATTTAAAAGCTGTTGGTAGGCATCTCTATTTCATTAACTGTCTTTCTCCTTCATTTCAGTCACTGGAGTCATTGCCTCTTATTACCTTCCAGGTTCGTGATATCCATCCACATGGTTATTTTAGTTATTACTAGCTGTATACAGAAAATGTGAGAGGCAATTTTGGGGCAGAAGCAGCTTGGGAGGTATGTGGGGATAGGGAAATAAATAATTTGATTTCTGTGTGACACCCATGATTTAAAGCCATCAGGATTACGGGAGTGTTTGTGCTGGGTGTGCGTTTTGGTCAGAACCTGGGGGAAAAGCATGGGGCTTTGTGGTATCAAATCTGGATCTGGTTATGAATAACCAATAATGACCCCACATTACATTTTCTCCTGGAAGTTAGGTGCCCCAGCATGCTCATGGTGTTTTTCAGCCCTTCTGACAGGAGTTTGGTGAGTTTAAAGTGTATTTTCACTTATCTCCCACTCTGAGGTGGAGCCTGGGGAGCAGGAGAACCCTTTCCTTATCCTTGGGGACTCTGGTGATCCTGTCCCTCAGGGAACATCACCCCGTATTTAACAGGTGAAAAGGTGCACGTGGTGCCTGCAGAGGCTGCTGGGTGTTACCAAGGTCTGTGCCAGGAATAGCTGGGGCAGGGGGGAAAAAAGAGGAAAGCTTTTGGGACGTCCTTCCCAAAGCTTTTCAGACCTAAACAACACAGCGAGCTCCAGATTATTTTCCCATTTTCAAAAACGCTGGAGCTTCCAGTCTGTTTTCCCAGAGCTCTGCGGAGTCATTAGCTGCTTACAGCACTTAAAAGAAAAATGTGGTGCTTCGGAGACTTCGCTTCTGTTTGCTGTCTTTACCACCAACTAATTGGTTGGATAACGAGCAAATATTTTTCCTCTGTTCCTCAATTTCCAAGCTTTTTGACTTGCAAGGAGGAAGAGCAAAAGCTGCTCGTGGCTGGCAGGCAGTGGGAGGGGAGCGGGCTGTGGGGAGGCCGCCGGAGCCACGCTCGGGATGGGATTGCAGAGCCCGGGTCCAGCTGCCCCACAGTTTGTGCCTCTTCTCCTGTTCTTTTACATCCACAAGTCTGGTCTTACTCATCCTTCAAAGCAGGTGGGGAAGGGAAGGGGGGAAGCTCTGCAGGGCAGGGTGACCAACAGTTCCCATTTGTTGGGAACAAAGCGTCCGGGAGCCTGGATGGGAGGACTTGAATGATCCCATTAGCAGGGTGACTGCGGCGAGCAGAGACAGCGCTGGCTGCGTCAGCCGGCATTGCCTTGATTTAACAGGGAACATCATGCTTTAAATGTCTTTATTAGTTAGAATTCTCTGGCCTGGCAGGGTTTGACTCAGCCCTGAAGAAAGCAGTGAGCTCGGTGTGCTGCCTGGCCAAAGCTCACAGTGGGTTCCCCGAGCTCTGAGCATGGCGAGGTGTAAAGGCAGCAGCCGTGGAGAGCAGGGACACCCTGAGTGCCCCGAGGGAACCGGGCTGGCCGGACAGGCCAGAGCCGACCTCTCCGAGGAACTGATCCTGGCACGAGGGTGCTCCTGCAGTGAACGCCAAAGCTTCCCGCGAGGATGGCCGTGGGCATGACTTGCAAAGTGTTCCCAGACTGGAACCTTCACCCAAACTCTGGGACTTGGGAGAGGCGACTTTGCCCTGGGGATGCATCACCCAGGCCCAGCACCCAGGAGCATCAGGTGCCAGGGTTTTACCCCCATCCTCTGCTGCTGCTGCAGTGAAGCCGAGTCAAATCTGAGATGGTGAAGGATCTCAAGGGGCTACACGAGGAGTGGCTGAGGAAACGTGGTTTGTTCAGCTGCAGGAGACTGAGGGCAGACATCACCAGGAGCTGCAACTCCTCCCGAGGGACAGCTCTGACCTCTGCTCCCTGGGACAGGGACAGGACCCAGGGAATGGCTGGAGCTGAGCCAGGGCAGGGTCAGGCTGCAGAGCAGGGAAACGTTCTTCCCCCAGAGGGTGCTGGCACTGCCCAGGCTCCCCAGGGAATGGGCACGGCCCCGAGGCTGCCAGAGCTCCAGGAGCGTTTGGACAGCACTGCCAGGGATGCCCAGGGTGGGATTTGGGGGTGTCTGTGCAGGGCCAGGAGCTGGACTGGATGATCCCTGGAGGTCCCTTCCAGCTCAGGATATTCTGTGAACCCTCCTGGCTGTCTGGAAGTGTTGCTTTGACTCCCTCCTGCCCTTTGAGAACCTTGAATGTGTGTTCCCAGCAGTACAAAGACACCTTGGCAGGAGGCTCAGGCCGAGAGCAGCAGCCTGGTTCCACCTCACCTGCCTGTCACACCCAGTTTTGGCAATGGCAGAGGGAGGGCGATCTGTGCTGGTTTAGCTTTTCCCCACTATCTCCATCTGATCTGTTTGGGATAGCCTTGTTTATCCTCCAGTCCGTGCTCTGTGTCTCCCCGTGAAGGGAATAGCAAACTTTGGGAATTGGCAGGGCCAGTCTGACGCTCTGGGACCGCAGAGCTCCCGGCCCCAGGACAGCCAGGTGCCGCCTGTGGCACCTCTCAGACTCACCCCTCACACCCCGTTACCTCCACACCACCCCACGGGCAGCAGACGTGACCCCATTGTCCCACCACCCCTGGGAGGACCCCGTTAACTGTGAACACATCCCTCGCAGCATCCAATTTCCAAGGCCCATCATTGGGAAATGTTAATGCTGTTTCCTGAAGCACGTGCTGGATAACTGCATTTCCCAACATCTGTTTTCATTTAAAATTCCCAGGCCTTTTTTTAGCACACAACTTTTGGTGCTGGTGCCACCTCATGCTTCCAGGGTGGTGGAATGGGAAGTGGCAGCCTCCAGCCCAGACAAAGCACATCCTGAAGTTTTATTAATGAAGATTTGCAGCTGCTTCTGGGACTTGGCAACTGCCTGCAAAGGCTGGTGACAGGATTCATTTGGTGAAACGTCCCGGTGATAAATATCAAGTGGGAGTGATGAGCAAGCCATGGTCAGTTCATGAGTGGGTTTTCCATGCTGGCTGGGGAATAATTTGGTTTCCAGTGGCAGCAGAATGTGTTATTTCTCCTCCCTCTCCCCCCACAACCTCCTAAAGATGCTGCAGGACTGAGCTCGTAAAGGAGCAACGCTTGCAGCCTCTCACCTCGTTTACAAGCCAAGGTTGATCAGCCTTGAAAGGAGAAGGAGCTGGTGGAGCCTGAAAGCTGGGACGTGCTTTGGGCAGAGAGGGAAGGGCTGTGAAGCCAGGCAGGGATTTTGCAGGTGAAGGCAGCAGTGGTGTAGTTACGGTAGATAATCATCCTGCTCCATCTGGGCTGAAAAATTTGCTAATTGAGGCCGGACTGTTTCCCGTGGGAGAAAAAACCTCCCTGTTTTCAGGGCTTTACTGGGAGGGTCGGGGTCCCTGAGGAGGTGCTCCCCGCCTCATCCTGGGGCTGGTTTAGCTGAAATACTCTCAGCTATTTTCCTTCTATTTCCATCCATCCCTGGCACTTCCCATCTCCAGCTCGTTACGGGCTTGGCAGGGGGAAGAGAATGGGAAAGAAATCTTTCATTTCCATTTCCACAGCTGAGGAGCAGGCGCAGAACTGACGGTGCTCACGGAGCTGTCTCTGACAGCTCCATGCCAGAGGGAAACCTGGGCTTCCATTTCCAGCCCTGTCCCCCCTGGGCAGAGCTGAGGAGTTCGTGGGGATCAGCAAGGAGAAGGAAAACAATTTGATCAAGGGGCCCTGGAGTCAGGCACATGGAGAAACTGGTCTGGTGGGGTTTTTCAGCTTTCATCAGTGTCAAGTTGATTTTATTTTTAGAGCAGTGATGATATTAAAAAGAAAAGGAAGGGGGGGTGAGTAAAGCACCCACAGGTACAGGGGGCAGAGCCCCCATCAGCTGCTCAGCTGGTCCTTCCTGGCCAACTCAAAGCTTTTCAGAGCTGATCATTGGAGATTTTACGAGGTGGGTGGGGTCGGAGGTGCAATATTTTGCTGTGTGCAGCCACATTTATCTATTGCCTCACCAGTTTCCCTGCGTTTTGCAGTATTTGGGAGTGGAGGGAACATTTTGTGCCGTGGCCTGTGTGATGTAGGGGGAAGGGGAATCCCTGGGAGAGCTGCTTCACTCTGTCAGTGCATGGGGACTGGGCTTGGTGACAATTCCAGTGAGCCCTGGTGCTCCCGAGGAGCTGCCTCTGTGTCCTGTCACTGCCTGGGGCCAGCGTCAGGGATTTCTCAGCAATATTGGAGAAAACCTTGCAGCAGGCAGAGGTGAGGGTCCCCTGCCTGCAGACAGGTGCTGCCCTAACTCCTAATTGCCAAAAACTGCTTCAAGGCCTGAAGCCTGAGGTGTTTATTCTGTCCCAAACTGCTCCTCCCTTTCAGCATCCACTGCCCTCACTCAGCCTCGGCACCCAAACCAACCTCAGGTCCCCGCTGCCACACACACCAAGAGAAGTGAGCTGCTCTTTGGGGGAGACACATCCCCTTTTCCCAGGCAGGGAGTGGGGACTGTCTCCAAACGTGTCCCTCGAGTTTTAGAAATGTTTTCCATCTGTGAGAGAAAGGAAGGCAAACCTGTGGGTGGCAGAGAATTGCCTGGAGAAGTTCTGCTCTCTTCTGCTTTCACTCAGCCCCAAATTCTTCCCTGCTAATGATAGTCATATGCACATACATGAGACTATTATATATTTATATTTTTTATCATTGTCATTATTACTGTGTTCTGAAATGACCCAGCAAAGCTACCCTAAATCAGTGCTGAGGGAAGATGAAAGTTAAGTGGTGTCTGTGCCAACGAATATGAAAATAGGAGGGGTTTTAGACTTCTCTGACGTTTTCCTTGTCTTCTGAGCAAAAAAAGTAGCAGGAAAGCAATAAAATAAGGCTTCCAGCCGGGACTCCAGCTGCCAGGAGAATTATTAGTCTTTTGCAGCCTAGGCTCAGGAAGGGCTTTTTTGCATCCCAAGCCAGGCAGGTGAGATGAGACACTGGTGCTCGGTGGTGCAGGGCAGGGCTGCCTTTCACAGGGCAGTGAAGGGTGCAAGTCCTCAGTGATGCCAGCCCCTCCCCGAGCCTCGTGTGAGGAAAAACAGTGCATTTTCATGGTTTTCCCCTCCTTGTTTGCAGAGCTCACGCTGCTCTGGTGCAGACAACGAGGCTGCGCGGCGCAATCACGACACGGTGCTGGCAGAAATGCCAGGGTGGTTTAATGAAGAATCCTAAGCAGGGCATAAAAACCCCCACATGAATGCTGGCTCGGAGCCCACAGAGGTGAGCTGGTCTTCTCGAGAGAGTGATGGGTAAGAATTGGCCTGGACAGCTGTTCCCCAGCTTCAATTAATGGAGATAATGCTCCACTCGCAATGAGCCACTTCTGCTTTGCTACTTCCCATGACCTTGCGGAGTTTCGTGGCATCAGTGGTGATGGAAACATGCAGGTCCTGTGCCAGGAGAGCCCAGGGCTTGGCTGGGAAACAGGAAAGAGGGAGCAGAGCCATGGCTTTGTGGTCATCCCAGCCAGTCAACGGCGGTGGTGGGCAAGTAGAGGCTCTTCAGTGGAGCCACAGGTGACTTGGGCTGAGCGCAGCAATCAAGAGCTTATTTATCCCAGCTTGGAGTGTCACGCTCTGGTAACCAGGCACTTCTTGTTGCTCATCTCGAAATCCCAATCGAACGCCTTCATTATCACCCAGCAGTGTTTCCTTTGTGGATAACAAGTCATACTGCGAGCATTAATGGAGCGTCGGATGGATTTGTGTTGTGGGATTGTTGTAAGCGCTGATTGAAGTTTTGCCTGTGATTAGGGGGCTTAGTCAGGTGTGAGAGAGGGAGTCTCTGCTGTCTCGTAAGATCTGGGTTTGCAGTGCCTCTCCATGGGATATTATCAGGGTGTTCCTTACAAAGTCAACGTAATGAGTGCCATGCATGAGATCCCGAGTTTCCTTTATCCCGTCTGGCACCCGTCACTGGCATTGTGTCACCTCCTGCACAGGAAACTGCTCCAGACACTGCCTGGGATTTTAGCAGCTGTCCGGAGGGGTTGTGGTGGAGCACTCTCCTCCCCGCGGGGTGCAGACCTCGCTCTGCAGAGGTGGACACAGAGGAGGGGGAGAGGTCTGAGCTCAGCTTCTCACCTGCTCCAGAACAAGAAAACATTCCAGGGACATGAGAAACGTTTTTTTCTTGTCATGTGGAAGAAACAGGAGGTCAGGTGGGGCAGGAGCTTCTTGTCCGGCAGCTGTGGGAGTTGGGAGGCAAAGTTGCTTTGTCCAGCAGCTGTGGGAGTTGGGAGGGAAAGTTGCTCCACCCCAGCTGAACACTGTGACACGTTCGTTCCTCGAGGAGATCAGTCGTGATTCCCTAATTGGGATGAATGTGGGGCTGGGGGAGAGGCTGGTTGCACAATCTATCAATTTTACCAGTGAAAAATGATGGGAAGTGGCATCCTCCCTGTCTGGCGGGCTCCCAGCCTCCTCCACTGCACACCTCATTATCCCGTTCCACTGCTTCATCTCCATAACGTTCATTCCTAATGATGGCGGAGGGATATTCATTTTCTGGAGCGTTATTTGATTGTCACCAACCCAGCCCTTGTCCCCTCTGGAATGGCAGTGGGGAATATTTCCAATATCACGGCTTGCTTGGTCTGGACTGATGGGTACAAAGCTGAGGGTGAAGGATGTCCAGACTTAGGGTCCTGCCTGGTTTGTGTAGTATTTCAAATTCAGCCTTTCCATCGGTGTTTCTGCCCAGATTCCTGTTTCCTTGGCTCCGGGAGAAGCTTTAGCAGGAGAAGGGTGCTTAGACTTGCCAGGGAGTCGTAGAGCTGAGTTGTGGGTTAGGCAGAGAGCTGGGAGGTGCCATAAAATGAGCAAAGCTGGGGCTTACACTACAAATGTGTGGCCGGACAATAAATTCATTCAATTACCCTGCAGGCTGGGGGCTGTAAAACTGCTCCTCACCTCCCCTGGGAGCCTCTTGCAGTATCTCAGGGCAGCCCCCGACACTGTGGGGTGTCCTTGTGGATCTCCTTTCTCTCCCCAGACTCCCCCATTTGTTCCCCAGGCCCTTGCCATCAGTATGAGCCCCACGGGCTGGACACTGTCCGTGACTCCCCGGGCAGCGAGAGGTGCCAGTCACAGCTGCCGTGTCCTCTGACTCCAGTAATCTCTTCCAAGGCTCCTAACAAGTTAATAAGGATTGATCTGCTTCTCATCAGATCATCTTGGCCGTTCTTAATGAACCTGGGCATTTTCAAGCCTTTTTTTCCCCTTAAAAATGAGCTTCCAAATAAATACTGCTCTCCCAGTCGATGGGCAGCTGATTCCCCTCTGCATTCCCCCAGAATTAAGGTTGGGATTGAAGGAGGCAGCACTCCAGCTTTGTGGTGGTCACGTGTGTTGGTTTTGGAGGGAGGCTTAAGTTAAGTAAATCTTATATTTGGTCTTAAATAAAGATGGATTTAATTACAATTAACTGTCTCACTGAGTGGTGGTTTGAGAAAGCCAGCTCAGCCCTGATTTTTCTACCTAAGATTAGGTGTAAGCCCTCAGAAAACACCCAAATTTTAATTCTCTTCTGGACAGGCTAAGCCTTGAATAGTAAAAATAAAGGTGGGAAGAGCAGTTCAAGAGGAGCCCTCAGAGCAATGAAATTAGTGACTTTTCTGTCCAAAAAAATATTGCCTTTGGCAGCTGGGATAATCCACCCTGCTGTCTGTAGCATCGCCAGCAGAGAGTTGTCAGTGATGGGGTCTTTGAGAGATCACTGATGGTTCTGGTGTAAATGTCCACCTGCTGCTGGAACTGTCTGTTCCCCGTCTCACCCCTTCTCAGGGAATCCACAGGGCTGGAGTGCTGCCCTGTCGTTGCTTCCTCTGTTTGGTAAATCCCTGGTGCACATGTTGCCATCTGGTCCCTAATGCTTTGTGTCAGTTTAAGTTCCCCTAAGCTCTTAGTGACCATTTCTTGTGTTATCTGCACACTCCCTAATTCCTCTTCTCCTCTCCCCAGGGATCTGTTCCCTGACTTAGGCAAATCCTCATCCTCTTCATTTGTGAACACAGATGCAAAAGTAAATATTATAAGTGTCAGTGTCAGCTTCTTATCCTCTTGTGCCTCCAATTTCCCTCTGTCAGTCTTATCTGTGCTGGATCCACTTATCTCCTGTGTCTGTATAATGGTCTTTTCCTCCTGTGTTTTTGTAAAAGCCGGGAGATTCTCATCGTTAACTGTCGTTTCTCCTTTAATTATATCCCTGCGTGTTTACCTTCCCCAACCCATGCCCCTGCTTCTAACACATCCCCACTTCTAAGCAGGCGAGTTTTCTTTGTACCTGACTTTGATTAAAGATCGGAACGTCACCAAGTCCCGTGTTCTGGGAACTGAGAACCCGGGGCTGTTTGAAGCTGAGCCTGAATTCCGTGAGGAGCCAGCACTGCTGGCCCTGCTGTGGGTGCTGCTGTGACTCCTGGGGTGGGACACGAGGGAGGTGTGGGACATCACAGAGCCCTCGAGTGATGAACCGTGAGAAATCAAGAGGGGATTTGTATCTGTGTGTCTGGGTTTTCCTCTCTGCAAGGTGGGGACAGTGTGTCCCACAAAGAGAAGGAGTCGTGTGGGTGAAAGCAGGGCAGAGGCAGAGCTGAGCTGCCCTTTTCTCGAGGATTTTTCATGGATGCAGGAGCATTTTGGGACAGAGCACAGCCAAAGGGCACGTGTAGTTTAAGCAAAAACCCAAACATCAAACTCCCCAAGTGCTTTGGAGTGTGTTCCACCCACCCTGGTGGGTGCTCCGTGCTTTGTGCTGACACCAGATCCACCCCAAGCCTCGGGATTGGTGGTCTGATCATGGCTGATGTTACAACCTGGATAAATCGATTTATTTTACCTGTAAGTGCCCCACAATAGTGTTTATTACATAACAATTCCTATCAGGAAAGTGTCTTGGAGTATGATGTACAGCAACACTAAACACCGGGGTAGCGGGAGGGCCCTGCTTTTTGCAAGCTGCAGCAGTTTGTAATTTCAAGATCAATATGATGATGTGTTTTTTGAATTTTAATGAATAAACCACACTGGTGTTTGTTGTTTACCTGCTTTCTGATTTTTTAACAAGTGGCTCTAGTGATAATTACCAAAATTCTGTAGTCGCAGAAGGAGGGAGGAGGGCGGGGGGGAACCTGGATCCTTCATAACTCTCCAACTGGGCAATTATCTCCATACTGTATGTGCTGCTTTTCTATAAATGTTGAAATTCAGTAATTACCACTAGAGCCAGCCGTGACATTTCGAAAGCAGATACATAACAAATAGGGATGCCATGGAGTCATTAAAATTCAGATATCAAAACAGCTCTCCCTATTCTTCTTTGCATGAATCCATCTCTTTGTTTCATGAAGAATTCAGTTGCCAATTAAATACCTTTTCTTTCCTTTTTCTTCTTTGTTTTTTTTTTTATTTTTTTCCCATTTTCTTTTTCCTTTTGCAAATGAATTCTAATCTCCATGAAAGGAGCTGAAATGACAGTCGTGACAGTTGGTGCATTAGGAAAAAACATGGACGAGTTTAGTCCTTCCTGAGGAACCCAGCCAGCACCTCCCCAGCTTTGGAAATGGTGAGGTTGTATCAAAAATCTAGGGAGAGAGGGATGTTTTTCCAAGCAATTCTCCTTTTCTCCTTCTGGCAACATTTTTTCCTGCTCATCCTAAAAGGAAAAGCATCTTCCAAGGTGGCCAATAACTTTGGGAAACCTCTTCTAGCCTGTCCCGCCAGAGCTGTGGTTTCACGGCCAACAGGAATAGCTCAATTATCTCCCAGATTGTTATTCCTGCTGCAGTCTTGTAGCAATCCCTGGCATCTGGCAGTCGGAGATTTTTATTTAGTTGTTTTTTTAGTGGTTGGGGTTTAGGGGTTTTTTTTCGTTTTTTAACAATGTTGTCTTGTTTACGGGTTTTACTCTTGGAAGACAGGATGTGATGCCTTGCAATCAGTTGCTAATGAAACGGAGGGATTGACAGGCTGGAATTGATCCTTCCTTTGTAATCTGGGAGCAGGCAGACAGGTCTGTCTGAACCTGTCAGGGGTTGTGTGTAAGACAGGTGTGATGAGGAGCCCGGGCGCTGAAAACAAGGAGAACAGCGCCTTCCGAAACCTCACGAGCAGGAAAATCTGTAGGGTTTCTGTGCCTCCTCCCTCCCCGTATCTGAGTGCTGCTCGTGTGCTTTGCCAGGAATGTCTTTTGGAGACAGCAGGATGGATTTGTTCAGAGAGGGGCTGGCACATGGAGGGAATCCTGGTCCTTAAGCCTGGAAAAGCACCACAAGCCTAGATAGTCACAGTGCCAGAGCTGTGGAATGGTTTGGGTGGGAAGGGACCTTGGACATCACCCAGTGCCACCTCCTGCCATGGGCAGGGACACCTTCCACTGTCCCAGGCTGCTCCCAGCCCCAATGTCCAGCCTGGCCTGGGACACTGCCAGGGATCCAGGGGCAGCCACAGCTGCTCTGGGCACCCTGTGCCAGGGCCTGCCCACCCTCCCAGGGAACAATTCCTTCCCAATATCCCATCCAGCCCTGCCCTCTGGCAGTGGGAAGCCATTCCCTGTGTCCTGTCCCTCCAGGCCCTTGTAAAGAATCTCTCTCCATCTTTCCTGTCAACTCCTTCAGGCACTGAAAGGATGATACAGGGTTTGGGAGAAGTCTGTGCTCCTAGAAACCGATGGCTTTTGTCTTTTATGGCTTCACCCCACACTTTCTCTGTAGTTTGCCCACAGCAAAGATCTCCTCACATCTTGGACAACGCCCTGACCTCTCTATTTCAGGCAAATTATTTATTGCGTCCTTCCTCTAGAAGATCATTCCTCTGGGCCTGAAAGATCTCATCTTGCACGGCACTAAAGGAGGAGCTGCAATTTACGGGGGCCTCAAGTCCATCCTTTGGTTCTCCAGCAGTCTCCAACTTTGCTTCTCCTCCACCAGCTCCCCTCTGGGAGCAAAGCCTTGGAAGAGCCCACTCAGGGGGAGCTTGGCTAAGGTTTATTCCCGAGCCAGGTGCTTATATGTTAAGGTGAATAGGAATAATACTCACTTCAAGGAGAGATGAGGCCCTTGTGTTGACTACATTATCATTTATACGAACAAAAAGAGCTTAAAATGTTAGCATATCCTTTTGAAAACGGAGCTTTGCATCCTATTAAGAGGAAGGAAACAACCTGCGGCGCATTATATTTCCAAGCGCCTGTCAAGAAACACTTACGGCTGTCGCCTGCTTACGGAGCATCCAGCTTGAGGAATAAATTGGGAATAGCTCCCCGAGAGCTGATCCCCCGACAAAGAGATGGGAGACGCCGCTCAGTGAAAATCCAGCCCAACGCAAGGCTTGGATCTGCGTCGGGCAGGAGCTCAGGGAACTCGGGGGATTGAGAGCTGCAAATGTTTGCTGGTGTGGAGGCGTGGGTAGGAACACATCTCCCGGCTTGGCTCTGCAGGGTGGGGGGATTTGGGTGAGATTCCCCCGTTTTGTGATGCTGTGGGTTTCGGCAGGGTGGTTTTGAGCCTAACTGGAATAGAGAGGAAAAACAAACTTAATGCAACCCCTGTGATTTGGAAAAACCATTTCAACATCAAGATTGCTTGCTGGTGGTGTCAGGTGGCTGGGGGATTTCAAGGGAATAAGCTGGAAGTCCTCAGTTCCAGGTGGAGAGAGGTGTGCAACATGTAGCACGTGGCTGATGCAGGTGTCACACCTGAACTTCCCATGGGGACTGTGACTCCCAGTCCCTAAATCTGCTCCTCCATCCCCTGCACAAGGCAGTCAGTTCTGCCTACAGTGCAAGCACAGTCTTTGTTTTAAAGAAAAACTGGGAGGAAGCCCTAAATCCCAAACAGAAAACCTCAAAAGCCTTTCCCCAAGCAGGGCTTTAGGAGATAAGCTGCTGCTTGGCGATTTGCTAATGGGAACTTGTAGCCCCACTGGAGCCTTTGTAGAGCCAAAATCCACCTGGAGGGGAGGAACCAGGATGTTCAGGTGCAGAATTGCTTTGTCAGGCTGCTGAGTCTGGTGCTTGGAGCCTTCTGTAGCTGCATCTTCTGCTGTGGAAGGAAACCCTTCACGTGCCCATCCCACTCTGCCATCTCTGCCCAGCTGCACCAGGAGGGTGGATGCTCTTCCTGTGCCAGCTGAGGGGCATTTTAGGGCTGGGAGGGGATGTGTTTGGTCTGCTGAGCTGGAGTTCATTTCCCAGAGGAGCCCTCCCGGTGCTGAGCTGCCCCTGGGAGCCGGGAAGGTGTTTATAACTCAGCCACGCTCTGGTTTGCCACGGCTGGCACAGCCTCAGAGCTCTCTCTCAGCATGCCCCACATCCAGGGGCTGGGGTGGGCAGGATCCCAGGAGGGCACACAGCCAGGCCAGCTGACCCCAGCTGACCAAAGGGATATTCCAGACCCCCAGCTCAGATCAAAAGCAAAGGAAGGGAGGAGGAACGGGGGGCACTTGTTATTTGTATTTGTCTCCTGGAGCAGCTGCTCCACGTGCTGAATCCCAGCTTCCCAGGAAGTGGCTGAGCATCCCTCACTGGTGGGAAGGAGAGAATAAACCTTTTTTTCCTCTTTGCTTGTGCGCGCAGACTTTGGCTTGTGCTTTCGTAAACTGCCTTATCTCAGCCTGTGAGTTGTTTTCCGTCTTATTTTATCTCCTCTGTCCAGCTGGGAAGATGGAGCAGCTCTGTGAGCACCTGGTGTCCAGCCAAGGTCAGCCCACCACAGTGGATTGTGAAATCACAGAAACCAGGAATGGTCTGAGTTGGAAGGGACCTTAAAGCTCATCTTATGCTGTGGGCAGGGACACCTCCCACTGTCCCAGGCTGCTCCAAGCCCCAGTGTCCAGCCTGGCCTTGGGCACTGCCAGGGGTCCAGGGGCAGCCACAGCTGCTCTGGGCACCCTGTGCCAGGGCCTGCCCACCCTCACAGGGAACAATTCCTTCCCAATATCCCATCCATCCCTGCCCTCTGGCAGTGGGAAGCTGTTCCCTGTGTCCTGTCCCTCCATCCCTTGTCCCCAGTCCCTCTCCAGCTTTCCTGGAGCCCCTTTAGGCCCTGGAAGGGGCTCTGAGCTCTCCCTGGAGCCTTCTCCTCTCCAGGTGAGCACCCCCAGCTCTCCCAGCCTGTCCCAGCCCCAGCTGTCTCATCTTGAACAAATGTTTCCATTCAGGCCGGGCTCATCCCAAACATCCTCACAGAGCAACTTTTCTGAGCTGCAGATCCAGACAAAGCTTTTAGAAAACACCACTTTTATTTCAGTAAAGGCCCCGTGTGTCCCTGCCTGGTGCTGAGCAGGGCCTGGGCATCTCCAGTTGCTGTAGCACTGCAGGGAGTGTTGGCCAGCAGATCCTGGGTGGAGCAGTGGGCATGGACAGGTCCTTGCAGAGCTCCAGCGTGCACAGGGTGCAGGAGATGAGGCAAGGAGTTGGTAACAGACTGGGAGCATCTCCGTGGGATCCGTGTGCCCCGGTCCTGGCCATGGGCACTCGCCCCGGCTGGCTCCACAAGGGACCCGGTGAAATGAAGATATCTCACTGTCCATTCTCGTCAATGCTGGTGCATCCAAGATCCCACTGATAGGCAGAGCACTGTTCCCTCACCTGTCCACTTTGATTAATTCGGTGCCTCATTCCTGGGCTCTGGGAATTTGTCTTGGTTCTGCCCTTCCCATGAGGCAGAAGTTTCTCCCCCTCCTTTTAACCACATTCTGCTACAAAGCCCTACCCTGGCTACACAGAGAGACCTGCAGGGGATGATGTGCAAAGTCCCTGTGCATTCCAGAGCACAAAATCCAGCCGTGAATCCTCTTTACAAGCCTCCAGAAAGCACTGCTAACACCAACGCTCCGGTCGGAGAAACGGGAGAAGCGCTGCAGCTTCCAGGCACTTCAAACCCGGCGCTATCAGGAGGGCTCTGGGCTCACACAAAGTACTCCCAGCTTTAACACAGAGCAGGGAATAAAAGCTCAGCAACAGCAGAGTCCGCTGGAAAGGTTTCTTGTGTGTGCAGGAAGATAATTTATGGTAATGAGGACAGCACTGAGTTGCTGTAAGTTACAAGAACTTATCACTGCTCTCTGCTGTTGCGGCACATTCCCGGGATTTGGTCTCGCCAAAGCAGCGTGAATAGATTTATTTTGCATTGTTAGACTGTCAAGTCACTGCAGAGCAACAACTTCCAAATGATAACTTCTGCAGCGTGCAGGAGTTGGGAATTACACGCCTTTAGCCCCCTCACAGAGCCGGGGTGGGCTGACAGCTGCTGGGCAGGAGCCTCTTCCCAATCCTGCTTCCCACTCCCTCTCCGTGCTCAGTGCATATGGTCAGCAGCAGCCCCGTGAGGCTGCTTTTAAGGATTATATCCATTTATTTCTAGTTACTGAGATGTAACCACGGAGAAGAGGGGAGCACCTTTTGCTGGTCCCTGGCTGACGTTGGCTGGGCTGGGCTGGGGCTGGCTGGGTTTGGAGCAGCGGAGGAGGCCCAGGCAAGGAGATGTCTTGTGCTGGGACATCTGGAACGTAAGTCCCAGGAGGAGCGGCTGAGGGGACTGGGGTTCTTCAGCCTGGAGAAAAGGAGGCTCAGGGGGGACCTTCTGGTTTTCCACAACTCCCTGACACGAGGGGACAACCAGGGGGAGGTCGGGTCCAGCAACAGGACCAGAGGAAGTGGCCTCGAGCTGCACCAAGGCGGGTTCAGGTTAGTTACCAGAAAAATTTCTTCACAGGAGGAGTGGTTAAGCATCAGAGCAGGGAAATGGAGGAGTCATCACCACTACAAGTGTTCAGAAAAACGAGTGGACATGTCGTTTCAAGATATGGTTTAGTGGGCCTGGAAGTCAGCTTGGTCAAAGGTTGGACTTGATGATCTTGGAGGTCTTTTCCAACCTGATTGATTCAATAGTTCTGTGATGTCCTTTCCTCGCCTGATGCATCAATGTCTCACTTCCTGGGCTTTGCCCCTGTTGCTGTCCCTGGTACTGGAGATTTGAGTTTAATGGTGCTGGGGGTGACTTCAGCGTGGAAACCACCAAACTCTGAGCCCACAGCCACGGGAGCTGGGGCTGTGGATGGGGGTGGTGTTTAGCGGTGTCACAGCTGTGGGTGGCACCCTGGAAATGTCCCCATCACAGGGTGTCCTGCAGCAGGGTGCTGGTGCAGCCTTTACACAAACCCCGAGGGCATGGAGAGCATTCCTGTAGGAGCAGGAATTCCCACATTCTCGGGTGTGGAATGAAAGGAAAAGGGTGACACATGGAATCATGGAGGTGAAACACATAAGGAGACTGTGAGGAGAGCTCAGACTTTCACATAATTGCCCTTGAGCCTTCGTTTGGACCTGAAAAGGTAAAAATAACACCTGGTCCTCCTTGGTTATGGCTGAATTGCCATTTTTTTCCCTTTGCTTTGGCACTTCTGAATATCTACACAAGTTTATTTCTTCTCACCAGGTCTGATCTGAACTTTTTTCTGGGTTTCTGCAATTATTGGGTGTAACTTCACAGAAATTGGTGTTGCAGTGCCGCCTGCCTCGTGCTGGGGAGGTACAGGCACCAGCTCGGGAATGCAGAGCACCCTGCAATAGCCTTCAGGCAGGAATATTTTGCCATTATTTTTTTTAATATTCCACTGGAGTTTGAGACTGTATCAAGAAACTTCTTTTGAAAAGGAAATAAACCCATAAATTATAGCATAGTCTTTGCAGAAAGGCAAAAGGAATACAAGATTGTTTAAACGTATTATTTGCTGACCTTGACAGTTTACTTGTAATGTTATTTAAACATTTGGGTTTGCAGGGCGGGGGTTCTTATTTATTTATTTAATAAGCTGCCAGCTTACAAATTGCAAAACTTTTGCGGCTCCTCTTATCTTCTACAGAACCACTGAGATGGCAAAATATATTCTGTGTCTCAACAATTCCGCCTGCATTTGCATGAGGAAATTGGAAAGCGAGCTGTTTTCCCTCGTCTGCATGACAATACCCCGAGCACAGTGCAATTCACCCTTTAATTTGGGATAGTTAGCGTGGGAGAAGAATGGGCCCAGCAGTTTGACTCCATTCTGTTGCTGATGTTGTCGTCGTAATTAAAATTGATTTATAAGTAAAGGCAACGAAATCTGTGCTTACCTGTTTATTCAGCACCTTGTCAACCTGCAGAGCACAATAGTCAGGGTCACCGAGATCAAATCTACTGCAGAGCTGGAGGAGTTTCGCCAAATTGAGTTTTCAGGGCGAGCCTTTAATTAGTGAAACATTTCCAGATGGTTGATGGTGAAAATACCAGACCCAAAATGGGACCAGGAACCTCCACTGGCTCTGCAGGAGCCTGACCTGGACTCCATCAGGACATCCTTACCTGGATGCACGCACAGGTTTTGTAGGATAAAACATTCCAGGAGTGATTTAATCCTCGTTGCATTAATTTGGCAGCAGCAGCACATCTCTGCTGATAAGAGCTCAGGGCAGTTAATAAGCACTTGATTGGATTGAGGAATCTCTTGAATGCAGGGAAAACAGCTGAAATGAGGCTGGGATGGAAGGCGGTGTTTATTAGGATTTTGTGGCAGGCTGGTGTTTCTGAGGATGGTTTAACGTTCCAGGTGGAGTCTCCAAGCACGAGCTGTGAGCCTTGTGCTCCCACGTTCGTGGGATTTTAGTCAATGGAAAGAGGCAACCTCAGGGATGAGTTGTCTCAGCTGAAAATGGGCATTTGAGGAGACCTGCCTGCTAAAAGTGCTCATTCCTCTGTTTTGGCTGTGAAGGAAATCTCAGGTGACGGATCCATCCCTCAGTGACTCGAGCTATCTGCCCTGCTTGCTCCAAACAACATCGAAGCTTTTTGGTGCTTTCTGAGTGTTTTAAGAGGAATTTAATTCCCTGTCTTTGGCTGTACGTCACTGGACTAATCCTGGAGCTGGAAACAATCTGTTTGGAGTGAGACAGCGCCATCGGAATTATGGAGCTGTTGAGACAACGAGGAGTGTGTTGGACAACTGCTTTGGTCACGAAGGAGCTTTGAAAGGCAGATTTAGGCCGATGCCAAATAGGCTTTCAAAATCCCCCTATTTACTCTTCAAAATATGCAGGAGCAGAGATTTTAGGAGTAATCCTTGTACTTCTTCAACACAAAGAAATATTAATATTAGATAGGGACTGTCTGACTTTGTAAAAGGATAAATAAGGGCAGAAAGATTGAACGGTTGGAGAGAACTGTGCAGCAAATGAAAATCCATTTCACTTGCCCTCAACAAGCACAGGCCAAGGTTGGAAAAAGGCTGGAGTTTTGGAATGCTTTAAATAAGGGTCACTGAGGAGGAGCTGGAGGAAATAAGTGCTCACATCCTTAATGGCTGCAGTTACCTCGAATGTGGTTTTTTCCTTGTGTTCAAGTACTGGGGGTGGCATAGATTGAAAGTTATATTTTGAGGGGTTGAAGTTTATGATGTGAAAGAGAAAAGATACAGCAGTAAAAAATAAAACACTCCTGCAGTGCTGCTGCAGGACTGAGGCTCATAAAAAAATACTAATAATCCTTGATAAGAATTGCCTTAAAAGAAGGGATTTCTCCAACCGCAGAGTGGCATCCCTGCCTACGGTGGGGGACTGGACCTGGACTGTGTTTAAGGTTCCTTCCAACCCAGAGCACTCTATGATTCTGTGATACTGCCAGTAGAACGACTGCAAGGCATCCATTTTCTGCTTCCATGAAAAAACAACCTTTGGGGTGATGCCTTAGGTTTTAACTCATAAGAGTTAAATATAAATTTTTCAAGTCTTGTGTTGCTTGGTGTGTAACCCTGAAGTGCCTTGTAGCCTGTGAGCTGCTGTAGACAGAACAAACCTCTCTGGGGCTGCTCTCCAAGGACACCCAGGCTGTGCAGGCCCAAAGCCTCTGAAGGGGGGCGAGCTGAGGGGAAATTACATCATTAGCTAAAGTTTTAATTGGCGAATTTATGCTGATATGCAAATGGACCAAACCTATAAAGGTGTGGGGAACTCGTGACTCGGGGTCCAGCTTGGGGTCCAGCTTGGAGCCTTTGGATCCCCAGGGTGCCCCTTTGAAGGCCTTTCCAATAAACACCGACCTTTATTCCCTTATTCCTGTCCAGTCTCTGTTTCTAGGGAGCCTCTCAAGGCATCAGGGGATGTCAGGAGTGTTGGGAAGTGCTGGGCACCTCCTCCCCTCCATTCCATGGAGCAGGGAGACGCTGCCCACCAGCCCCAGCCTGGAAAGGGGAGCTCCCAGCGGAGCTCAGGTGGTGCAAATATACAATATTTTTTGCATATCTCTATGTAGTGAGCAATGTTTGCCATTTATGATATTTCAGGGGAGACCTGACTTTATAAAGCATTCATGAGCTTGGCCTCCTGGAACGCATTTTTTTTTCCCCTGGTTATTAGGAAATATTCAAATAATGCAAACAAATGTCAGTCTGTAGAATATTCATGAAGTCTCCTGTTCAAGTGGGTCCCCCAAGTCGCTGCTGGCTGGAATACATCAACCTAATGCTGATTGCGTACATTTAGGGTTGAATAAAGATATTCCACTAAATAAGTGTGGAATGGCTTTTTCAAGTTCTGAGACTCTGGGAATTGAAAAGGCTCACACAGGTCCCGGTGCCAGGGAGCTGCTAATGGAGGTTGTTTTTCCATGTGTTTGGCCATCGCTTGGAATCAAGGGTGGAATTTATCCCCCCTGGCTCTGGCCATCTGAAATTCCTGCCCCAAGGTTTTAGCTAGGCTCCCCTCTTTAGTCAAGAATGGCAATTTCACCCTGAAATGGGACAAAATGACAGCCTTTTGAAACGTTGTGAAAACATGTTTTAAAAACAAATAAAAACGCCAAAGCCCACCCAGACAAACCCCTTCCTTCAAATGGTTCATTCTTTCATTCAGCATATGCAAACTGTGCTCTGATGGTTCTTGCTTACTTTTGAAATAGCATTTAATTCCAAATGAAGTACTTGGAAATACTTTTACTTACTTCTGTAATACTTTTAAAATAAAATTTCCTTTCAAAAGAACACAGGCCTGATACGAAATTGCCAGAATAGGATGTGCCACCTCTTTGAAAATGACTTTGTAAATGCTTTTTGGCTTGGTCAAGCTGAAAACAATTTTGAAAATTAAAAAAAAAAAAAAGATATTTCAGAAACAATAAATTTGTGAGGTGGGAAAATACTTACGGGAAAAAAGGAAAAGTTTAGGGCTTGGTTTACCCCTGATTTTTCTCTCTCTTCTGGGTTTGGCTAATGTACAGAGAGGTGAGAGACAGGCATAGCCTGATCCCAGGAGAGCATCAGGAAGGTGGTTTGGTCTGGCCATCAGAGAGGCACTAAACCCAGCAGCTGGAAGATGAAGCCTCCAAACAAATCCAGGCTAGAAAATAAGCAACACCTTTAACAGGAGCCTAATGAGCTCCTGGCACAGGGTGCCAGGGGTGACAGCAGATCTTTTGTTACTGGCAGAGTTTCAGTGCGAACCAGATGTTCTGCTCACATCCAGGTGTTGTAGTTCAGCCAGGTGCTGGCAGGGGAAGCCCTCATGGTTTGGTGTTTTCTCAGGTCCCTTCCACCCCAAACCATTCCTGTTGAGCCCACAGGTGGAAATAACTGATCCCAGTGGTCCTGCACACCTCCAAAACCTGTGGGTCTGATCTCAGGTAGTTCCTGGATGCTGCTGCAAAGCACACGGATTGTAAAAGAGTTTTGTGATGCCTTCCTGCAGCAGCCACTTGCTTTTTAGTGCCCATCTTTAGCATGCAAGCCACAGGGAGAAATAATTACATTTAATAGGAACGGTGGGCTCCCAATGAAGATGTACAGTGCTGTACACAGCGTGCTCCTAATGAACAGAAATGTCAGGCCGAAATAAGAGATGAGAAGGATTAAATTCTCCGAGGTGGGTTATGTGATTACCCTGCCTTTGTGTGAGGCTGTCTGGAGCCACCACGCTGCAGCTGGAGGCAGGTGTTGGATGGGAAAGACCAACGAGTTGATCAAAAACAAGGGAATCCCACAATGCTTTCGAGAGTTGCTAATTAAAGGGTTTAATCTCAGGTTGTTTGCTGAGAGGCATGAGGAGGGGCTGGGAAGGGAAATGCCTTTGTTTGACCACCACACTCCAGAGTGGGGATGGGCAGGACAAGCTGTTCTGGGCTCAGGTGGGAGCTGAGGGTGGTGGGAAGGCAGGGCAGGTCTCCCTTGCTGTACACCCACCTCCCCTTTTTACCACCGTGGCCTCCCTCAGCCGTGGGAGCTCTCTGAAGCCTGCAGTGGGACTGGGGGAAGCTCTTTGCAGTCCCTGTATTTCCTCCTTCTGCTGGTACTGAAATTCCTCACATAACCACAGCTTATGACCCCGTCCTGCTGAATTTTCATGAGGTGCTTGGCAAGCTGCTGTTCTTCAGCCAGTGCACCTACTCGGAATGAAATCCAAGAGACCTTAAACCTTGCTCTTAATTTTTCACTCCCTGTTAAAATTGCTGCATAAGGATATTTGAAGAAGTCATTGCCCCCTGCGGATATTATCACTTAATCTTTTTTCCTTCTTAATAAAAGCCTGGCACAAAAGTCACTCGCTGAAAACAACCGTGTCCTGTGCTGCCGGTGCCTCGCTACAGTATTTTTTAAGATCATAGCTCATAACCACAGGGAGAGGTCTCTGCGGAGGGAGTGAGGAGTAACTTTCTGTTTATAGCCATTTACCTTCAACTGTAATGTATTTAAGAAGGAAAATTGCCACTTAGACTTGCAAAGCAAATTGGCTTGTGCTCAGTAATGGCTTTCTAGTGTCTGTCTAGGAAAGGTCATCCTGGAGACTTCTGCACTGCACAACTTGGTGCTGGTGGCCAGAGGGACATGGCGCTGCCCCAAGCTGGCATTTTCTCCAGCTATAAAGACCTCAGCACCACCCCTCTCAGGTCTGCCAGGTTTCTCCATCCTCTCCATCCTGGCTGGGATGCAAAGCTGCCCTTGGTGTCTCCTTGTGGGCACAGGAGCCTCGCAGCGTGTGTGGGCCAGAGGCACCGAGCTGTGTCCCCCCTTCCCTCCATCTCCCCCACTTGGCAGAGGCATCAGCCGGCGTGTCCCGCTGCAGAAGGGCCCGTGTTCCTTTTTAATGTTATTAACCATCGCCTCGGCAACAAATACAGATGCTGTGTTTGCAGTAGCACCGTTTCACAGGTCCCCGAGGAGTCTTTACCCTTGAGTGCGTTTAGTTGATAGCGAAACCAAAGCGAACGTAAAACAAGCAGGTTGGAAAAGAGGCATTGGCCTTTCTTGCTCCAGTCAGGTTCCCGAGTGCAAATTACCAGGTGTGGGAATGCAGCTGACTGCCAGCCCGGGTGTAAATCTCCTCCACTTACCCGTCCCCACAAGTGTAAAACAGGCAGTGCTACCAGCTCATCACAGGCGCTGCTGTGGCAAGGCTGGCACAGCAATTATCTTAATAACTCCAATAGCAACAGCAGTAATGGGAAATGCAGCTCTGTGTGCGTCTGAGGTATTCCCACCTTTATCAGGGATCACTCTGGGGCAGCAGCAGGAGACGGGAGAGAGGTTTTGTTACCACTGTGTGAAGCAAAAGCATCTCGGGTAATTGTGGTTTGGACTGTGGGCATCAGCCTCCAAATGCAATCCAGAAATCCCTGCTAGGTGCCAGGTGTCTGGTGTTGGACACCTTGCAGAAGAGGCTAAAACCTCCCTGAGGGCTGGGAGGCAAGGACAGGAGGGTGATGAGGGTGCTCAAACGCAGACTGTGACAGATGTAATCCTGGGAACAGGGACCAAGTCACGAGGGCAGCGGCGAGAGCTCGGATTTAACAGGAGCCCTCGTGTCAGCACATTAATTGGACAGGAGAAACTTCCAGTGGTCCAGCAATCCATCTCTGCCTCGGGAGACAGCAGCCTGCCCCTATTTCTCCTTCATCCTAAAGCTGCTTCACATCCCTCCAGTCCTTCCCTGAGTTTCCCTCTCATCCTGCGCCATCTGCTTAAACCTGATGAAGCAAAAACTGGCATTATCTCATATTTCCATCGTTTTCCTTGCGGTGATGCCCTGATTCCATCTGTCCATCTCAGCCCAAATGACAGCCAAAGTACATTTCCTGCAGCGTGCACTGGCAAACTGTGGTATGGCCCCTTCCTTCTTCCATCAATCCATCGTTCACAGCTCCATGAAATGATCTCCCTGGTCTCTGCAGCCCGTGGCATCATTAAACTTGAGCACAGGCAGACCTGTGCAGCTGAAATTGGGCTGGAAAGGGGAGATTCATGGATGATCCCTGAAAAATATGGAGGAAATGTCCTTGTCATAGGCCAGAGGAAGGGGTGTCACAGCAGGGGTTGCTCATGGGTCCTGCTAAAGGGATGCGGGGGGCTCATTACAGTAGGAGTGAAACTGGGAGGTCCAAGTGCCACGGGGGTGTTTTGGGCTTAAGGGAGAAAAGAAGGAATAAAATGTATTGGAATTGTCTTTTGTCTCTAGAGATTCCAGGCACGGCAGGCTCAGAGGGCAAACTTCTCATGGGAGGCATTTCCTGATCCTCCAGCGCAGCGGAATCCTGATGGGGATGATGTTTGCTCCCCCTGGCACGTCTCCCTATCTGTGATACAGGTTTCAAACAAACATCCTGATGAAAGTTTTCCATTTACTGCAGTTCAACTTCCTTGGGCTCTGTCTCGCGACCTGCGCTGGGGTTTTTTGGGAGGAGGGCATTGCCTTCCCCCTTCCCGGGGCACAGGAATAAGGAACTTGTGCTGAGGGGGGAAGAAATTTTATATTTTATATTCTTTAGCTCCAGAAAGAGGGGGCATTTCCCTTTACCCGGACTCTTTTTACATCTTGCTTTTTTGTTGCTGTTATTTTGGGGTTTTTTCATGTTCCTTTTCCCTTTAACAGTGAAGCCTCATCATCCCTTGTCAAGTTTTGTTGAGATTCACCAAGAAATTCAAAAGTACTTAGGAGACACTTGATTGATGGACCAACAAGGCTGTCAAAACAGCTTAAGGAAATGAGAGTGAAACTAAAGATAATAATTAATGAAACGGATAAGAAGGAGAGAGGCTGGAAGGTTTTCCAGCTGCTAGATCCAGTGGGGATCATAAAGGATCCGGCACCTGGAGTAGAGACAGTAGAAAATGAGCTGAGAGGTCTTCTGCTGAGAACTGTGAGGCAGACAAAGTCTGACATTGTTTTCATCAGCTGCCAAATACATTTTTTAGGGAAAAAAGGCAGAATATTCCCCTAGAAGACACTTTGATTGATGTACCTGGAGAGCTGTTACACCTCGGTTTCCTCTGCAAATGGGTCTTGGCTGCTGGCACCTCTTTTCTGTGATGCAGAGGCTGTCAGAGCTCTTAGGAGGGTGACACAGAGGCTGAGGGAGCCCCAAATCCCCCAGGGATTCACGGAGTAGTGTGGGAGACAGACAGGTACAGTCCTGAGGATGGTTAAAAGCTAAGATGGTTTGATGTCAGATTTTTCTTCCCGCCAATTGATTACCTTCTGATCAAGGATGAAGGGCTCCGAGATAGCCAAAGGCAATACAGGTTGTTCCAGGCCCTGCAGCCGATGGATCTGAGGTTTGGGGAGACCCCAGAGGCTGCAGTGGGTCTGAGCAATGCCCCCTCCAGCCAATCCCTTCCGGACCGGCTGAGCCCCTCCTGCTCCGTGTGGGAGGGCAGCAGAGGGCTCAGTCTGCCTTGCACAGCTCAAAAGAAACCAGAATATTTCCTCAGTGCGTGAAAAGATGTGGAGCTGCTGGAGAGAGTCCAGAGAGGCCAAGGAGCTGCTCCAGGGCTGGAGCCCCTCTGCTCTGGAGCCAGGCTGGGAGAGATGGGGGTGCTCACCTGGAGAGAAGAAGGCTCCAGGGAGAGCTCAGAGCCCCTTCCAGGGCCTAAAGGGGCTCCAGGAGAGCTGGAGAGGGACTGGGGACAAGGGATGGAGGGACAGGACAGAGGGAATGGCTTCCCACTGCCAGAGGGCAGGGCTGGATGGGATATTGGGAAGGAATTGTTCCCTGGGAGGGTGGGGAGGCCCTGGCACAGGGTGCCCAGAGCAGCTGCGGCTGCCCCTGGATCCCTGGCAGTGTCCAAGGCCAGGCTGGATGGGGCTGGGAGCAGCCTGGGACAGTGGAAGGAGTCCTTGAGGTGGAACAAGATGGTCTTTAGGATCCCTTCCCACCCAGACCATTCTGGGATTCTGGGATTTGTGCATGTCCCAGGGGCTGGGAAGGGAGGACTCTGGTGAGCAAGGACAGAGGTGAAGCAGCAGAGCTCAGGTGTGGGAGTGAGAGGGACTGGCTGGGGATGGCCCAGGAAGGTGCCAGAGCCAGGACAGTCCTGGTTTGGGGCTCGGGTGCACACGTGGGGGTGTTTTGCTCTGGCTGGTTTGGCTTTGCTTTTCCCTGCAACACTGATGAGTTATTTTGGTTTTGGGAGACCAGATGGGAATCCCAAACCCTTGGCCAAGTTTTACAGGAGGAGCCTCCTGCCCTGGCCATGCTGCAGAGCCCTGCCTGGTGCTGCCTGATGAGCATGACAGGGCCTTTACAGCCGGCACCTGTGTTTATAAATATGGAGGAATTGTCTCAAGCTGGTCAAAACACAATTATTTCATTTTCTTGCCCATTCAGGATTGTTGTTGTTTAGGAATAAATTGCCGCTGCTGATTTACAGGAGCAACAAGGACAGCATGAAATGCGCTCAGTGAAGTGATTTTGAATTTCCACTACAATTACTCTTCTCTTCAACCATATGATTCCCTTTTGCTCACATGCACCAGCCAGGGCCGGGTTTGTTTTCTCGCTGCTGCCCTGGGAGCTCTGCCCGCCCTCGCTGTGCAGCAGCCCTGGGCTGAGCCTGCACAAACAAACCTGAAGTGCTAAATTGCACTTTATTTGAGGAAGCTGGCAGAGAAGGTGCATCCCAAAATCCCACTGCACTGGCACCAAGGGATGGTGATTCTCTGGCTTCAGCAGTGAAGTCAAGAGTGAAGACCCTGGATTTGTTATACCAGTGTTGTATCTGCTGAGTAAATCCCTCCTCTTCTTGTCCCTCAGTTTCTCTCCCGGTACACCCTGGGTAAGATCTGGCTCCACACTGAGCTCCTCACCAACCCCACATGCTTCTCTTGGTGACCCAAGGCTTTGCAAGCTCACACAGATGGGTGACACTTTGTGTGCCACCATCAAAACTCTTTGTGGCCCAACAGGCCCCAGGGAAGGGGCTGCAGACTTGGCAGAAATTTATCTCCCAGGGCCCCGTGTGGCCTCCTCCAGCTCGTTCAGTGTGCCCAGGGTCACACCTGGAAATGGGATAAAAATCCTGTGTTTAGGTTGAAAAGTGAGGAGTCCTCTCATGGGTCTGTGCATCGCTCAGAGTAAAGGGGCAATTTGAGTGAGCAGAGGAATAATTTTTAGGAATTCAGCTTTCCCTGCTGTTTCTTGGATTAGTTTGGTGTTGGAGAAGGGAGCAAGTGTTTGTTCCTTTGCAACTCCTACACCCCTTAAGTCTTTCCTTCACCTTTACCAATGTCTGTAGGAGCTCTGCAGAATCCCAGAATGGTTTAGGTTGGAAGGAAACTTAAAACTCCTCCAATTCCACCCCCTGCCATGGGCAGGGACACCTCCCACTGTCCCAGGCTGCTCCAAGCCCCATCCAACCTGGCCTTGAAGCCCAAAGCCGCTCCCCTGGCCCTGCCATGACACCGGGATGTTTGGATGACGTTGCTAATTCAGGACTATTTTCCCCTCCTGCATTGTTTAATGAAAGGTGTGTGCTGGGGACCCCAAGTCATTAACAACCCTGAGCTCTGCTAACAGCACGAACACAAACCCACGCCAACGCCGCCGAGCTCTAAATAGTCTAATAAATGTGAACATCTTGGGTAATGTGATTTATTATTGACAGCATGAATAGGAAAATAATAAAACAATATAATGATTCTGCAAAAAAAGTGAGGGGGTTTTATTATTATTCATCCTTGGAAGGGTGTTTACAAGGCAGGAATGAGGTCAGACTTTTAAACACAGCCCACGGATGCCAGATCTCAACCTCGTGCTTGGGAGGAGATGTAATCCCCTTCCCGCAGGTTCGTTTGTGTGGGGAATTGGGCTCCCCGGTTTCATTAGCACTGACAGACCCTGCCTGTCCCTGAGTGGCTCCGTGAGGGTTGGAGTGCCGGGTGCGATGGAGAGCTGGAGCTGCACAGCCTGACAGGGAAATGCCTTTCCCACGCCTGGCAGAGGGAGCCACGGGGGTTGGGAGGGGGATCTGTTGGTTTAACTCAACCTAAGAGATGGGGCTGGGGTTGGAAAAGAGGGGTATCAAAAATGCTGCCGTGCTTTTGGTGAGAGGGAAGCCGAGGCACAGAGAGGGTGATGCAGCCGATCTGGGGTGGGGCTGTCGGCAGGAGCTCGGGCTCCATCCAGGGATGGTGCCTCAGGACACAGCCTGGCACGGGTGTTGGCAGGGCACTGCTGTTGGCACTGGCACCTCAACACCCCCTTTTCCTTCCCTGCCAGTTACCCCTGCGAGTTTCCAAGGTCCTGCTGTTTCCCCAGGGATAACTGAACCCATCCTCTTCCCTCTGTAGTGCCTGGTGCATCCAGAAACTGAGGGAACGGCTGGAGCTGTGCCAGGGCAGGGTTAGGTTGGATTTCAGGGAAAGGTTCTTCCCCCAGAGGGTGCTGGGCACTGCCCAGGCTCCCCAGGGAATGGGCACGTCTCCGAGGCTGCCAGAGCTCCAGGAGCGTTGGGGCAGCTCTGCCAGGGATGCCCAGGCTGGGATTTGGGGGTGTTTGTGCAGGGCCAGGAGCCGGGCTGGATGATCCTGGTGGTCCCTCCCAACTCAGGATATTCCGTAATTTCGTGCTTCCCAGCAAATGTTCCATCTGTGGTTTTATTTAGCATTCTGTCTCTTGCCCCACACAGCAGCACTTCCCGCAGGCAGGACTAAACATCCCTCATTTTCCTCTTTATTTTACATCAGCCCAGCTCCACTCCAAGCCCAATTGGATTTTTCATTACTGTGTCAGGTTAAGATCCTTTGGTTACTTTTCCCGTAATTTTCATGTTTTCCTTTTAATATTTCTCATGAGATTGAAAGCTTGGGATAAGAGGTGGGAAGCTTTTGCTCAGCACGTTAGAGAGGAACCTCTGGAATTTGAATGAGGTGAGAGATGCCGGGGCTGGTGGCTGTGGAGATGAGGGGAGGTGATGGAGCTGAGCTGGGGAAGCTGCAGCACACGAGGAGCATCCACAAAAACAGCATTTCTTAAGGCCCAGCAGTGCTAAATCTCTGCGCCTCTCTGACAGCTTCTACTGCCATCAACATCTCCCGTGTTTCTCAGCGAAGTAATTCTTTGAGATGCCTCAAATATAGATAGATTTTTGTGTATAGAGGGTTTTTTTTTTATTTATATAAATATATATATATCTACTGTCAGCTGGCATTACAAAGAGCATAAAGCACATCTCCAGCTTCTGTGTGTTCAGCTTGGTTGGGATCACGTCGAGGGAATGAGAGGAGAAATGAGCCAAACTCCAACATTTCCCCTCAGCAGGGGACACCTGGGGGGTCCTGCTGTGTGAATGGCTGTGGGATGCTGCTGGTGGCTGTGGGATTTCAGGGAATCCCAGATGCTTTGCTTGGGAATATGTGTAACTGAGCATTTATGGCCCCTTATTTCCCTCTGTATGAGAGAAAAAGCACTCTGGGCTTTTTTCTTGAATTACTTTGCCTGGAGACTGCCAGCTTCTCTGCCTGCATCCCTCTGGGAAGCAGGGGCTTGTGGAACTCCTTTTTATCAGCAAATTAGATAATGGCAATTATCTTGATGATCTTTAAGGTCCCAGCCCAGCCCATTCCATGGTTCTACGATCTTACTTTTGTGTCATTAAATGCTGGCAATGACTCTCAGCTTCCCCCACCTCCCGTGGCAGAGAACATCATTTCACTTGGCTGCAGAGCCTGAGCCACAGAGGGATACGGTGTCGGTCCGCAGGAAATCTCAGCCATGGGACCCAGCTATTGCATTTAGATGTAGTTGCTTTCATTAACTCCCTATTTTATAGCACTCATCAGTCTTTCTCCCCTGCCAGAAAGTCTCAAATGTACTGAGGAATATTCAGGCCTCTTTTGGCAAGCGTCAGAGATAAGTGGATAATAAAACACACCTTGAAAATATTCTCCATCCTATTATTAGCCACTTTCCTATTATACTTGCAAAGAAAATTTCCAGTTGTAAAGCAGCGCACTCCTCTATATTGTCAGTCCATCGTGCTCAGACACTCGCAAAGAAACTCTTTCAATAATATTCTCACTATTGTTTGTTGATTGGCTCCATTAATCACTTTTCACAGCCTCAGCTACACATTTCCATGAGCGTGCACAGTTTAAACCCCCCTCCCTCCCCGCAGCCTCCTTTTATGCTCCCATGGAACTTTGAGGATGCCTAAACCCCTGCTTCAGCAGGAATGAGAGGAGACAGATCTGCAAAGCTGCCTGCTCTCCTTTTAGCAAGAACAAAAGCTCCCTGGAATAGCAACTGTTATTTACTCATCTCTCATCAGCAGATTTGACCTAATTTTGCTCTTCCCATGCCTTTGTTTCAAACACCTGGTTGCGGCATCGCCAGCGGATCCGGCTCTTTCACCGCGGCTGGATTTACTTGGGGGGGAGGCCAGCGCCTCCTGGGAAAGCTGAGCCTGGTGGCCTGGATGAGCCTTGCAGAACAGCCCCCAGCATTTCGCTTTCGGGCGCCCCTGAGAGCCTTCCCTCAGCACCCCGAGGTGCCCACGGTGGGTGCTGTACCTGGTGGGCGCTGGGCAGCGGTGACCGCTCAGCCTCTGGCACAACTCTTCAAGCTCAGTTTGTCTCAGGTGAGGGCACCTGGCTGCCCATCTGCTCCTAAAAATACACCAGACCACGATTTGGAGTGATCCCAGATCAGGCAAGGGCTGCTGGTGGGCACCCACCAGGTCCTGTTTGCTGCAGCCCCCGGGGCAGGAGCTCTGGCTTCACCTCGGAAGCTGCCTGGAGGAGCTCAGCCACAGATTTGTCCTGGCTTTCCATTTAAAATAGCCTCCAGCCCTCCTGTGCCAGCGAGGAGGCAGCGGGAAGGGAGATGCACTGATGAGAAATGCGGGGGCCTGAAATTCATTTTTCAAAGATGGCAGCAAAGCCAGTGATTTATCTGCTGTCACCGCAGTCCGAGCAAACCCTCCCCACCAGGTGAGCGATGCAGGAAAGGTAACTCAGCAAACACAAAATACAGCGAAGCCCTGTCAGGCTTCCTCACCTAAAGATGACTTTTATTTGGAGCCCTGAATGTAATTAACAGCACTGACTTGAGAAAAGTAATGAACTCTCTCCCACGTGCTCTCTGGGATCTCTTAGCCAACTTCCCGTGCTCTTTGCCTCATGCATTCCCCATCAGTTTTCCCTCTGTCATCTCTGATTTATTACCTTCAGAGCAGGATCTTCATCCCCAGGGCTCAGCAGCTCTGAACTGGCTAAGAGAGACCTTCGGTGTCATTGGGACAGACCCACTAGCTCAGACAGCGTTACAGTTTTTGGAAGTTTTGGGTCCCTTGAGGCACTCATCCATCCTTTAGGCAGCCTTCTCCAGGGCTAGCTGGCCGCAAACATTTCCAGCAGATGTTTTGGCTCTTCTGGAAAAGTTCTGTGCCATGGAAGCCACCTGTCCCTCCCTTCATCCATTTGGGAACCGTGGGATATTCCAGCCGGCACCACCAGCAATAACCACGCCTCACCTCCCATTTGCATGGGGCAGCCAGAGCCCTGCCTGCCCGCACCAGAGAGCTGGGAAAAGCTGGGAAAAAAGCTGGGAAAGCAGCACAGCCAGGGTGCAGAGAGGAGACACTGTCCTTTCAAACCGTAGGGCTTTAGGTGGTTGTGAAGCCGAGGCTTAAAAAGGAGCTGTACAGACAGGAAGGGGGATGCTCGTGGAGGTTGCAGAGGGACCCGGCCCCACACTTCGTGTGTGCACGTAAATCTTGTGGCGTGGAGAGGTCCAGCCTTGTGGGAGGCAGAATTCTGCTTCAGTGTTTTTGGATCTGCAGGGTTTGTGCTAATGGCAGGCTCGGCACAGGCTTTGTTCTCTCTCCCCGTGGTCCTTCCAGCAGCACGAAAGCTTTTTGAAAGGAATTCCCGGGAACAGCGTGTGCGGGAGCTGAGGGAGGTGAGCCCGGCGGGGAGGAGGTTGGCACGTCCAGTGTGCAGCCCTGGCCAGAAGGGAAGGCCAAGCTGTGACCGTGCTCTGGTTGAGTTGTAGGAAGTATGGAGAGACCCCGGGTGTTTGGAGGTCATGGCCAGTGTAAAGGGTTTGAGAATTAAAGCTCTTCTTCAGTTGGTCCCTGCTGCTGGAATTAGGGTCTGACACTCAAATCCAGGTTAGTGTCTCCTGTTGGCTGCATCTTCTGTGCCCAGGGAGGTCGTGGAGTCTGTCTCTGGAGATATTTAACACCCACCTGGATGTGTTCCTGTGTCACCTGCTCTCTGTGACTCTGCCTTAGCAGGGAGGTTGGGCTGGATGATGTCCAGAGATCCCTTCCAACCCCAACTCTTCTGGGATTCTGTGATTCCCAGAGCAATGCAGATAGACCAGCTGAAAGTCTCGCTGGAAAATAAGTTATTTAGTGCACCCTCAAATAAAACCAGGGGTCTTTGCTCTCATATCGTTACTGTTTTCTAATAAAGGTGCCAAGAAACTGTTCTGCCTCCAGGGTCACTGCTGGTGCACAGAGATCACTCACTCTCCAGGCAGATTGGGAGGGAGCTGCACGAGCCAGGGCTGCCATCCTTGCTGGGTCATCCCTGGTCAACAGCTTAGCTGGGAAATCAATCAGAAAGCTCAAGATGCTGTCAAATAAGGCTGGTAATTCTCTCTGTTGTACCCAGCAAATAATGGGAGTTTTTATACATCCATGTTGGGCTTTTTTCAACCTAAATTGAGAAAGTATTCAACTGCTTGTGTGTGGCTTGAAGGAAACTTCCAGAATCTTGAAGGTGCTGGCCATGGGCTCTGCTCAAATTTTAGATTATTTTAACCACAGTGCTTTTCCTTCAATCCTTTTTTTTGGGGGGCGGTTTTGGGTGGCTGAGTCGTTCTTGACCTCCTGCCTCAAATTCTCATGGTTTGTTACTGCTCGTCGTTAAAGAGCCGCTGTGCTCTCCACCAGAATCGATGCAGTTCAGGCCCAGGGAAATGAATCCTGTAGCCAGTCAATTCCAATCACTTGGGGACCCTTCTGAGTGCAGAGAAGTTCTATAAATGCAGGCAGGACAGTGAGATGCATGGGCTCCTTCCAAGTGCCCAGCAGGCGTGGATGGTGATTGCTATTGAAAACCTTCCACCTGAGGCTTGGCTTCATTATCAAAATTATTTCAGAGGTTCCCCAAGACCTCCTTTCTTCCTCCTCAGTGGCAGCACAACCTGGGATTGGGCTGGGCTCTTGTAATGCCACAAATCTGGCTGTTCCATTTAATTACATCTGCTGAGAGGTGCCTGTGGAAGGAACAGGTCCGTGTACACCCTATTTGCCCAGATTTAATAGAAACTATCGTTTTGAGGCCTCATTCTCTCTGTTTTCCTCTTTTCTCATTATGTTGGGTACAACGTCTGTGCTGAAGCTTGGGTTCCCAAAGCTGATTTTGGGTCTTCATTGCCCTACTCAGTCAAAAATCTGGAACAACCCTGCAGTTCCCCATTGACTTTGACATAAAGAGCCCGGAGTGACAGGACAAGAGGGAATGGCTTTAAAATGAAAGAGGGATGGATGGGATTTTGGGGAGAAATTGTTCCCTGTGAGGGTGGTGAGACCCTGGCACAGGGTGCCCAGAGCAGCTGTGGCTGCCCCTGGATCCCTGGAAGTGTCCAAGACCAGGCTGGACACTGGGGCTTGGAGCACCCTGGGACAGTGGAAGGTGTCCCTGCCCATGGCAGGGGTGTGGAAGGAGATGATCTTTAAAGTCCCTTCCAACCCAAACCATTCTGGGAATTTGAGCTGAAGTTTGTGAGGTACCTGCTAATTTATTAATGCTCCACTTGCTTTTATTAATGCTCCTAATGTGCCACTGACAGAGCCAGGACTTTGGGAGAGGGGATTGTTTTTATCTAAAGGAAAGGTGATATTTTACTCTGAAAAGCAACACAAACCAGCGCGAGACTCGCGATAAATCATGTGCTCAACATCACCCGGCTGCGACGGAAATTAATGGGAGTTGCAAGGCAAAATTCCCCATCATCTCTTGCAAATCTCGACTGGAGTTTGTGTTCTCAGCCTCGTTGCTGTGTGCAGCCCATGCTCCCACGCTCGTTCTTCATGGAAAAAGGGCCCTCCAGCAGCCTGTAAAGTTTATGATGTGACGGAACCAACCGGAGCTAAACTGTGAGCTCTTTGTCACCGCCAAGCGCAGCCGCGCCGGGGCTCGGCGGGGACCGTCGGCTGCGAGAGGGAAGCGGAGAAACAGCAGCAGAGTCTTCAGTCACTCACAAAATATGCAGAGCTGGTTGGGAGCGAGGCAATAACCTTGGAGTTGCTCTCCCGACTCTAATAACCCAAATGTTGAAGGCACAGGGTTGTAGCTCATCAGGAACGGAGCTCCTCCAGCTCAGCGTGCTCAGCACCGCGCCGGAGCGCCGGAGTTGGGAAAGGTCCTTAATGAAGCATTAATTCATCCAGCACCGCCTGCCGGGCCCGCTGCTCACAGAGGAGGCCACACGGCGTCTCTGCTGGAGGAACTCCTCTTGCTTTTCCCTTTCCTTCTCTTTTTTCCCTTTCAGGAAGGCACCGTCTTTGCAGGTAACGAAGAGAGCGCAGGTGGCAAATCACCAGATCCTGCCATGCCCATGGCTGCTGTAAAAAATTTAAGACATCAAGTTCTGTGAAACTGCCTGTAATGAACCATCCCCTTGTTACCTGCAAGGAACACGACGTGGGAGGCTTCTCTCCCTGGCACACGTGCACACTCCCTCTTCTGGAGTTATCCCACAGTGGCGTTGGGGCTTTTAAAACCTCTTTGATTTCTTCTCTCAGAATGCAGCTTTTGCTCAGATTTCTTAAAACTTGAAGAGGACATAAAGGATCTTACCTGCAGAAGCACCACATCTCAAAGGCCATGGAGTATTTTCCTATTTATGGTATTTTCCTGTGGGCTTTTTGAACCCAGGGGGTACAGCAGACAAAGGAAAGGCCAAGTAAAAATGCCTAGAAATACAGTGAGGAGAAATCATAGAATCCTTGAATCCTGGAATGATTTGGGTTAGAACAGAATGTAAAGCTCATCCCGTCCCACCCCCTGTCATGGGCAGGGACACTTTTTGCTATCCAAGGTTGCTCCCAGCCCCATCCAGCCTGGCCTGGGACACTTCCAGGGATCCAGGGGCAGCCACAGCTGCTCTGGGCACCCTGTGCCAGGGCCTGCCCACCCTCACAGGGAACAATTCCTTCCCAATATCCCATCCAGCCCTGCCCTCTGGCACTGGAAGCCATTCCCTCTGTCCTGTCCCTCCATCCCTTGTCCCCAGTTTCTCTCCATCTTTCTTGTCAGCTCCTTCAGGCACTGGCTGGCCACAGTTCAGTCACAGTTCAGTGTTCTCTTCTCCAGGTGAACACCCCCAGCTCTCACAGCCTTTCCTCACAGCAGAGCTGCTCCATCCCTCTGATCATCCTGGAGCCTCCTCTGGACTCCCCAGTTTTCTCTTCCTGCGGTTTCTTTTCTCATCTCTCCTCTGTAAGGACACTGGGTACATGTGGTGGGGATCGTTGAGTAAACGGCAGCATATGGGATTAGGATTTCTCCCTTTAATAATGGTTGAGCTGATAGCAGATTGTGTTCTCTTTTTTTCCCCTCTCCCACAGAAAGTAAGCTGGGGTTTTTTTAGCATGGGCTTTTCAGCAGGAGCTGTCTGTTTTCCATCAAACATTTGAGTGTAGCAAAGGAAGAACATATTGCTAATTTTGGCCAAAAATTGATAGCTCGTTTTTAGACCAACCATTCCTTGCTCTTCAGACCCACCAGCTTGGAGCATAAAAAGGGGATGTGGTGAAATCCTCAGTGCCTCCATTGCGTTCTGCTGCACTTTCTCATGGAAGTGAATTTCTCAGTTAGCTGTAAACCTCCGCTCCTGTTCCCCTCCATGAATTATCCGGTGCTATTCCAGCGCCTCGTGGCAGAGCACAGGCAGTGAATAGGCACTGTCATGAAACACTCCAGAGCTGTAATTAATAGCTCAACCTGCAGAAAGAGCTTAAATTTAGAGCTGCAAACTCTTGTGATGCTCTGCCTGGAGCAGGGACTTGTCCCCGGGTCTGCTGGGTGACCTGTGCCGTGCAGCTTGGCTTTTCTTCAGGATAAGCATTTGTGCCAACCCACAGCCAGAAAATGGCAAGGAACTTCATTCAGATTCAAGGAATATGGGGGCTTCAAAAGGAGCAGCCAGGGAATGTGTTGTCGTGATTCCAGGGTAGAAATTAGGAGGATGAGGGGATATGGGGATACAGAAGAGCTTTTGTTTCATTCTCTTGGGAAAATGAACTGGTTTTCCTAAGAGCTGGGAAGGGGCCACACTGGGAAGGGCCTGGAGACTCATCAAACTCAGCTCTGCTGGGTCAGAGAGGTGATGTCTCACCTGTGCCAGCCTCATCCTCAGTCCCAGCCCAGCAGAGTGAGGAGCTGTCCCTGCTTCTGGCTCTGGCTTTTGCACCATGAGAGCAGCAAGGAGATTAAAATGCCCACAATTTTTTTGGGTTGTGGCGTGTGGAGTCCACAGACCCATTCCACTGAAGGAAACAATGAACCCCAGCTCTGGGAGCTTGCTGGAGCATGCCTGGTTTGCTGTCCTCTCCCCACGCTTAGCACTGGCCCGTTATCTGCTCATCCTGAATTGCACAGGAAACATCCATGTGGGAAAATAATCCTTCCACCAGGCCAGCTGAGAAAAACAGCTATAATTAAAAACAATGATGCACTGGGTTTCGAGCAGTGGTCTTTATTTCCCGTCAGGCTGCCAAAGACCAGGCCAATTAATCTGTTACAGGTGGGAGTTTATTTTAATATCGTGTTGAAAGTCAACCAGGCTGTTTGGCTTCGTTTTCCACCATCTGACTTGGTCCCCCTGCCCTCTTGCCTTCATTAGTGGGAGACAGTAAAGAAAATTACAGTCTATCCCACTCAAGGCAGCTGTGCAGGGAGGGTTTTTAAAAAGACAGAAGTAAATACCAGTGACCTGGCAATTACTGGAGCATTGTTTATCCCAGTGCTAAATGCAGAAGCCACAAACCTGTTAAACTGTAGGAACATGGAAACCCATTATAGGGAAGATTAAAGCAGCTAGCCTTTGAAATAAGAGTTTGTTTTGTTTCAAGGTGATGCACGCAGGATTGTTTCTTCCTTCCTGATGCTTTTAATTCTCCCCTCTGTAGTATCATACGTAATTCACACAGAGGGATGCGGATGCTTGATCTGTGGAGGGACATTCCCAGACAATTAGCTTAAAATAACCTTCTCTGGCTGCACCCTCGGGTTGGAATACAGTGAACTGAATAATATTACCCGGTTTTACAAAGCAATTCATTAGTGGGCAAAGGCAGGGTGATGGTGGATCTGGTGGCCAGGAGAGATGGACCGAGGAGCGGGTTGTGTTTGCCTCTTAAATTCCCTTCAGCTGCGGGAGTGGGAGGTGAATCTTGGAAAACAATGAAGCGGAATTTATTCTGACTTAAGTACCTTTTTAATGCTTAAATGCATGAATTATCTTCTCCGTTAATTGGGGGATTTGAAATATCAGTGAGCATATGCCCAGCCTTACCTCGGCTGTTGCCTGGGAAAGGGTAGAGGCCTGGCAGGGAGATGGGGACGCGGGGACGGGGCAGCCGGGGTGCCACGCTGGGAGGCTGGGCAAGGCAAGGCTGTGGCGTGGTGCCACCACGACGAGCAGCAGTGCTGGTGCTCTCGGCCTCCCCAGCACCTCTCCACCGGGCTGGGGACCTCTGAGGCTGGGGAAATGCCTGGGAAAAGTCACCCCTTCCTCCGGGGCTGGGGTGTGGTGAGGCGGGCGAGCAGCGGCCGCGCTGTCTCCTGCCAGCTCCAGCAGCGGAACTGCAAGGAAGGCGCAGCTGCAGGTTCAAGGGGGCTTGTTTCTGAGAGAGAAAAGCGGGGTTTGCCTCACCCTTACCTTACCTTTGTGTAGAAAGCCTTTCATTCCAGCTCCTGCTAAGGCTTTGTTGCTTTGTCTGCTGGGAGGAAAGGGAGACCTGGGTCCCTCCCCGTGCATCCTCCTCAAAAAGCCCTGCTCCTCCTCCCTGTGAAAGGAGCTGGTTCCCGTGGCCAGAGCTGATCATCTCCCTCTGTTCCTTCTGCTGTGGATGTGTAGCACTCCCGCCTTTCCCTGATCTGGAGACAGCCCAGGAGCATTTCCCCATCCACTCCGCTTTCATTACTCGATTTATCTGTTCGGCGGCTGCAGTGAGAATTAGTTATTAGCAGTGCCCTAATCCTCAGTAGCTCACTTGATTTGACTGGAGTCAGGGCCAGATTTTAATCTTGGTTGTAGTGGTGTAAATCCTCAGTCAGCTCCAGTGGAGTTGACCCAGGCTTTATAACAGTGGGAGCAAGATAAGAGTCCTCTGTGTCCCTTCCTCCACCCAAGCCCTTGGAGAGACTAAGTCAATATCTACCCCCACCCTCATAAATCTGTTTGAACTTGGCCAGTATTCCCCTAGGGAATGCAAATCAAGATGGGACTTTTTTCCCCCTTTCCATCTCAAAAAAATATAAATCTAAGTATTAACTTGAGCTGCCAGCTCAGAGGGTCATAAAATCAGGGAAAATAGTCCTGACGTGCCCTGTTAACTGGGAGTGCTCCCCAAAAGATAGGAGACGCTGAGGTTGGAGGGGGGAAACAGCTGGCAGTGGTGATAAGGCTCTGCTGGAGCCGGGGGTGTGCAGATGCACCTACTGCTGCTGAGGCTGGCTGGAGTCATGGTTAAGATGCTGCTTTAAGCAGCAGGAGGGATGCTCAGACGGGCTCTTCTTGCAGGAATCTGCCCATGGGACATGGATGTGTCTCACAGGAGAGGTGTGGGGTAGGATGACACCTCTGGGTGTGGTGGCTCTCAAAGGGAAGTGCTCCCGAGGTCTGCTGGAGCCTGGAGTGGGATGGTGACAGAGCACCAGGTCCCTCCTGGGAGAGAGGCACCCACCAGCCGGGCTTGGCATTCCTCAGGAATAATCCTCCATCCTGGCTCAGCTGGAAGTTCCAGAGAAGGGCAGGATGCCTTAGGAGGAGAGCTGGAGGGCAGCTCATGGAGCAGGGAGAGACCATGGACACCCAAGGCTTCCACGGATGGTCCTTGCAGTGAACCAGTGCTGTCCTAAAACCCACAGTAGCCCTGATCAGCTCCGTTCTCCAGTGCTGCCATCCACATTTGGATTTAATAATGCAGCAGGAATTTTCATGTCCAGGCAGAGCAGTGAAAAGTACCTTGGTTTGTTTATTGAAGAACCCGTTTCTCCCCAGATCACCAGCTGACAGAGCCCTTGGAAGGTTAAGCGCTTGCATCCCAGTTCATATTTCCTTGTTCCTTATAAAAAAATTACCCAATTCATTCAAGTCATGGATTTTTCTGCAGCTGAAGCAGTTTCCCGGAGGAAGTTGTCATGCAGGCTCACAGTTATGGAAATGCCAGAGTTATTTCTGACACCAGTAAATAATAGTTCTCTATGCACTGACACTGTTTTCTTACCTTACCAGGCTGGGGCTCGAGCCGTGATTTAGATGTTTGCAGCTGATTAGCATTTTTGGGACTGTGGTAAGCAATTTGTGCAGTGTGTTTCAATCTTATTTTATGCACAGGAAGGAGGAAAAAAGTGATTAGTGCTCTTTGGAAAGGAACGTCTGCTAAATTGTTCTGATCAAGGTAAATCAGGGCATCCCATGGAATGATCTGGGAGCCAGTCCTCCCCCGAAGCTACTCCCTGCTCACAGGAGTATTAAGTAAGGACTTGTGGTTTTGTTTGTTGGGTTTTTGTGCCATTTCTCCCAGGGAAAGATCTTTCTCCTGCAAAATCTCTTTTCCTGAACCAGGGAAAATAGCATCTAGCCTCTTGCACCGGGGGATTTCGGTGCATGTAGAGGGCTGAGAAAAGGCTTGGGGAAAGCGCTCGTGTCTCTGCCATGTTCAGATTAACCCTAATCCTGGGCAGAGGAGCTTTGCCCAGGAACACCCGACACAGGTGAGGAGCAGGACCAAGGAGCTGGGGAGCCTGCCCTGCAGTTTGTTCGCTCTCTTTGCCAGTGGCTGCCCTTCTGTGCCAGGTTTCCCAGGGCTGTGCATGGGGATAGTTTGGGTGAGCAGCACGAGCATCACCAAGCCCATCTGACAGGACTTCTACACTTCTGCCACACCTGGACCAGGATTGTCTAAGCGGTGCTTAAGAACCTGCAGCAACACAGACTGTGCAAAGCTATATTTTTATTTTATTTCTTTTTCAGGAAGCTGTTTCTAATGTCTCTCTTAACTTTTTCTTGCTGCAATTTAAGCTTATTATTTTTTATCCAATCTTCTGTGGACTCCGAGAGGAGCTTTCCTCCCTCCTGCCACTGGTTGTTTCTGTGTTGGAAGATTATTCCTGTGGCTCTCCTCAGTCATCTCTTGTGCAGACCAAATGGGCCCGGTGGCTCACACCTTTTTGGGGTGTTTTCCTGTCCCTGCTGCCACCTGGACCCTCATCCCAGTCCCTTCCATGGGCGATGCTGCTGCTGTGTTGGAGCTGAGCAGAGTGCAGGGATCCTCTGAGCCTCCTACAGCTCCTGCTGGGCTTTGGGCAAAGGGAAAGCCAAGGGTTCATGGCAGGAGGAGATACACTGGATCCATTTCCAGCTGGAGCTGGGAAGCATCCCATGCCCAGGAGATTATTGTGGGATTCCCCAGGAGCAGTCCCGGGGTGCCCCGAGAGGGACTCTTTATGTGGGACAAGGGGAATAGTTTCCCACTGACAGGGGCAAGGTTAGGTTGGATGTTGGAAAGAAATTCCTCCCTGTGAGGGTGGGGAGGCCCTGGCACAGGGTGCCCAGAGCAGCTGTGGCTGCCCCTGGATCCCTGGAAGTGTCCAAGGTCAGGCTGGACAGGGCTTGGAGCATCCAGGGACAGTGGAGGGTCCCTTCCACGGCAGGGATGGCACTGGAGGAGCTTTAAGGTCCCTTCCCACCCAAACCATTCCATGATTCTGTGACACATCCAGCCCTCTCCTCTCACAGGCATCCCCATCTCAGGGCTGAGTGTGCAGAGGTACCAGAGTTCGAACTGCAGCTGATTCAATTCTTTGCTGGCATCACCCGACAGTGCTCTCAAGATGCTCTTCCAGCACTTCACCCTTGTCACCGTTCAAACACTCTCACGTTTCCCAGCTGCAATTCATTCCCAAGGCAGGATCAGTGCAGCTGGGGGTAGCTCACAAGCCCCTCTACCGAGCTGAAATTAAAGGACTTCTGCATCCTGGGGCTGTTTGACCCTGCTGAGAGATGGGGATGTAAAATTAACTCTCAGCTCTGTCTTGGGCTTCTCTCCGGCTTAGGGAGGCTCCTCTCCAGCTGGAAAGGAGGAGCTTGGTGGTGATTGTTTGAGTTGAGAGCTGTTTCTGCAACCTGGCTGTCCTGTGAAGCTCGGCTCCATCCTCTGCCTCCCTCAAAGCACCCCTAGCAGCTTTGGTGTTTGTTTTTTCTTCATCCTTGAGACATCCCTGCTCCATCCCTGCGGCAGTGAAGCTGTGGCTGCTGTGGCTCCCTGGGTGCCGCGGGGGCTCTGTGCCCTGCACCCCCCTGTAATTATCTTCAACCCGACTGCTCATTTCCAGCAGAACTTTAAACATTGTTCCCTTTTATGTAGCACAGCTTTTTAATTTCCCTCCGTAACAGAAGCGATTGTTTATGTTGTAAATGCCACATTAGGCCCTGTGAAATGGAGATGGAATTGATTTTCATTTCGGAGATTTCACAGCTTGCCCCAGAACTTTTCTGCTTGATTGCCGGTGCTCGGGGAGGCGCGGGGCTCCGGGAGCCGGGAATGGCGTGTGGGATGTGCAAACACGAGTCTTCCTCCAAATGTAGGTCATGGAATCATGGAGTGGTTTGGGTGGGAAGGGACCTCTAAACTCATCCAGTGCCACCCCCTGCTATGGGCAGGGACACCTTCCTCTGTCCCAGGCTGCTCCAAGCCCTGTCCAGTCTGGCCTTGGACACTTCCAGGGATGAGGCAGCCACAGCTGCTCTGGGCACCCTGTGCCAGGGCCTCAATGCCCTCATAGGGAGGAATTTCCTCCTAATATCCCATCTAAACCCTCTCTCTGTCAGTTTGAAGCCGTTCCCCCTTGTCCTGTCCCTGCAGCTCCTGATGAGATCCCCCTACTCACCCGGTCCAGTCCAGGACTGTCACAGCTCCCAGGACTCAGTCCAGGAGCTGCCTGGTGATTTCTTTTTTCTTGAGAGGGGTGCTTGGATCAAACTCTCCCTTCCCAACTCTGACAAGGAGGATGAGGTGAGCCCAAGTCAGCCCACCCACAGGACATTCAGCTCTTGGCATGTACCAAGGCCTTGTCCTGGTTGTTCCATGTTCTAATGGGGCAAGGCTGAAGGGGGACACTTCTTTTTAGGCAGGGATGTGATGGAAACTCTGTTTTCCTCTCCCATGCTTGCAGGATCAGGACAAGCTCTGTGGAAAAGGAAGCTGCATGTGTCACCTTTCTGCAGAGAACAGGTGGGATCAGCAGTCCCCACTGCTCAGCTCCTGTCCCCGAGGCTGTGAGCACACCTTGGAGGATCCTTGGGGATGTAAAAATCCCCCATGCAGGGAGCAGAAGGAGCCCTGCCCAATTTACAGGGCTGCAAGGAGATGATTCCCTGTCCTATCTTAACCCAAGCAGTGGGAGTTGTGGAAGTCAGGGGTGGTTTTTGGGAAGTTGGTCCCCAAACTGCCTGGAAGCTCCTCTCAGCTGCCACAGCTCCTTCTCCTTCTTTGATCACCCTGACCCCGATGGGTCCCAGGCAGGAGGGAGCGTGGGGGCCCTCGGTGATATCAGAGTGCATCATCCCAGTGACCCAAAGGCTGAAATGGGTTTGCATCCCCCATTTCTCCAGGAATGCTACAGGAAGAATCAGCTCATAAATAACACGGCTTGAGCATGGGAAGTTCATAAACATCAGGGCCTGTTGAACCATTTGCTGCCAATAATTCATTATTTTATAGAAGGCAAAGGGAAAAAATGCACAATTCTCCTCCCTATCACCTTATAAATGAATTAAATGAAGCTGCAGAATAATCTGTCCTCTTCCCAAAATGCTTTTTGGAGCAGACTTCCTCAATTCCCGTGTAAACACAAACTCCCCTCTGGCACTGGAGCAGGATCTGCCAATGTGAGCGCAGAAGGGAGGCAGGAGGATCCGAGCAAGTGGCATGAAGACAATTTGCTTGGACCGGGGAGGAAGATGCACTCTGACAAGGATAGATGGAATGAGGTTGTTGCCAGAGAAAATCTCAAGGAATTGTGAGCCAAGTTGGGGGGAGCCTTGGATGCAGCCAGCATGCAAATCTCCTTGTGTTTTTTGGTTTTGAAGTAGTAGCAGAGCAGGGGAGGGGAAGGAGGGGGCTAGAAAAATCCAAAGAAGCTTTGTCAAGTCTGACATTCCTTCTGCATCCAAAAGTGGGTATTGATTTTCCACCCGTGACTGCTGTAAATGAGAATTTCTGTGTCGCGGCTCAGGCCCGCGCTCCTTGTGTTTCTTATCTCTTTAAATATGATTACCTGCACTTCACGGCTTCGCGGGCAAAATCGTAATGAACTTTGCCAGCCCAGGCAGCCCCGCGTCGCCTCCGTGTGCGTGAGCAAGCGAGTTCCACCAGTTCCTCCCGCTCTGTCTCCGGGCTACAGGTTTATTGACTTTCCGCTAATTTTCTTGTCAGGATAATTCTCCCAATCAAGATTTAAAACAAACTGGGAGGTTACTAAAGTGCTGGTGGTTCAAGTCCTAAAGCTTTTTGTTTTGATTGAGAGACCTTTGAGCGTTTGTGTTGTAGGGGGGCAGGCAAGGGAAGGGGATGGGGTGAGGGGGTTGTGCTTGGTTTTGGTCTGGTACAAAGCTTTTTGTGGAGGGAGTGGGTTGTTTGTTTAGAGCAAATCCCTTCTTCCATGCCAACATCTGCTGCTCTGTATTTGCTCGCAGGGGAAACTATAAAAAAATAGAAAAAAGAAAGAAAGAAATAGATTATTCCCACTGCATCAACCTACAGGCGTCTGCTGGCTGCAATTTTCTTCAATTTCTCGCCGTGAAAAGCAAGAGCGTTCATTTTGTAAGTGCTGCTTTTGTGTGTGACCTATATTTTGAAAACTGATGGGGTCACCACCTCCCTCCTCCCAACCTGTTGAACCAAAGAGTCTCTGAGATCTGTCCTAGATTGTATTTATCTCAGAGATTATTTAAAAAGCAAGGTAGCTATTACTAATAAGACAGTGTTGTTCTGGTGAGGTTTGATTTTTGGGTTTTTTTCCCCTTCCCTTTTACTCTCCTTTGGAAATGAAAATCCCAGCCTGGCTCCGCCTGACCAGGAAAGCGCTTCCCTTCTGTCTGCATCCTTCAGAGCTGATTTAAAAGCACGTAATCATGCTGCACTCATCGTCTCCTGACCCTCTTTGATTTCCCCCCCGTGGGTTGCTATTACGCTGGCTGGCAAGAGCAGGGCGGTGTCGGGGGCTGTCAGGCAGTTTGAAGACATCCCATTTGTGCATATGGATACACACATTCCAGCGCTCCGCTGGCTCAGTGACACGGCTCGTTCCCGTTGGGTTGGAGCTCGGAAGCGGCACAGGCAGAGCCAGGTGAGCTGCAGCAGCCCAGATCCATCCGTGTTCTGCACTTCTTCTGCTCTTTATCGACTTTGGGGTCTTTTTTTTCCCCCGTCAGAAGTTCCTTTTTTTTTTTTCTTCCCCTTTAATCTCACTTTCTATTAAAAGTCTTCCCAGAGCTAATGTAATAAATTTAGATCCAAAGCCAGATGCATAGCAAAACTTTTGGCAGAGAATACTCTATCAGAAGACATTGCAAATGAAATATGCTTCCCCTTGGGGATTATTGTACAGTTTAATTTAATTTGATATTTCAAATTAAATTAATTCAAATGGTTATGCAGTTTCCAGGGAAAACAGACTTCATTTATGATGTTCTGCCACCAAATTGTTTTGCTCCTATCATATATCTTATATTGTTAACTGGGAATGATAAGTAGTGACAACGTAGGATTTTTTTCATGCCCTTTGTTTTGCAATTCCCATCCTAAAGGGAGCAGAAACATCTCCTTGTGCAGGGGTTTCTCTGTGGGGTTATTCCAATGTTTCCACTGAAACCTTACTGGGCTGAAAATTAGATTTTCATCAAAATGTGGTTTAAAAAAAAAAAGAATGTGTTTGCTTTGAGAAGGTTTTGGGTTTGTGGGACTCCAACTTCTTGCCTGGTTTCTGTTTACAGAAGAAAAAATAATGGCTTTTTGTTTGGGATTGGAGTTTGATCTACCAGGCTTTATGGCAAGGAAAAACGTCTGAGCTGCTTTTCTGGCTTATTCTTTTGGTTTGGGACTGGTTTGGACACTCTTTGGGATTCAAAAGCAGCGTGGGCAGGAAGTTGAGGGAGCTGATTCTGCCCCTCTGCTCCACTCAGGTGAGACCTCACCTGCAGAGCTGCCTCCAGCTCAGGGGTCCCAGCACAGGATGGACCTGGAGCTGCTGGAGAGAGCCCAGAGGAGGGGGAAATGATTACAGGGATGAAGCACCTCTGCTGCAAGGAAAGGATGGGAAATTTGGGATTGTTCAGCCTGGAGAAGAGAAGGCTCCAAGGAGACCTAATCGTGGCCTTCCAGGACCTGAAGGGAGCCTAAAAGAGAGCTGGAGAGGGACTGGGGACAAGGGATGGAGGGACAGGACACAGGGAATGGCTTCCACTGCCAGAGGGCAGGGCTGGATGGGATATTGGGAAGGAATTGTTCCCTGGGAGGGTGGGGAGGCCCTGGCACAGGGTGCCCAGAGCAGCTGTGGCTGCCCCTGGATCCCTGGCAGTGCCCAAGGCCAGGCTGGACACTGGGGCTGGGAGCAACCTTGTGGAAGATGTCCCTGCCCAGGGCAGGTGTTGGAATGAGAACTTTAGGCTCCCTTCTAACCCAGGCCATTCTCTGATTCTCAGTTTTTCAGCAAGAAGTAATTTTCTTTTATCAGGGGCAGGTTGGGGATATTTCTGCACTTCCCAACCAGATCCGGCTTCAGCCCGGGCAGATCAAGGGGGCTGTGTTGCACTTGAGGGGGTCCATTCCCTTTCATCCTTCATCAGCAGGGGGGATCTTCCTAAAAACCACCCAAACCCCAAACCTGGATTGTTCTGCCTTTAGTGTGTCCCGCATGGGATGGGATTACTGCTGTTGCACCAGCTCTAAACCAGCTTCCCAAGACCTGTGTGGACTCCCACGGGATTCCTTTATCATCATCTTATCCCGCTTTGCAGTGAGTGATTGATTTAACATGGCTTTTCTCCACAGGCTCTGATTATCCAGAGTCATCAAGGAACTTGCTCCAAACTCTGAAGTACATTAAGACAAGGTAATTCAGGGAAGTCTTTGCATCTGGAAATCTCTGTAAGCACTTTCCTATCTGCTGGCCTGTAGAAAAGCCATTATTCTCGACAGGGGAAAAAAATATTGGTAATATCACAAGAGGCTTTGGAAGAGAACATAAAGCTGGTTTCATTTTCCAGTCAACTGAGATCTAATATTTCCTGTACAAGATGTTGAGATGTTTTAGAAAAAGGAGCAATGTTTATTTGTCTAAAGCACCCCCCGCACCACACACAGGTTCTATATTGTGCTCGTGGCTTTTTTCCATTGTAAATGGTTTTGCAGGGAGAAATCTCTTTCCCATCCATCACAGCCAGCAGATTAGAAAAATATAAATATCATCTAAAGAGAATGGAGCTGAGGCTCCTACGGAATGCACAGGAGAGAAATGAAAAATGCAGCATCCCTGGTGGTGGGGAAGGCGGGGGGCTGGGTCAGAGATAGCCTTGTTGTCTCCCTGGCTCCTGGGGATTTATTTGCTTACACTTTCCCGGGACAAGGCTCCCTGTGTGATATTTCTTATCAGACATGTCTTTTGGGCTGGTCCAAACCCATTTCATTGAGCAATCTGCCATCAGCAAAGGAAGGTTGGTCAAAACATTTTTTTTTCCCTTAGAAGTGTATCCATTGGAGGTTTTTTCTCGTTATTTTTCAAGTCCTGCAAGGATTTGTTCCAGAGTAGCCCCAAAGCACTCTGAGGAGCATTGGATTTTGATGCCCCCGTGGTGCTGTTCCCAGCCAGGAGCCTGATGCTCCAAGCTTTTGTCTTTCGAGCCGTGACCGTTCCCTAACCAGTTTTAGGCATGATGGGAGGCAAGTCTGTGCCCCGGAGAGCTCATGGATGGCTGGGTGTGTGTGGTGAGGATAAAGCTGCAGGTACAGGGCCAGGGCTTGGAGTTAGAGAGGACCCTCCCTTATCCCTTTGGCCGGCTCATCCCCATGGCTGGGAGCACTGGAACGTCTGACTGCGCTCTAAAGGTTTCAAGTGTTGGGGTTTTCATCATTTTTCCTTTATAAACTCCTCCTATTATTATTATCATCATCATCATTATTATTATTATCATCATTATTATTATTCAGTGTTTTCCTCCCTGGTGCTTCCCTGACAGCCAGGAATTCTTAACCTTGAAGCTCCCAGTGCTTTGGTCTGATGGTGTGCTGCCAGTGGTTTTGGTGTGGGAACCCTGCTGGAGCTGAAGTGCTCTCTGGACACAATCAGGGTAATCAGGGAAGCCCCCTCAGCTGAATTAGCCCCAGGTTTAATTGGGTATGGAGCACCCCCCAGCACTGGATGCTCCGTTGTGTCTCAGTGCTTCCTCTCCTCACGCAGAAAACAAATCCCTCCCAGCACAGATTTTACTCTTCTCATCTCGGTGATTCACCTTGCAATCCATCCTCCCTTCCCCAGAACCTCTCCATCCCCCAAAACCCACCTGGGGAGGGGTGACCACATTCTCCCCTGAGCACGAGCAGAGAGAGAAATGGGCAGCATGGAGCACCCAGGCCGTGGCTGCCTCTCTTGGCTTGGCCTCCTCTCCCTGGAAGCCTTTTCTTTGGAGTGGTGCTGCCAGGACCTGTGGCCCCACGGGCTGTGTCTGCAGGGTCAGGCCCTGGGAGGTGATTTCTGCCAGGGGTCCGTGCTGCACAGAGCTCAGGCTGGGAGCAGCCGTGCCCGGCGCCTGCTCGGCCCCAGCACGCGGGTGCTGGAGATGGCAAAGTGCAAACGACTGCTCCAGGAGCTCTCCTGCAGCCAGGCCTCATCCCGTAATCCACTCAGGTGCCTTCAGAAACTTTCTCAGGGCACCGTGTGCTCTGTGACACCCCTGCTTTCATTATTTCGTTCTTCTCTGCTGCAGCCTTCTGTCTCTCAGCACAGCCACCGTGTCAGAAAGAGAGATTGCCTGAGCCTGATTCTGCTTTGGGCAGCTTTGTTTTCCCCGTGTGCCTGAGTGGCATCCGCATGCAGCCCCCAGCGAGCAGCTGGAGCCCTCCAGGCCACCACGGACAGAGCAGGGATTTTGGGAGGGCTGATCATGGAATCATGGAA
>VZRO01003324.1:87015-205110 GCA_013397915.1 Daphoenositta chrysoptera | reverse complement strand
GCCCCGGCGCTGCCTCCCCGCCGTCCCCGCGCGGTGCCGGGGGATTAAGGGCCGGGCGGCCCCGGCGCTGCCGCGGCTCCGCCGAGCCAAGGAGGCCCCGATCAGACAGCCCGAGCGGCAGATAGCAGGGAGACTGGCGCCAGACGGCCCCTTTTGTTTATCTGACAGCTAAATATCAAGGCAATCACCGCCTCGCTGCCCTGCCTCCAACCCCCAGAGCTAAGACAAACAGTTTTGCTAAAAGAATGCCACTGTTATCATAAGTTCCTATCTTTTTTCTTTTTTTTTTTCTTTCTCATGACTCTGCCTTTATTTTCTCTGTACTTCTCTAATTCCAGAGTCTCCCCCTCCACCCTACTCCAGATATCCAATGGATTTTCTCAAACCAACAGGTAAGTGGACTTTTTTCAGTGCAGGGCAAGAGATAAAATATGCGAAAACAGCCTCTTTATCAGGGAAAGCAGTGTCCTGCCTTTGTCATGCATTTTGCTTTTGGGTTGCTTGTGTGCTTCTGTGACTCCTGCTACTCCTGTAAGAATTAACATATAATTTTTCTAAGCCACCTTGTGCAGAACGTAGGATTTTAAAACTCTGGCAGGAAACTTCAGAAGGGATTGCAGTGTAGTGCAGGCCTGTGCTGCTTTAGTCAGCCAGGAAAACCATAGGCTCCAGTTGGAAATGGCAGTGATCCTGCACCCCGGGTGAATTTTCAGGGGTTTAGGTTGGGATCCAGCACAGCATCTCACTCATGCCTGGGAATCCCAAAGAACCTTGACAGATGGACTGGTTAGAAATCTCTCAGAGTTTTATAGGTGCCTAATCCTACCTCATCAGGTTGAAAAAAAATGGGAAAAGAGGTTGAAAAGTTATTTTTTCTGACTTTTAAAATTTAAATTTCTTAGCACCACTATGCATGCCTGTTGCTTGTAATTGAATGTCAGGGTGCCAGGGGAGAAGCCCATTTGAGGCTGGCACCAGCTCTTTTGCGGTTGTCTGCATAAACTCTTGGTTGGCAGCGAGCTCGCCGGGTGTGAGATAAATGAGGCTGGGAGAAGGAGGAGAGGTGGGGAGGATCGGAAACGGGGGAGCTCGGGAGGAGCAGCTCCCGGCTTCCTGAGGATTAGTGGCTCTGGAGTGCCGGCTGAGCGCGGTGGTCTCTGTGGGCACGCCCGCGGCCGTGGCAGTCGGGGGAGGCCCGGCACTGCAGGGAGGCACAGGTAGAGAGATTCTCCTGAAGACCAGTATCAGGTTGTTTGGTTGGATTTTTTTGGCCAAAGGAACAGTGTCTGTAATACCACCTTTCTTCAGTGTCTGAGGGCTAAAAGAAACCCCAACCCTGAAGCTGCTCTGGTGCTGTGGTGGGGTCTCATCCTGCTCGCTGCTCCCTTGGAGGCTGGACTGTTGTTTTCACCCCCAGCAAACCCTTTGGGAACACTAATAAGTCTTTTTTTGCCTTGCGGAAATAAACAAAGCTGTTTAACAAACAATTGGGTTGCAAAGCATGAACTATCTTGCCTTGGTGTGAAAAAAGCAGGAGATAAGGGCTCATGAATGAAAGAGGGACATTGGGAGTAGGTTCAGCATCCCAAGCATGTGCTGGGATGCAGAAGGGTTGTTCTGTAATAGACTCTGGGGGTCTGCTGGGTCATGAAGTTTTGTGGATTTCGCATAATTTTGACTGCATCTCTGCAGTGGTCCCTCAAAAGTTCCTATTTTTGCCTTCATGGCTTTTCTTTCCACCCATTGATGATCCTGACATGGGATGCCAAGGGGTTCGGAGCTGCGGGAGAGAAGGGTTAAAGCTTGGTTTTGGTTTCCTGTAAAGATGTTAGGATAAAATCTATTAGACGGATTTAAACATCCAATCTGCTTCTGCCAGGATCTCATTTTCAGTTAGCCGAATGATATATTTATTCATTAGCAAGTGTTGACATAAGGTAGCAAAATGTGTGTAAACAGAAAAGCCACAGAACATGAATGTACCATTTCGAAAGGAAAAGTTATTCCTATCGGCCAATAGGAAGTGATTAACGCTGCCCATCGGAAGCACAGAAACAACTGGGTTACTCACCAAAAAGTCCTCCTTTTTCTTCCTTTTTGAAAGAAAAATCCACCTGGCAGCTGAGCTCTGACTAACAGGGCTCTGACAGGCACCAGCGGAGCCTGCAAGTCTGTGGTGGCAGGTGGGTTTTGCAAGCTCAGGGTTTCTCAGCATTTCCTCTGCAGAGGGACCAAGGGTTTCCCGTCCCAGCCTTGGTGCCTGCTCCTGTGGCAGTTCCCCAGCCCCCTGTTGAGAACTATGGGAAGCTGTGAGGATTTTTTTACCTGGCTGATGAGCATCAGCCGTCTTCTCACCTGGGCCCTTGGGTGGGAACAGTCCCTGTGTTTAGACTCTGCCAGTGGAGCTGGGAATGTGCTTCCAGAAGGAAACTTCTGCTTTTCCATCAAGCACGATAGTGGTGGTAAAAGTTTTGTAAGAGTTTAGTGCCATGTCTTGTAAGTGCTTTATATGGACAGACAGGCAGGTAATAAACCTGGGCTGGTGTGGGCTGTGGCAGAGGTCAACAGACCAGAGAATCAAAAAACAGTTTGTGTTGGAAGGGACACTAAAGATCCTCTAGTCCAACACTCCTGCAATGAGCAGGAGCATCTTCAACTAGACCAGGGGGCTTCGAGTCCCATCCAGCCTGCCCCTCAATGTGTCTGGGGTGGGAGATCTGCCATCTCTGTGGGCAACCTGTGCCACTGCCTCACCACCCTCATCATTTACAATTTCTCCCTTCAATCTTGTCTAAATTCCTCTTCTCTTTTAGTTTAAAACCCTTACCATGGGGATTAAATCAGTTTTTCTGTGGAGGTGATGGAGGCTGAGACAGGCTGTGTCACAGGCTGGAGGAAAGCAGGGATGGACAGGGAGCTGTGGGTCTGCTGCAGGCAGTGAAATGCCACGTCAGGCTGTGTTGGTAGGATAGATCTGGTATTTGTGCACTTGTAGAACAGAAAGATCTGCCCTTGATGGCTGAGTTACCTGAGGGAAGGCTGTAGGTCAGGCTGGCTTGCTCATTCATGGAATCCCAGAACGGTTTGGGTTGGAACGACCTTAAAACTCATCTCGTTCCAAGCCCCTGCCATGGGCAGGGACACCTTCCACTAGACCAGGTTGCTCTAAGCCAGCTTCAGCCTGGTCTTGCACACCTCCAGGGATGGGGAGGACTTTAATCCAGGAGAGGACTTGCCCTCTTTCTCGCACAGGATGGATGATGGAGGTGTGTGGGCACTCAGCGTCCCTGATGTCCCTGCTGGAGCTGCTGCTTGCAGCTGTGCTGAAAGTGAAGTGGATAGTAGTGGCCTCAAATAATTCAGGGAGATTCCTGACTCGGCTTTAAGTGGGAGTAGGGCTGCAAGTGGCTCCATTGTGCTCCTGCATGACTGGTCTTGGTGGTGCTGGAGTGTGAGAGTGCAGGAAACTCACTGGGACGTCGCTGCGGGGCTGAATGCCCTCCTGTGGCATCAACTTTCAGGGGAGCTGGAGGTTTGGCAGCTCCCAGGAGCTATTTGACACCTTGCAAGGTTGGGCTGGTGGCCACAAGGAATAATTGTGTGTCTCCGCAGTGGTTTTATGCTGTGGGAAGGCAGTGTTGGGAGGAGATTGGCGTGTGCCAGGCTTGGACAAATGTCTGATCCTGCGACCTCTCTGGTGCTGAAGGTAAAATGAGCCCCAGTGCCCCCTACTAACAAGAGCCCTGGGCAGCTCTGTGGGTGGTAGGAAGAGCGCAGCAATGAATCCAGCCACGTACAGGGCAGAGGCCCCGTGAGGGTTCTGCCTGTGGGCTCATCCCACACCTGACTGTCGTGCTTGGTCTGGAGTTGAGCTGCACCAGCTCTCTGCATTTTGCAAAGAGACTTCAGGGGGTGATTCATGGATGAGGGGAACTGTTCGTCTGTTGGGCGATGGGACGTGGGAAGGGAGCTGAGGAAGAAGTGTGGAAGGACATCCCCCCATTGCTAGGGTTATGTATTTGAAGTTTGGACAGGATTCTGTCCTGCCTGATGTGGTAACAGAGAACCTGGTCATGTATGATCCCTACGGCAAGACAAGATGGAAAGGACCAATTATGTCCCTTATCCGCAGGAGCTCCTCAGGGAGCTGTAGCTGTGGGCACAGGGAGCCCAGGGCAGGGCAGAATGGTCCAGCCTGTGTTCAGAAAGCATCTGTAGCTCAAGCACTAGAAGCCATCGCAGGGCAATGGCAGGGGGATCTTCTGTCTGGACTAGAAAGGGTTAAAAGAAGTAAAAACCCTATTTCTTTAAAGCATAGAAAGCACGACAAGGCATTTAGAGAGCATATCATATACAGTATTTCACAAGTAAGTCTATTTCCTGTCTCCCCTATTGTTTTCATTTTGATTAAGTATATCCTGTTAAACTGTATATTCCTGTTAGGGCTTTTACTTTACTCTGATAAAATGAGGTTATGCAGACAGGAATTTCTTATTCACCGGTATTTCAGGGGTGGGATGTGGAAGAATTGCTTTATCAGTAGGGAGAAAACCATCTCTGCTCTCCTGGTGGTGGCCCTTGCTTTGAGATACAGATGTGAGTGAAATGATGGCATAGGGAGCCCAAATTTGGTGAAACCCAAAGTCCCTGAGGACCACAAGTTTTCATGAACTTCACAGATCTTCTCAGGCTTGTTCTTCAGCTTGTGGTCCCCACCTGGTAGTGACCAAAAATCTGGAGTTGGTCCGTAGGACCAGGAGATCGGTGTTGGCTTCTGACTGTTGTCACCTGGAGGAGCAGACTTAGGATAGAGAGGTCCAAACCTTGAGCTCCAGCACCTGCATGCATTGGGAGAAATGGAGCAGCCAGTCTTACCCTGCCCTTGGGTGGTGCCCGGAGTAGGTCCAGGTGCCCAGGAGGGGGCAATAAGATCTGCCAGCAGCTGGTGGTGACAAAGATTGAACAGGGCACCACAAACTCAGCCCGTTCCCTGCAAAAGGACAGCAATGAGACGTTTCCCTTTCGGTTCCCATTTTGGTGAGTTACAGGTGTTGACTAAATTGGGTGCATAAAGCCATGATTTAAGAATTTTTGGAAGCTCGCTTGCATCAGGACGGCGACAGCCTTGATCTCCTTTAGCTGGTGACTTGTCCAGAGAGGTGGCAGCCAGCCTGTAATTTCTGCTGGTCTATAATCAGTGCTGGCTGGTGATGAAGCACAGCCTTGACTGAGACAACGAGTTAGGGTGGATGCTTCTTGATGAACTACCGTCTCTGCACGGACAATTAGTAATCGCTTCCTGCTAAGCCCTTTGGAATGTGTGTTCTGCTTGGGGCGATGCTGGGAGCCTGCAAAGAACCACCTATATGCTGACTTTTTTTTTTTTTCTTTTCCTCTGCTCCAGCAGATTGTCCAGACTCTGTGCCTTCCTCCACTGAAACAGGGGGAACTAATTGTCTAGCCCCTGGGGGGCTCTCAGGTAAGAGATCTCTTGTTGCCCGTGATCTTGGCCATGGGTTGTGATGGCTGAGGGTCCTGACAGAAGGCAAAGTGATGCTGGGGAGTTTTGGGAATGGACATCACTGAGAAGAGCATGCTCAGAGGGGGAGTTGGATTTCATTTCAGTAGCAGCCGTGTACCTCTTGTGCAGAGGATGTGTTGAAATCCCAGACAAGGTTCTCCATCCCCAAAAGCCTGTATTTCCTTTGAATTCCAGCCTCATGCTCCATTCATTTTTGGGTTGAGGCAGGAAGAGGCGAAAGGACTGAGGCAGGGGAAGGCAAAGCAGTGTTGGTTGACCATTCATTTGGATACATGGATTATGGAAGCAGGTGCAGTTGTTCCTTAAAGAAGGATTTGGTGTCAAGGTCTCCTTGACTTGGTGGTGGGGGCATCTCTGGTCTCTGGGAAGAGAGCCCTGCTCAGATTTTGCTCCTGGTAAGGTCACCAGCATCCCACAGCTGATGCACAAGGCTCATGGTGCCCGGGGAGGAAAGGTGGCCTGTTTGTTTGTAGACGATGTTGCAGAGAGAATTGATGATCCTTTTGTATCCCTTCCAGCCCGAGCTGGAATCGGATATTCTGGAATCATATTCTATGATTTCTATTGTTGTCCTGTTTGCCATCTCCCTCAGCCTCCAGTTGCTGTTTCAGGATGGAGGCTTATAAGGTGGTTTCCCCAGCCCTCTTGGGGTTTGCATAGAGTCATAGAGAGGTTTGGGTTGGAAAGGACCTTTGAAGGTCATCTAGTCCAACTCCCAACCCCATTTCCAAGGTGTGATGTCTCCAGCACCTCACCTCCCACCCCAGACCAGTCACCTCAGTGTCTCTGCCAGGATTAAAGTGTCTGAAACCATGTACCTGCAGGTACTGGCTGATGTTTGAAGGTGCTTGCCTTTGTGGGGATGTCTCCTTGATTTATGATTTATTCATCACCTTGAAACTGGCATTCAGAATTAGGTCGGCGGCGGCTGCACGCGCGTGCATCTGCCCCTGCCTCTCTCCAGGAACTGCGTTTGGTGTGGATGTGATGTCTTTAAGTGAGCCTTGTTTGTTTTTCTTTGGGTGTAATATATACCCTGTCTGTTATTTGAGAGGGGAGCATATTGTTTGTTCAAAGGCCCTAATGAGAATTAATCAAACAAAGGGGGAGAGGGAACAGGGAAACTTGTTGCTGTTTGGGGTTTTTTTTCTTAAGGCAGAAGGCTTTAGGTTTTTTCAATTTTTTACTATTGGAGACTATAGCTTCAGGGAATTAAAAAAAAAAGAGACTGTAGAAAGAAAAAAGACAAGAAGCAAAACAACACAATAAGGATGTTGTTAGATCTTTTTTTTTTTTCTTTTTCCTTTTTCCTCCTGAAATACACCCTTTGCAGAGGGGAGGAGAGAGTTCGGTTCCACAGGATACCACATGAAATAAGCAGAGGAAGTACTCGCTTTTAAAAGGGGGCTTTCTGTAAGGTTCAGCCTATTGATAACATCTCGTCTGGCAGCTCTGCTCCCGAAGGGAAGGCGGGAGGTGGGGGCTTGGGCTGCAGGAAATAACATGGCTCGTTCCTGGTGCCTCCCAAAGGGCCGCGGGAAGGGGACCCCTAGCTCCTTAATTGAGCTTCTTCCCCAAATGAAAGCACATTTCTACCTGAAAATACGTTTTTAACTTACTTTATTCTATTGTTATTATTTCATTGGATTTGATTTTTTTTTTTGTCACCCTTATCAAAGGTTCCCCCTCCCCAAGCCTGGAAACAGAACCTTTTACGATCATTAACTGCTCTTTTTTCCTCCCCAAATGTAATTGTAGCCATTTAGTTTAATGAGGAGCTGATAGGAGAGTTGACTCTTGAAGGGATATGGTTAGCTACCCAAGCCCTGAAACAAAGCCGAATGCCTCCACATGAAAGAGCATTTGTTTTGAATTTGCTCTGATTTACTGGCATCTCCCTTCCGCGCGCAGAAGTGCAGCGCTGAAAATTCCCAACTGGAGAGACCCAGTCAAGAAAGGAAAATAAACGCACTTTGCAGCAATCCTCCAAAGCTCACTTTCTCCTCCTTTTTTTTCCTACCCCCTCCTGCATATTTTAGTGAGCAGAAGAGTGTGTCTGAAGAGGGCTTTAATGAGTTATTGGCAGGGTACATGGCCAGCACTTTGGCTTGGTCTTATCTGTGTTTGGGCAGATGGGGATGGGTGATGCTGGGTGGAGAATCCAGCATCCCTCATCTCCTCCAGACCTGTACATGTTGGATTTGCAGCTCCTTGATGAAAGGATGCCTTAAGAAAAGGGAAAAAAAAAAAAAAAAGTAATTATTTTGGTAATTTGGAAACTGGAGTGGGTGTGTGAGGAAAAAGACCTCACAGGTGGTGGTGGTGATGGTGGTGGGTTCCTGCAGCACTGCAGACTTCAGTCATCAGTCATGGGTGGTGGATGCTGGTGTAGTAGCAGAGATTGAGGTCAGTAGATCTGCTCTGATGGCTCAAAAAGCAGGATTTGGCAAGGAAGATCACTCTCAGCACTGAGAATTTGGGAATGGGGCCAGCCTGGGGCTCATGGCCACTCCAGCAGGGGAATGCGTGGAGGGGTTGAGAGGATGGTGGCAAGGGGAGCATTGAAGGGGCTCAAAGTGAGTGTCCTTGCAGCTCTCCATGAGGAGCCTTCGATGAGGAGGAGTCTCAGATCAGCCGCTGCCGGGGTCTGTCTCTTGCTGGGGCTGCAGGCAGTTGTGTTGATGGATGCCAGAGGCTCGGGAGGATGTGTGGCGGGGGGAGCGGCGCAGCCGGGCGATGTACGGGGAGTGTTTCCCCCTCGCGATTACCAATCTGAGCTGCTCTTTCCCTCCCTCCCTCTGCTTTCTGTTCGCCTTCCTGACCCAAGAATGCAGTCCTGGCTAGTCCTTCACACCGTGCTGGTGTCCTCTTCTCATCCCACCTCTGCTCTGTCTCCCCCAGCCATCCCGTTCTCTGGCTGATCTACCCCTTGCTTCCCCCAAGGCACTGGCTCTCAGTTCTGTGTTCTTGCCTTTATTTATTTTCTTATATCATCTTTATTTTTATCAGTGGTCTGCCTGCGGGTAGGTCAGGACTCCTCGCTCACGTTTTCCCCCACTGACGTGGTTGTGCTCAGGTATTAGTAGCCAGATCCTTTCTGTTCTCAGTGTGGTTAAAGAGCAGAAATATCTCATTGGAGATAAAAATAATTCCCGTAAATAGGAGACAGAGGGTGGTTTTCCTGTATTTTGAGCTGACTTGTTCTCAGCCGATGTGTTGGGTTATGACTTCTCTCAAACAAGCAAAGCCATGCTTGGAGAGCTTGGAGGAGGCTGGCCTGTGGTCTGGTGGCATCAGATTGGTGGGAGCCAAATTCCTGTATGACCCATGGGGAAGCTCTGCTCCAAGGGCAGAGGTGAGCTGGTGGTGTTTGGTGCTGTTGGTGCTGGGTCTCCATGGAACGTGATCCACCAGCCCTGGACGTCTCTGTGCTGACCTGTGTGTGGCGTGGGCTGGTGGCTCTTGGATGCTGGAAAGTTGTGGTGTCCACGCTGGGGCAGGACGTGGCTCTCCAGCAGGACAGGTGAATAGTGCTGGATCTGTTCGCAAAGCAAAGATCTCAAGAAGCCCAGAGCTTGTCATCAGAGAGGGAAAGCAAGTTGAGCTGGCTTGTGTCTACGCCACATCCACTGCTTTTTAATAGAGGTTGTTCCTATAACACCAAACCTGAGAGTTTTTCCAGATTTTGGCCCAATCCTATTGATTTGCCCAAACTCTGGAAGCACCTCAGGGTCTCCAAGAGCCAGTGGATGTTGAGTGATGATACTTGGTGGCTGCTGGATCAAGGTTCTGCAAGCCTTGAGGCTGGGAAACCCACAAGGCTCTTCTGCAGCAGGCACAGACCCACTTTCTCCCTCTCAAATCCACACCAAAAACACGAGGGAAAGATTTCCCAGGCTGGAAAAATATTAGCATCATTCCCGACTCCAGATCTCTTTGCTGTGGGACCTTGTCTGGTTTAAGGGACGTCTTGGCTGATTGACATTTCATTCCAAAATTGCGGACAGGCCGGGAATGTTTCACTATGCCTCTGATCCCCGCTGGTATCTGCTCGACGGGGAAGAAGCACCTTGTCCAAATCCGGAGATATTTGTCCCCCGAAGCGCCTCCCCATCACTCTCCCCCCGCCCATGTAAACAGGATCCTGTGCTGTTTCTCCGCCAGAGCCCTGCCTGTGTTTTCCCGGTCCCCCTGCTTCCACCTCCCTCCCCTACGGAGTTTATAACCTCCTGTGAAATGCCTTTATTTACAAATTGGCATCCTATTATAATCTGAAATTGAGACATCTTCCTGTGGAACTAGGATTGTATATTTGTCCCAGGGATAAACAATTGCTTGGGAATTTTTTTTTCTTTAAGTCACTTATTTTTGGTTTATTTTTGAGCTTACGTCGTTTTAATATTTTTTAATTTGCTTTGAGCATCGCAGGGCGTTGCACCCTTTCCTTCCCAGCCTCTCTGGGAGACGTGACCCCTTGCTCCTTGCTTACCTAAAAACCGCGGTCCTGTCCTGGAAAGGACAAGGTTATCAGGGGTTAACGCCGGGATGACAGCACTGGAGCCTCTGGAGCAGAGCAGGCTGCCTGCCAGACTAGGAGCCTCCCGGCTCGCCTCGCACATCATCTGACCGTGGCCGACTGGGAGGAGGGAGCTGGTGCTTGGCACCGACCCCGGGCTCTTGGCTTGGCCACCCGCTCCGGTTCCTTCAAGCCCCGTGAGGCCCTTTTTTTTTTTTTTTTTAAGGGGGTTCTCACCCTGTGGGGACCCCCCTGGGACACAGCCGGGATCCTCCTCCCAGCTCCGGGCGTTTTGCCGATTAAAATCCTTCCAAAGCAAATAGAATCCATTTAATAATTACTTTTAAGTGCTCTAGAGCCTCTTGAGCCTTTCCTAGATACTCTTCTACAATGTGTTTTAAAAAAGAAATGATAGCAGAGGTGCTGCCCCCATTAGATAGTTTCAATCCATACCTGTACAGCTTCATTAAACCCATTTTTCCAGACGCCAGTAGATTTTCCCAGCCAAACGGTGCCTTTGGAACAGCTGATGATAAAATGCAGGAGACCCCAGAACCAGCAAGTCCATCATAGTGGGCACGATGGTGGGAACAGTTACGGGGAACTATGATGGGGCCACCTGTGTTTTAATCCCACAGCCTGGCACTTTTTAGGGAAGAAGGAGGCTAGAAAGGTGAATTTTGGAAGGTGGGTGTCAGTTCAAACCGCGCTCTGCTCGCAATAGCTGTCCTGATGAGCGCCGGCAACTTGATCACTGGGGACATTTAAAACTCGGTGGGACAAAAACACTCGTAGAGGAGCAGCCCCGGGCTGGCAGGGATGCGGGCTGCATCGTTTCCATCCTGCTGTCTGCCAGTGGGTATCACTTACACTAAAGGAACCAGTAACATTAGCCACATGCATTTCCCCGCCACGGGCACGGGGGGATGCCTGTTTCCAGCCACGGTGGCCAACACCGTGAACCTCCCTGCTGGCTCCCAACGGGGTGCAGCCTGTTTTAGGGTGCCCAGGAGGAACCTGTGTGCAGGGACCCTGTCCCCAGCCTCGCTGAGCTCCAGCAGGGCGGCGGGTGGGTGCCAGCCCCGCCGCCGTCCCCCACCGGCGTGAATGACCCACGCCGCAGCCTGGCCGCCTGCCTACTGTCACAAAGGAGCTTCCTTCCCAGTTTATTTTCAGCGCTGGGATATTATTAACCGCGGAGGCACAGTCTCTGTTCTAACCACCCTCGCTTTTTGCCTAAATCGCTTTGTTTTCGCCCGCCGCTGGCGTGCCGGGGCCGCCGGCGTGGCCGCGGTGCCGCCGGGCAGCGGCTGCGTCACGGCTGCTGTTGAGGAACAGAGGGCACGGAGGAGCCTGATCCTGCTCGGGGCTGAGGCAGGCGAGGGAAGGAGCTCGGCGGCTCACAGGATTTCCGCCTGCTGTCTTTGGATTAGCCCCTGCGTTTTCTTTTTTTTCTTTTTTCTATTCTTCAACTTCTTTTATTAAAAGCAACATCTTGGGTGTTGCTGTCTGCCTTTTTGTCTACAAGTTTTTTTACTTTATTTTTCTTCTTTTTTTTCACCTTTTTCCTTCCATTTTCTTTTACTGTTTCCCCTCTTTTTTCTTCTGTTTTCCTTCTTCTGCTTTTTCTTCTTTTTCTCCTTCTTCTCCTTCTTTTTCACCTTCTTCTCCTCCTTCTTTTTCTCCTTTTTCTACTTTCCTTCTTTTTCTTCTTCCACTTGTTTTCTTTCTTCTTCCTGTTTTCCATCTCCTTGTTTCCTTTCTTCTTTTATTTTCCTTCTTAATGCAAGAAAAGAGCTTTTCTGGGCAAGCATTGCAGGGATTTTCCATCCCCATCCAGGGGAGGGTGGGGGCTTGGATTCCCTGTGCACAGACCTGCTGCCACCCTTGGGGGGCTCTTTGCCCATGGGTTCAAGTCATCAGTTCCAAAAAGCTTTTTCCAGGGTGTTTTGTTCTGCTGGGGATGTGATGTGGTGTTTCTTAACACACAGCCCTTTTCTCTCCTTTCTTTTTTCTTTTCTTTATTATTTTTCCCGTGGTTATTTTTTCCCCTCCCCTCTTTTGGGTTGCCATTTAAATGCATGATGATAACTTTCACCCTGTTAATTAACAGGAAACATTGGGACAAGACAGGAAATTACATCAGTCTTTTATGAGGAAAGAGCCAAGAAAAAAAAATGCGAGAAAACATACTTATTAGTGAAAGGAAAGAAAGTGCCAGGGGAGGGAAAAGATAGAAAAGGAGAAAAAAGGAGGAAAAAAACCCATCTCATGGGCCCTGCTTTTCTGAGGGAGGCTGCTCCAGTACTTGATTTTATTTTTATTATGTTGAAAAATATTTGACTAGCAGGGTCACCTTTGCTTGAGCTCAACGGTCCAGCTTCCCAAGGAATTTTTTTTTATTTTCATGCTTTTTCTCAGCTTCCTTCCCCAAACTGTGAGGCCTAGGAAGCTCTTGGCCGGGAGACTAATTTTGGTTTGGCTGCTCAGCCCTTCAAATTGGTCCCCACCCAGTGTCATTATCTTGGTTTTAACTTGCAAGGGGAAAAAAAAAAAAACCACCCTGTAAGAGCTGGCTCAGCCCTTCTCTACCCTTTTAACCTCACTACATAAAAAACCTACTGGCTTCAGCCTCCCTGGTTGGGTTGTGCTGGCAGTGCTGAAGCACCGTGGGCTGGTGGCAGGAGGTCCTGGAGATGCTCTTGGTGAAGCTCCTCTGTGTGTGGTGTCCTGTCCCTGCCTCCGTGGTGCTTCCTTGTCCTGCCTCAGCCATCGAGTGGCATCCCTGTCGGGGCACTGGCGTTCGGTGATCCAGCTTTGGGGTGAAGTCCTGGCTCCCATGGCTTTCCTGGCTTTTCCCTCAGCATGTGGAAAGGCAAATTTTGCCAATAAAGTAATAATTCAGAACTGCTCAGGCTCTTAAGCCTAGTTGGAAATGTGTACCTTTTATGTGTTTTCATAATAAGTGAGACTATAGATGGTTAAATATTGAGCAAAATCTATTCAACCATATGTATGGAGATAATGTATTCAATACATAATATATATAATTATATAGGATATAGTCAACATAAAATGTATATATTCTATAGAGATATATGTCAAGTATATTCAATTTATTCATTGTACATTGAATATGTTCCATATTTGTATAGAATTCTGTATAATATTTCTATAGGTTGAAGATATTTTGTTCACAGAAACCAGAACTGCATCAATAAGAGGTGACTGTGGTGGAGAAACTCGGCTGTTTGGAAGGTGGTGGAAGTTCTGACATCTGTCACTTTTGCAAGTGGTGAAATTGGCTGTGGATCCAGTGGTTTTTGGTGATGGAAGGCTATGGGTTCAATGTATAGGTGATAAAAATTACCAGGCATCACTGCTGAGGAGGAGCCCCCTCCATGGTGGGTGAGGCAAAATAACACCAGAGGACTTGAGTGTCTGTTTGCACATTGGTGTGCAAGGTGAGATTTTAAGTAGAAAAGCAGGGAAAATGGCAAAATAGTCAAGAAACTAAGCCATGACACGAGGTCCTGCTTGCCCACGTGGGATGCTGTCAGTGACCCCGTGGCCGGGCTCCGGCAGCACCTTCCCAGGCGGAGCGGACGGAGTCAATAACTCCATAAAATCATTCTTCAAGCAGGAATCAAGTAACAGGAGTTTTATTTGGAAAAGGAGCTGGGAGCCTGAAGTTACATCACTGCATTTGAACTGATGAATTCATTTTCTTTGGAAGCCAGTCTGAGACTTTTTAGCTCACGATAAGGAACAAACCCATAAATCATAGGCAGAGGCCTGTAGTTTTCCTGTTCTTTGTCACAGCCAAGCATGGAAAATGTATCCTGGGTGTCAAGAGCATGAAGCCTTGGCTCACCTGAGAGTTGCACTGCAGTAATTTTCTGGAGAAGCTGGTGTGGTGCTGGGCTTGCCAAGCCCCAGATTCCCTGGGCTTTATACCTGTGTGAGGATGCTCCTGGGTCTTAGTGGTGCCCAAATCCCTTGGGTTTCATCCCTACGGGAGGATTCTGCTGGCTGTTGGTGACATCCCAGATCCCCTGAGTTTTGTCCCCATGGGAGGGTGCTGCTGGCTGTTGGTGACAGCCCCACTCTCCTGAGTTTTGTCCCCAGGAGCGGATCCTGCTGGGTGTTGGTGATGCCACTCCAGCCGTGGCAGGTCCCCACCTGGGACATGGCTCTGCCGTTGCCACCAGCAGTGGGGTGAGATGAGCCACGAGGAGATTTTGGGGTTTTTTTTAACCCGGGTGCTGCCGACCTGCCCCGTTTTATAGCCTGGGGCAAACCTCTGCTGGCCTCTGTCTGCAAGAAGGGGGTGCCAGCTCCGCCGGAGCGCCGGGAGGGTTAATTACTTAATGAATATAATATTCTCTATAATTGCTACGCGTTATTAATCCAGAGCAAAGTGAGAGGCGAGGGGAGGGGTGCGTGTGCATGGCCAGGCTTGTGAGCTCCTTCCCAACGCCATCCGTCCTGTCTGTCCATCCCTTGCTTGTCCCCTTCCCGGGCCGCGGCTGGTGCTGTCCGTGTGTCCGTCCGCCCGTGCGTCCATCCCTGGGCGGTGACCCTGCCCGTACTCCAGCGTGCTCTGCCGCCTGCTCTTAGGAATAGGCGTGATTAGATTATGAAGGCAGACAGAAGTAATGATTAACTTTTTCAGTCTGCCTGCTGTCTCCAGTCTGGCGCTGGGTGTTTTTTTTTCCCCCTAAGTAGGCCCTGGCCCCGCGTCGACAGGGTATTAGGTTGTAAAGAAAGCCAGGAGGAATGAAGGCAAGGGAGGGAGGGGAAAGAAGAGGGAGGGAGCCTTTTCCATCGGATCCGGGACTGGAATTTATTGGCAGGAATGCAGTAAATGCTCCAAATGCCAGCCCAGCTAAACAGTTTTCATAATTGTTACGGAGCGGGGCACGATGAACGTGAAAAGGACTTTTGTTCCTACTCTGCTTTTTCCATGGGTTTACATCCCTGCAAGGGAGATGCTGCTCTGGGAAAAGTTGCTGGGGGAAGTGGGCATTTTTATTCTTTGTCTGGGGAGAAACATATATTTGTGTCTGTTTTCAGTCTTTAGGGGAGAATTCTGGGTCAGTGTGCTGCAGGGAGAGGGGGTTTTTTTTCAGTATTTCAGAGAACAGCAGTGATGCTGTGTTGTGCATGTGTGTGTGTGTGTGTAATGCAGTTAGGGGGGGAAAAAAAATCCTAACACACATCTGTGTATTAAGTATCCATTTGGAAATCCTAGACTGCTCTACTTCAGTTTTTATTAAGGTCGTAACAAGGTTTTTAACGTGTTGCCCACATAGCTACATGTTGTCAGTGGAGAGCTGTGGCCTCCCTGGGGGCTGTATCCCTGCCCTCCCCAGGGTACCCCTGGCTAGGGAAGGACCTTCCCTGCAACAGTGACGATTTATGTTTCATTGCAAAAGCTTTTTAAGGTCATCCTCTAAACCCCAGCCGGGTGACTGCATTGAGGGGGGCTGTGACCCCACGGCTGGCACGGCCCAGTGGCCTCTGGTGGCTTCAGCATCTGTGGCGTGAATTATCCCAGAAAGGTGATGGGCAGGATGCTGCCACAGGAGCCTCCAGCACAGCCCAGGCTGGGAGAGAGATTCTTGGCAAGCTCATCCTCAGGTCTGATTTGCATTGCAGTAAGTCAGGAGCCCTTTGTGTGCTGGTTTCTCTTTCTCAGAAGGTTTCTGGTTGAGATCTGGGTTGGGTATGGGTGGGGAAGAGGTGTGTCCTGGTAGCTGCTGAGGCTGAAGCATGGAGGTGACTGCTCCTCTCTGGGAGCTGGGGCTGGTACCAGCCCTGAGTCACCTGGGGCTCCCAGGGCAGCATCTCATGAGTGCTGGCTGTGTTTTACAGATAAGTCTGTTGGCTGATTTGTTACAAAAGTGAGATTATTCCGTGTTGCCCTCAAGGAAGGGGAGAAGGTTGGAGAGTGCACGGGGCAGTGGAGCACCTGCTCCACCTCCTGAGCCAGCAGCTCCCCACCAGCCCAGAACAGCAACGGGGACACATGCAGCAAAAATAGGATTTCTGGGGGTTTTCCACATGGATCTGTATGCCCTTGTGCCTCTTTGGATGGCCTGGGAGTCTTAAAAACCCCACGGATTTTGGCAGGGCTGCTCTGGAAGGGTCTCAACTCTTGCAGCATCCCTTTGTCCCACCCAACTGTCGAGTTGGAGCTTGGGGAAGGGATTCCCGTCCTACTGCTTTTTTGAAACAAGGGAAAAGTTTTCCCACACCTTTGAGGGGTGCAGAAGGAGAGGCAGATAAAGAAGGTTCTTTAAATTAAAACTTCAAAAATAATTAGGCTGACTGTATACTAAACAACAGCAAAGAGGCCCATTTACTGTAAATATTATGAATGGATTTGGCTGGCTTCTTCATCCCCACCCTTCCTCTAAGGCTTTTCTCTGAGCTGAGTCGAAATTCGGCCTTCAGACAGCACGGTACTCTATAATTTGCATGGCTGATGAGGCCTGAAGCCTGGTACGGAGGAAACTGGAGTCAGCTGGCTCCTCTAACCACTGGAGACAGGCAGACAGGCATTTTTGGTGTGTGCCTGCATATTTCCCCCCCCGCCCCACCGCCTTGTAGCTCCAGCCTCGCTTGACTTTTAAAGAGAATGGTCACAAGAAAAGGGTTCTTCTCTTCTAGAGTAGTTTTTAGCCGTGGTAATTGATTAATCACCATAATTAGACAGTAGCAGTGACTAATAGGATGTTTATGAATCAAATTTCTGGTTTGGTGGACTCCATGAACTCGGCAGTTTCACTTGGGTTCTTTCTTTGCCCTCCTGCAATGTAGGGGACATGGATCACCCTGTATTTTTGAATATATTTTTTAATATTTTTGGACATCACTCCTAGTCCAGCCTTGGCATCTGCCATAGTGGTGTTTGCTCTTGAGTCTCCATAGGTCTGCAACAACATGCTTGCAGGGCTTCTTTCTTTCTCACTTTTATGTTCTTGCTGAATTAACCCTCAAAAAGGCCAGGGCTTGGTTCCAGGTTGGGGGAAGGCTGACTCAGGGCACCACCAAGCTGGGGTGGGAGCCTGAGGGGATGTCCTCAGGGGTGAATCATCTCTACCCACCATCTCACCTGACCTCATTTTTGTCCTGATTTCACAAGGGGGATTCCCAGGCGGGGGGAAGGTGGTGGCAGTTTTTAGTTGGGTCACCTGGAGACCAAAAAAAGCCCTCCCAAACTTTCAGGTCACTGTTAATACAAACGTGAACAAAGCCCTAGAAAAATGGGGAAATACGAGACTCCTTCCCCTGATGGCTTCTGCCATATTTTATCCTGCTTGACCTCATCAGACTCAATCTTAGTAAACATCAGCAAATTGAAATCTTGCGGTGAAACTTAACATTTATTTTCATGCAAGGTTGACTGATTTTGCAAGGAACAAGGAGCCATTTGAGTGATTGATTGGACAACTTGCTAATAAATTAAAAAAGTAATCTTAAGGCTCTTTAGCCTGCATGACTACCGTATATGCTGAGTAATAAGAGCCGTCTAATTAGACATAGACACAAATTTATGGTCTAGCCTGTCAATCCACGGATTAAGGACTGCATAAGTACCAACTGACACGATGGGCTGTAGTGGCTCCTAAAGAGATGTTATGGTCTATCATGTCAATAATCCACAGATTAAAGGCTCCCTAAGTAGGTGTTGACGTGACTGTCTCAGCTCTTGGGGGCTCGGGTGCTGGGGAGGTGGAGCGACCCCACGGGCCCCCCGGCAGTGGCATCCCTGCAGTAGGTGAGGGTTTATTTCCTCTGCAAACAACAGGAGATTAACACAGGACCGTCCTCGGAACTAGGCTTTCAGAAACCATCCCAGCCATCAAAAGCAGGGACTGCTGAGGAAAGTGAAGCTCTCTAGCCCTTGTATGTTGGGAAGTACAAAAGGTTTGGGGTAAACACTGCTATGGGTGGAGCCTCCAGGCTGCACACAAACTTTGTTAAAGGCACAAAGTCCCTTTTCTGCAGCAGGATATATCCTGTAATGTGGATTTATCCTTTAATTTGGACTTTTTTTTCCTTTGCTTTTGCTGAATGTACCTGGAAATCTAGCTTTTAGATATTTGTTTTGTTTTGTTTGTTTGTTTATCTATTTGGGTTTTTTTGTTTTGTTTTGTTCTGCTCTTCCACCCTGTAAGTCACTTGAGAGACTAGAAAGGAAGTAGGATTTCCCTTTTAGGTGCCCATTTTTCTTTGTTTTGATGAGCACACCGTGCTCTGTGTTCTCCTCACCTTGATGCCTTTCACTTCTAAAGTATAGGGTCAGGGGGATATTTTTCCTGACATCTTACAAAATCAGCACTTGCCAGTAACAGGAGGGGCAAAACTGCAGCTGGAGAAGTCCTGAGGACCCTCCAGAAGAGCATTTAAAACCCATTAAAACCTCTGGGTCTTGTGTCTCCATCCCTTGCATCCCAAAGAGTAGGAGAAGACGAGGGTCATGGCGTTGTCCCGGCCACACAAATGCCACTTAAGGTCAGCCAAGAGAGATTATCGGGAGCGAGACGTGCTGAGCTTCGTCTCAGCCCTGGCCCCAGCCAGACACGTTGTGCTGACACCAGTCCAGCCAATTTTTTTTTAAGCACAAATGCCCTCCATGTGTGCTGATGGATAAAGGAGGAAGGACTGTAATGTGTTCATCTGCTCCTTGGCAGTGCCCATGGCACTTATTTTCCAGCAGAAAGCTGTCTCCTGGAAAGCCAGGCAGGGTTCTCTCCAGCTCTTTGAGTCCCCCAACAACACAAGGACCTGGAGCTGCTGCAGCCACTGCAGAGGAGAACACGGAGCTGCTGCCAGGGCTGGAGCCCCTCTGCTCTGCAGCCAGCCTGGGACAGCTGGGGCTGTTCCCTGCACAAGAGAAGGCTCCAGGGAGAGCTCAGAGCCCCTGGCAGGGCCTGGAGGGGCTCCAGGAGAGCTGCAGAGGGACTGGGGACAAGGCCTGGAGGGACAGGACACAGAGAGTGGCTTCCCAGTGCCAGAGGGCAGGGCTGGGTGGGATATTGGGAAGGAATTGGTGTCTGTNATTTTTTGAAAATTAGGAGACTTTTGTTAGCAGTTCAGGGTAAATGCTAATATGGTGTGTATTGTGCCAGGGTTGATGTTTGTTGGGAAATCCACACCCAGGAATAGGGGAGAGGAGGGGATGAGATGGTGAGAAGTTTGGGAAGACCATGTGAAGATGCTCAGGACTGATGAAAGTTCCAATTACAGGCATTTAAAGTCCTCATCAGGAAGGCCATTTTATTCCCATTTTCAGTGGTGAGTTGTTATCACAGATACTGGTGATAATTTTGACAGCCCTTGACATGGTCAGCTGAGAGCAATCCTGGTGGGTCAGATAGCTCAGTGTGTGCTAAACTTGATATTTTCTTTCCAGGTTGATTGAAAACCAGGAAAACCTTTAGCTAAAAAAAACCAGAACAAAACCAAAAGATCCCCAGCCTAGCTCCCCTCTACATTCATGAACCTGGCACTGGGACAAGGCTGAGATCTGAAGGACAACAGAGATCTAAAACAACCCCAGGACAGGAGCTCTGTTGTTTTAGTTTATTATTATTATTTTTAAAATTCAATTTTGCTAAAATACCTTGCTTCTCTGTGAATTAAAAAAAAAGATAACTTATCTTCCCAAATTCCTAATAAAACTGCTGGAGCTTGGAAAGAAAAAGTATGGATTACATGCTTTCATCAACTTAAAATTCACCATGTGATGGTGAGAAAAACCACACCAGAAATTTCCTGCCACTTCTAAGCAATGGGAGATGTGAATCCTTCTGCCATAGCTTGGAGGAAGCAAGTGTGAGACTTGATAAATTTGGGTGTTTCTGTGGTGTGAATGTCCCGAACCCACTGTTGTCTCTTGACCTCTTTCATTTCTGCAGCTGTCAGTTTTTTGGAATTATTACTTTGCTATCCCATGGCCCAGGGTTTCTGTATGGGTGAAGCATTTTCAGCAGGAGCAGGATCATGCCCTGAGCCCACAGACAGCATGTGCACCCCCAATGTGGAGAAATCCTGACTGTGGTCTTTTATTGAGCAGTTTCAGGCAGGAGTTGAAGTTTGTGAGGGTCAAGGCAAGTGGTGGGGAACCTCACAGCCCCTTGTGCTGATTGGTGTGCTGGGAATTAGCTGAGATGATGTTTTTATGGAGGACAATGGATGCATTCGCAAAATTGGGGCAGCCACCCAGGAAAATCCAGGAAGGTATAAAAAATATGGGAAAAAAAGTTTTCCAGTGGGAATGGGATATTGTGTAATATGGTTGTGCTGGGGCATCACTGGTGATGAACCATCTGCACCAAAATTGCAAAAATGTTACCCTAGGGGCTTTGGGGTGTTGCCTTGATTTCTCCCCTCTATGAGGAGCTAATGTAATCTGTAGACCTGACTATGAGTGATCAATACAACTAATTCCCTAAATTCCTGAGGGCAAACTCACTTTATTTTCAGTTATTTCTATACTATTATTTTTTCACAATGAGCTTGCACAACACACAGGGGGGAGGCTACCAGAGCCTCAAGGCAGGTTGTAATGGAAAACATGAAAAATCCTAATAACCCAGTGATAGCAGAGAATGGAGGGACCCTTAATAACGAAATAATAGCGCGGATGTTTATAGCATTAAACATTATCATTGTTTGCTGGGATATGGGAACGCTCCCAGTTTGCTGGGAGTTTTCCAGGCATTTAGAAAGGGATGTGTTTGCTCCGAGGAGCTCGTAAAAACGATGCTTTTAACTCAAAACAGGGATCCCAAAGGGTTTGCAGCCGTCTATGGGCTGTTGCACACAAGGATGTGTTGAGGAGGATGTGGCTGTGAATTTTCCTGGGATCTGGGTTTTTGTGTGAGTTTGTGGCAGGCAGAGATGGGAGCTGGATGGTGGGTGCCTGCCATGACCCCAGGTTGCACAGGGTGAACCCAGCAGGGTGTTTTTGAGCATAATACTTCTGTTTGCTTCGCTTGCACAGATCCGTGATTACTGCCACCAAAAAAAGCCTTTTTGGGGAAAAAAAAGAAGTCTGTCACTGTAGGAAGCATCTCTTGAGTCACTTTTTCCTTCTCTCCTGCCACCTCCTCTCCTGCCTGAGTGATGCCACCGGCGTTTCCCTCCCCTTTTCCTGGCGGATGCCAGAACCGGGGGGCGGGTGAGAGCACGGGGGCTCCGCTGGGGTCCCAAGGACCGCGAGAAGCGGCTCCAGCGGCGGCTGGCAGCGAGGCCTGAGCCTGTTTACCCGAGCTCAGCCCTTGTATTCTCATGGCTTTTTGACTAGACATGCAGTCAACAGCCGAAGCCCGCAAACGGAAGAGGCTCTGGCATATTTATACTGTGTGCTGGCATCAGCTCCTTAAAAAAAAACCAAACATCCCGGATTACCTAAGATTCGTCCTTGAGGTCTGGTCACCCCATGTCATTCAAAAACCTAGTGGGATTCATTCATGAACTTCCAGCCCTCCATAAAGGTCTGTTCATTCATCGCCAAGGCAGTTTTCTATTTTTTCNTTTTTTTTTTTTTTATTATTGGTAGGTTTGTTTTTTTTTCTTTTCCTTAAATGCTCTAGCAATTAAATAGCTCTCTGTAAGCTGCAGTGAGCTAGTTGTTACATGGTCTTCAGTAATGCAAGCACAAATACCAGGTGAAAAAGTCCTTTTTCCCCCCCTGCCACCTCCTGAAAGGGATGCTTTTACGTTCAAATTATACATAATATAGGAATTTCAGCAGGGGTCCAATGGCTCCAAAATTCCCTCAACTGCTGCAAAACAAAACCCAAAAGGTTCTGAATATCATCGGCAGGCCAACAGTGAGGGGGGAGGTGGTGGGTGGTCAACAGAGATCTCCCTGTGGATCCAGGAGCATCCTTCCCCTGGATCCAGAGGCATTCCTCCCAAATTCCTCTCTCTCCCAGGCAGGTGGTGGAAACTCCACCCTGGGGGTGTTCTTTGCTCCTCTGGATACACTTTTGTAGGGAGGGCACCCCATTTGGGTTTGTGGGGAGGTAACCCAAGCTGCCCACCCTGCCCCTCCTCAGTCCCAGGTTTCAGCAGGACATTAAGTTACCCCACAGCAAAGTCTTGTGAGGCACCAAAAAAGGGAAGTGGAAGGACAAACTGGGGTGCACCTCAGCAGATGCTGTCCCAGGGACCGCTCCAGCATGACCAGAACCCCCATCCTTTGTTTAACCTGGGAACGAGGGTCCCTATTTTGAGGCATACACAGTCAGGCCCATTTTTAGTAGCTGCATCCAGCAACTGGAGAAATATTTTCCTCGCTGGCATAGAAATGAGGAAATTAAAAGTGTGTGGCTGGGCTTTTTTTTTTTTTTTTTTCCCTCCTCTCTTAAAAGCACAGCACAGGGCTTGAACGAGATGGGAGGAAAACGCCTGCACTGGGAAAATGGGCTTATTAATAGCAAAAAATAGAGAGAGCAGGCAAGCCAGCATGTTGCCCTGGGGGTGGGGGGGTCTGGGGGAGGGCTGCAGGAAGAGCTTTGAGTTGCTGGGTCACCCACCATCCCAGCTCCAGTAGTTTCTCCCATAGTTCAGGGGATTATTTTGGTAGTGCTCACTAACTTGCATTCCCAGCTTGATTTTTTTTTTTTTTTAAATACTATTATAGAGATTAATAGTTCCCAGGTCTTAACATGCCTACTGAGGCTGGAAGGAATTACCCGCCGAGCAGCGCCAGGCTGCTCGGGATCCTCCGTCAGGAAAAGGGGCTTTCTCACATTTTTTCCCTCCTCCTGCCTTGCTTTTCCTCCTACATCATAGCCACGCTGCATGGGGTAACTATGGGAAAAGGAGTTGAGAGAAGGCCTATGGGAATGAATTTCTATGGTTTTTTGCAAGTTTTTAGGCCATTTTTGTTAACATGTGTGAGGTTTTTGGTTCCCTCTATCTCTTGGTGCTTCCCATGGGTTAGGGTGTCATCTGATGTCCCCATACCATCCATCACCCAGGCCCTGCAGGCAGGGAAAAGCCCCATGAACCTGAGCAGTCAAGTTCTTGTCCCCTCTGGTCCCATGGGGTGACTTTCAATGTGGTTTTCTTAGCAGCATCTCAGTTTTTTCAGCATCTGTGCACAGTAGATTGTTATTTATGGAAATTAATCCATTATTTGGTGGGTGAAAATAAGGGGGTTTGGATGTTTGGTTGCATGAGCATCTCACCTCTCCTGTTGGCACTGGAGGTGGTCCTGGTGCTGGTGTGGGTGAGGGTGACTGTGCCATTGGGGCTGCTGCTGTGTCTGGAGCCACCTTTGGACCTGGTGATTCAGAACCCATAAATCCAACTAGAACTAGGCACTGAAACAACACAGGAGTGCCCCAAACCTGGAAATGTTCTTTTGGAAACAGTGGGTGCACTGTGGACGTTGATGTATGTGTGGAGAGAGGATTGTGAAGACATGGGCAGGCAAGGTCCTACCAATTCTATACCCTTTTGGTTTGTATAAATTCCCTCGAATAAATCTCTCCTTTTTGTTTTCTGTTGTTCTGCAGATTCTCAAGTTCTTCAGGAGCCAGGGGATAGGTCACACTGGTGTGTGGTGGCATACTGGGAAGAGAAGACACGCGTGGGTCGGCTATACTCTGTCCAAGAGCCCTCCCTGGATATCTTCTATGATCTACCTCAGGGGAATGGTTTCTGCCTCGGACAGCTCAACTCAGACAACAAAAGCCAGCTGGTGCAGAAGGTGCGCAGCAAGATCGGCTACGGCATCCAGCTCACCAAGGAAGTGGACGGCGTGTGGGTGTACAACCGCAGCAGTTACCCCATCTTCATCAAGTCGGCCACACTGGACAACCCCGACTCCAGGACGTTGCTGGTTCACAAAGTGTTCCCAGGGTTTTCCATCAAGGCTTTTGACTACGAGAAGGCGTACACCTTGCAGAGACCCAACGACCACGAGTTCACGCAGCAGCCATGGACCGGATTTACCGTGCAGATCAGCTTTGTGAAAGGCTGGGGCCAGTGCTACACCAGACAGTTCATCAGCAGTTGCCCCTGCTGGTTGGAGGTTATTTTCAACAACCGGTGACTCGAGACAGAGTGGACTCATGACATCTATACTACTTTGCTGCTATTACTTCCTTCTGAGTGCTTGCTTTTCATGCAGACTTTTTTGTTTTTTGTTTTGTTTCGTTTGTTCACCCTTCTTCGTTTTGAGAAATAGCTTATGGAAGATTTTTTTTTTGTTTGTTTGTTTTTTGTTGTTTTTGCCTTTGGGGTATTTTGATAAATATATCTATTTTTTAAAAGTGTGAATGACCAATAACTCTCAAAAGGGCGAGAGAAGGGTGCAGTGGGGATAGATCACACAAGATAATTACTTCACGCCTCTCGAAAGGATTATCCAATGGGGATCGATGGATTTGAAAGCCACTAGCTTCTATGTTACAGCTCCTTCTCTTGGACAACACAACAAGGTGACTGTATTTTTGTACGCACCACCTTCCCAGTGACGGTGACACCGAGACCCCTTCCCCAGCAGTGCTAACCCCGCGTTGCCGCCGAAGGATGGTGCAAAACCTTCCCAGACAGGTCTTTTACTGACCTTTTGTGTTTCTCCTGTTGCTGGGTTCATGTCTTGTCACTGTGTTCATTGTTCCACTGCTTTTTCTATGTTTTTATGATTGTGGATTGATGTAAGGGGAGAAAACAACAGTGGAGGGACTTCGGGCATGGCCCGTGCTTGATCATTTGAGCTGAGATTTGAAGTAACAGAATTCTAAACCTAAAACCTAAAATAAAACAAAACTAAAGAAAAACAAGTGGGAAAAACAAGAGAAAAAGTGTTCACAATAGTTGGTGTGTTGTAACCTGCTTAGATCAGGTTATCCAGGTACCATCTTATCTGGAAATGCAGTTGTGCTTTCATTTCTTCTTGAATTCATACACGAGTATGATACTTTTACACTGTTCTTAGCTCAATGAGCATGTTTAGACCTTAACTTAAGCTATTTTTCTAAATATAAAGGTTTAATTGAACAAGAGAGCATTCTTCTTGGAACTTTAGCATTGTAGTGCTTTGGAAAAACACCCACACAAAAGAAAGGACTCCTTAAAAAACCCTGAGATTTATTAAAGAAAAAAATGTATTTTATGTTATATATAAATATATTATTACTTGTAAATATAAAGACGTTTTATAAGCATCATTATTTATGTATTGTGCAATGTGTATAAACGAGAAAAAAAGTAAGAAAGATGCACTTTGCTTTAATATAAATGCAGATAACAAATGCCAAATTAAAAAAAAAAAAAAGAGAACACAAGATTGGTGTTTTTTCTATGGGTGTTACCATCCAGCTGAATGTTTCTTTTTCTAAAGGAGTCTATGTTCCATTAAAAAATAAAAATGTACACTTGATCCCAAACTCTGCCACGTGGCTTTTTTTGTGGTGTGGATGAGGCAGACTGGAGAGATGCTGCTCTGAGTGAGTGCTGTGTGGGGTCAGTGGTGGGAGCACCCTCCCGGTCCTGTGTGGGGCTGTGGGGCTCTCTGGGGTGGGTAACACCTGGGTGGCATCGCCCTGAGCCTTGGGCTCTGTTGGCCTGGTTTGGTGCACACAGCTTTTGGGTCCCCAGTTTGGATGCACCCCACCAGCCCACAGCTGGAGGGACTGGCTGCACAAAATCTGCTGGGTTGTGTTTGTTGTTGTTCCTATTTCTCTTAACTTCAGCCTGAAAGAACCCCAGTGCTGGGGACACAGCTCCCGTTTGACCCTGTCCCTGTCTCAGAAGTACTGGGCCAAGCTTGTGCTCTGTGCCGGGACACAGGTGGTCTGTGCCACCCGGTGAGGAGGAAAATTTGAGGAGGAGGCCAGTCCTTGGGTTTTCCTCGACAGTTTCCTGCTCCTTTCATCTCCCATGCCTCTGGAAATAAAGGTGGTTGTTCCTTTTGCCCCCCTCACCCTGCCTTTAGGCATTCCCGGCTCCACATCCTCCTTGCATGTAGCAAGGACCTGTAGCTTGTTCCTGCCTTCCGTGGAGCAGGACCTGGAGTGGAAACCACCAGAGTCCTGGAGACTGAAGAACATGGAAAAGAAGAATGTCCAGATGGGCTTGTGAGCTCCCATCCTACCAAAGTGCCTGGACCCCAGGAATGTGACTTCAGCCTCTGCTATCCTCAAGGGGGTGGGTGGGCATATCAGCAGGTCAGTCTCTGTGAGCCTCAGCTCGATGCTGTGCCTTCTGTTCAGCACAGATGTGCCCTCCCCAGAGGGATTTGCTGACACACGGCATTTGGTTGTCTCCAAATACTGTGCCTTCACCTGGATCCATGGTATTGAACCCATGAACCAGCTTCAAAATGGCTTTTGATCGTGTGCTAGTTTCAGTTTCCAGATTCTCTCCTTGTCCTTCAGGTGGAAATCAGCATGGAACGCTGAGGCAGGATGGATGCACTCATCCTGTCCTGCCTGATGTGCACTAGGACACACCTGGGAGGGCAGGAGTTGAAACAATGTCATCTATGCTGCAATTTGGCTCATTTCCATTCTGAGCCACCAAATGCGGACTATCCAATAATCACATGATACCTGAGTGGTCCAGTGGCCAAGCTAGCAGTGATGACATGCATCAGAAGCTCCAGGAACACCACCAAGGGCACTGCAGGTGAAGAATGAAGCAGACAACTTCCTCACAAAACCCACTGCTGACTCCTCTTGAGTTTTTGTAGCATTGATCTGCATGAGCAGGTCAGTGTGGGCAGCAGGGACATCGGGTTAGAAAGGGCATGCCAAATCTAGGTATATGACCACGTTCAGGATCATGCTGGGGACAGCCAGCTGTCTGAGAATCACAGAAATCAGAAAAATCATAGAATGATTTGGTTTGCAAGGGACCTTAAACTAGTTCCAACCCCCTGCCATGGGTAGGCACACTTTCCATTATCCCCAGTTGCTCCAAGCCCAGTCTCACCTGGCCTGGATCACTTCCAGGGATAGGGCAGCCACAGCTGGGTGGGTTTTACTCTGGATTAACCAGAAAACAGGGAATATTTGATTCACTTGTACTCCCTTCTCCAAGCTGTGCTGCTGGGTCTTAAACCAGAAGAGATGAGATGATAGCTTTGAACCTGAGGGATGGCACCAACTGAGCCACATGGACACACTACAGAGCTCTGCATTGCAGAGATGTTTTCATTTGCTTTCACCTTGTTCCATGAGGTGTACAGTGTATCCTGGTGGTTAACGCCCTAAAGCCAAATTGTAGCATAGATGGCTCTGTCCTTTGAATCTGATTCTTGTCCCCGCTCATTAGTCCATGAGATGTGACCAAATCATTTAACCTTCCATTTTCCAGGACTTCCACTTGTGAGGTACAGAGGTTACAAAAAGTGGCTCATCTTAAGAGCTGAAAGAAAGGGATGGAAGTACTGTACCCCTAAACAAACTCTTCACAGTAGCTTTCCAAAATACATTGGGTCACAAAAGTACTCTGAGGGCTGGAGCCCCTCTGCTCTGCAGCCAGCCTGGGACAGCTGGGGCTGCTCCCCTGCACAAGAGAAGGCTCCAGGGAGAGCTCAGAGCCCCTGGCAGGGCCTGAAGGGGCTCCAGGAGAGCTGCAGAGGGACTGGGGACAAGGCCTGGAGGGACAGGGGACAGGGAATGGCTTCCCAGTGCCAGAGGGCAGGGCTGGGTGGGATATTGGGAAGGAATTGCTGTCTGTGAGGGTGGGCAGGCCCTGGCACAGGGTGCCCAGAGCAGCTGTGGCTGCCCCTGGATCCCTGGCAGTGCCCAAGGCCAGGCTGGACGGGACTTGGAGCAACGTGTGACAGGGGAAGGTGTCCCTGCCCATGGCAGTGGGTGGAACTGGATGAGCTTTAAGCTCTTCCGTTGTTCTATGAAAATGCAAAGAGGAGAAATGATCCAGAAAAGCCAGAGTATATCTGTGGAGATGTGCCCATGATGGGTGCAGTGTTGGTGGGCTCTTGTATCATTTGCAGGATGCACTGAGGGTCTGGGGTATCCTCCACAACCCCCACTTTACACCTTGCTCTATGTGACTGCCCCTGGCCAGGGCTGGGACATACTGAGCTGGCACCACCTTCAGCTGGACGTGCCTTTCCAGGTGAAATAATAAATCATCTGCAGACCTGAAAAGCCTGGTAGATCACTTTATTCTATGAGATCTTTGCTTGTATTCTTCTGTCAAAATAAAAGGCCAGGCAATGCTGTTCACAGTAAGAAAGCTGAGAAGTAATCAGCAAAACTATGGCTTTTCAATACTATGACAGTTTTAGCAAAAATGTTCCAGCCCTCACCTCCTGCTGAGCTAATTTTAGCCCTCATTCAGCACACACACAGAAAAAAAGAACACAACAGAAGGATGCTGAGCACCAGTTCATATGTGTCCCCATTCACTCGTTCAGCCCTGGGGCTGGTGGATGTGGGGCGAGTGGGAGGTTGAAATAGAGACTGGAGGTTAAGCAAGGAAGAATTTCCCCTTGTCAAGCATTTGCCAATGCTGTAATTCCATCTTTAGGGCTCAGGAAAGCTGCAGCCACACAAAGCAAAGTGCTGACCTGGTATAAACCTGGTCTGAGCAGAAACTCAGATGAAGGAGCTGTGGACAAGGACAAAGCCAGCTTCTTCCCAAATGAAAACGCTGATGTCCAGCTGACAAGTCACCCCTGGACAGCAACACTATGTGCTTCTTGCTTCAAGACTCCAGCACCTAAATTCAGGCGCACCCCAGCTCCATGGACATCTTCCAGCAGAACAGTGGTGGCCCTGGGACCGCAGCTATCATCGTGCTCTGTACAGCTTATCTGTGGATTCCACTCTTCCCTCCTTGGAAATCACCTTAGAGAAATCTCATCTGCTTAAGAGGCTCAGACATGAGGTGGTTGAGACTGTCTGAAGTTCAGATTTCCCAATGGATGGCGGGTCATGTCTCCCTCCTCTCCTGCTTAGATAATTTCTCTGGAAATTTGGGATGCCTGAAATCAGTCTGTTCTTGTTAACTGTGTTTTTGCTTTGGACCATGGCTCCAGAATAAAAAGTGCTGAATCTTCTAATGATACACTGCAACATGGTAAATTACAGCACAGTGGGGCCTTTTTTTCCCAGTGTTGCTGAGCAGTAATTGAAGAGTGCAATAAAGAAGGGTCAAACGATGCAATTTTTGTCCTAAATCATACGTGAAATATTGTCAAAGTGTCAACTTCTGGTGTACTGCAAGGGAAGTTGGTAAAATTCCACTCTCTTCAGAGCATGGTTTTCCACACAGGAAAACCATTTGCAGGTGGTGCAGAGCCATGATCCCAGTGTCAGGTGATGCTCACTCAGGATCTGGCTCACTCCCCACGCTCCCCAAGGCATCTGTGGGTTGTCTGCAAGCCCATGAGGGGAATGGGTCCTTCTGCCCATGCAGCCCTCATGTGCTGGTTATGGGCTGGCTGCTCCAGACAGTTCAAATCCATGAATCCTTGGAAAAGCTGATTCTTTGTGCTGGTCATGCTTTCACTGGTTTAAAGTTGCCCCAGTGGACTTTACCTCAGCTTGAAAATGGTAGCTCAGCCGAGTATTTGCCTATTTTTATCTACCTATCTATCTATCTATCTATCTATCTATCTATCTATCTATCTATCCATCCCCTGGTCTGAAAGGCCTTGTGGAGGCAAACTGGTGAAAAATTGGCTTAAGAGGAATTGATAAAACACACCCATACAAGGAAACACCATTTTCCTTGTGTTGTCTATGTGCATTTAAAAATTCAACCTGGTTTATTGGGCACATGTTGGACAGAAGATGCCAGGGTGAGGGCACACTTCTGGTGATTTAAGGGAAGAGATTAAAATGGGCTGAGACAGCCAATTGTGAGAAATATTCAGAGCAAGAAGCGAAGATGGAGCTTCTCCCATGCCATTTATCTGTCCAGTAGCATGGACTCACATGGGCTTTTTTGGACCAGGCATTTTTATAGACCTTTCACCAAGCAGCAATGAGAGGTGATGTGCTGGGGGGTGGACAGCAAAGCCAGGGTTGGACCTGAACATCCATGGCTGAACAGACAACTCATGGCTGGGAAGGTCTGTCCCCTGTGACCTCACTGTGTCACCAGACTTTGGCAGGAGCCCTGCTCAGCCTTGCACAGAGGAGGCAGAGGAACATTCCCAGCCTCTCCAGCGACTCATTGTACAAATTTTTGTGTGGCTTAAAGATGAAGTGAAAAAAACCCCGAAATGCTTGAGAGGGTCTGGTGGCTGTTGTGGTTAATGGGGAAGTCACTGCTGTGTAATGTTTACCAGCCAAGGTCCCTGTCATCAGCCTCAGTGGAAAAGCCCATGATATTTCCTCTTGTCATGCTACTGGATCACCACCATAAACTGCCAAAGTGCTCCTGGTGATGAATTTGACCATACTCTAGGGTTTTTTTAAAGACACTCTGGTTTCTGAAAGCCAAGAGGCTCCAATGCTCACACACTACATCTGGCTGTCAGCTGCACACATGGCTGGACTTGATGATCTTGGAGGTCTTTTCCAACCTTGATGATTCTATGGTTCTATCATTCTAAATGTCTCCTGAACCTGGTAACAAGGTTCATCAAGTCTGGAAGTGTGGTGGAAATCTGAGAGTGAATTCAGTTCCCACTTCCAAAAACGACAAAGGCTGGGTGGAGGGAGAAGACCTGAATGAGCAGCTGTCCTGCAGCAGAGGCAGCTCGAGCTGTGCTGTGGCTCATCCTCCTCGAGGGACCCTGTGTTGGGAACAAGGGTGTGCTTTGTCTGGGCTGGGGCATGGTGCTTTGGTGTCTGGGCTTTTGGGATGCTCACTGTATTCACGAGCAAGGAAAAGCAGTACTGAGCAGGAGCACAAATCCACTTCAGTGGTTAAGACACCTCGAGCAGGGGCATGTTGGTCTTCCTGTCCCCAGCCTGTGCGTGCCCGGTGCCATCTGCAACAGTGACATATTTACCTTTGGGCTGAAACAAGAGGTTAGGGGTCCCCTTGCACCCTCCACACACAGCTTAGCCCGTAGGCAGCATCGGGAGGTTATAGGGACTCTGAACTCCTTCAGCCAAGAGGTGTTGAGCCCCTTTGAGCTCAAGTGAGCCTGATGTTGTGGGCGGGTGCTCAGGGCTCTTGGCTCCATCCCTTGCATCAGAGCAGAGTCAGGGCTGAAGGGAGAGTGATTGAGGCCTGCTGGGTCTCAGATCAGCTCTGAGAGTCAGATCTGGGTGGTTTCATTAGCTTTCAGCGTGGTGAAGTGTTTGCAGCCTTTTTTCGTACCAGACGGGAACAAAGCAGTGCGAGTCAGACGTCGGTGCGGGTGCTGTCGGTTACCAGGGTTACAACATGCATGGGAAAAAGGGAAAAAAAATCCCACATATTGCAAGGAACTAAGTACTAATTTTGCTGTCGAGGCGATACATAGGACTGGCATTACCATGGATGTATTTATATCCTCTGCTCTGTAGCAAATATGTAAGTTATTCTGGGGCATGTCCGTACTCTGGTTTGGAGCTGGACCACCAAAGACCTCTGGGGAGCTGTTGTGTGAGAGCTGAGGGGGGTCTCTTGTTATTCCCTGCAGCTGCCCAGATGAGAATGTCAGCTTGAATATGCTTAAAATAGGAAAAAACACATTCTAACCCTAAAGATATCTGTTTTGCACAAGGTACACTGCAAAGAAAGGAACAGGACAGCTCGGGCTCCCAACCTTCAAGCAGCAAAGGGTCATAACTGGGCCCCAGTACCACACCTACCAAAGCTTGTTAGCTCACTTTAGAGCCAATCTCCAGTGGAAAACGGGTCAGAAAACAAGTTCTGCCTCTCATCAGCAAGGTAAGCTAAGGCTGAGAGGAAGAAACTAGAAAAGGAAGATGATGTAAAAGGGGTCCAGTGAAAGAAAGTGGAAACCAGATCTGATGAAGGTGAAAGAAGGGAAACCAGCCTCCTGATGGGAGCTGGGTGGTGGGATCCTGCAGAGCAGTGGGTGGGCAGGTTGCTGAGCTGGGGTGGCTGCAGGAGACATGGGGGAACACTGGTAAAAACAAAACCAATCCCCTGGAGATGGTCCAGCACCCCAAAATGCCCTGCTGGAAGTGGTATTTACTCCTTCCCTGGAAGCTCAGGCCCTGTGGTTTGGTTCTTCCAGCCCAGCATGCCATGGGGAAGCTGGGATAAATTTCGTGGTTGGAGAATTTTCTGTTTTTAATAATTGATCAAGAGCGAGTAGTGGGATGGAGAGGCCTTGTGCAGCGATGTGCTGCTTGTGGGCTCACCAGCAGAACCACTTCCAGCCAGCAGACAGCGTGGAGTGGGGCTGGAGGCAGGGAATTGCCTCCATCAGAGGGGCTGTTCAGGGCTTACAGCCTCCACAACCGGGTGGAAGGGTTTGCTTTCATCTCCCTGCCTACAACATCTGCAGCCTGGGCTCGTAAAACTTTCTGTGCTACTTTAACCCTTCACGTTCTTTTTTTCTTTTAGGGATTTTCCTGGGGACAAGAGGCTGCAGTCGAAGCATTTAAAAACCCCATGCAGCAGCATTCCCAGCTGGAGGAGCTGCCAGCTCTGTCCACAGAGAGAAGGACAGTCAGACCTCAACCCACAACTGGAATCATTCCCTGGAGGCCTCTGGTCTGAGAGAGACTGCTGGACTGGGACAGCACTGGTGTTTTAGTGTGTATACTATAAAAATAACTTTTCTTGGGACTTTTTTTTACAGAGATGCATCACCACTCTTGGCAGCAGCAAGGCTCCAGGGTTGGATTGATTTTCAGCACAGTCAAGCTCAATGCTCCTAATCCAAAGCCTTTCAGCTCTTGGAGGTCACACTGAGTTCAGGAGGCAAATTTCTCACCTGGGGCATATTTTTGTTGCAGGAAAACAGATCCCTAGATAGGGACTGGCTTTGTCAGAGGAAACTGATCTCAGATACAGACCTGCTCGTAGCTTGGGAAACTCCAGGGAGATGGAGCCAGAGTGATTTTGGTGTTCAGAGCTCAACAGCTTCAAATACACCCATCTCCTTCCAGGAGAGATGAATACTCCAGTAAAATAACCTCAGGTGGAGCAATAAGGGACACTGGATAATGATAAAACAGAATTTGAGGAACGTCTCAAAGGGACCTGAAAGTGGAGGTGGTCAACATGAAGAGCAGGACACCACGAGGAACAGCAGCAGGTCTTGGTTATGCATTTCTGTCCCATCTGCTTTTTGAAGCTCCTTGCAAGGTTCCCACTTGTGGACTCTGCTTGGTGTCTTCTGACTGGCTACAAGGGTCTCACAAGCATCTATGAGCTCCAGGAACCATTTAAGAACAAGAAAGTGGAAAGTACAACTCTCCAGCCCTCTGAATGCAGGAGAACTCTGACCAGTGCAGGATGAAGACTTGGAGCCTGGATAGGTCAGGGAAAAAATCCCCAGTTATTAGGAGTTATCATTACTTTTAAATCAGCTGAGGATGTGGGTGGATTATTATTCTTTTTTCTAATAGTTGGGTTGGCAGGTCTTGACTGGGCTCTGGGACTCCTGCTGAGAGTAGCTGAGGGACAGCTACAGGTTTGACATGCCCAGGGGTGTGCAAAATCTCCTTCATCAGGCACTGAAACATCCAGACCTGAATGATGTGAGAGATTCAGCTGGTCCAAGTAAGCTGAAGAGTGTTGGAGGAGGGGGAAAAATGGGGGATCTTGCACAGAGACAAGAAGTTGTGGTGGAACTGGATATATTCCCTTACATATCCATTATTCCCTGAAGCAACAAATTTCTGCCCCTCTCTCGTTTTGCTTTAAGCAGTTGTGTCTCAGGGTCTGACCCAGAACCCTAAAAGCTGGACTTTGAGCTCGGGTTTTGGTGTGTGGCCCATGGGTGTCATCTCTCTCTCATCTCACAGTTACACAGTGGTCCATGGGCCGTGGTGGCCTCACTCTGCCACCTCCTCCTGCTGCTGCAGCCTTCCAGGTGCCTCCCTGAGCTTGACACGTCCCAGAAACCCTCTGAACGACCTTGGGCATACTGCTTCTGCCTCAGTTTCCCCTTCCTCCCAGTTATCAGTCCCTGGTGGCATCGGGAGTGACTTTCCTCCACCAGCAGAATTGGTTTAATTTAGAGGCTGGGGATGGCTTCTCCATTTGTACCCCTGTGGCCCGAGTGAGCGCTGGAGATGAAAGCTGAAGGCGAGCACACGGCGGGCAGGGGAGCTGCAGCTGTGACACGAGTGCCGGTGTCTGCAGCACCTCCACGCCAGGAGACATCAAAGAGGGCATGGCACCCTCAGCTCCCAGGCTGCGGGGAGCTGAAATGCCCTTCCAGTTCAGGCATGCCTCACAGTTTGCTTAAAAAACCCCCACTTCTTATTAATCTGCGATTGAAACTGTAATTATGTCATCGCTGTGAACAGCCCCATCGACAAGTTCGGGCACGGGAGGAGGCCGGGCCGCCTNCCCGCGGGCGCTGCCCTCCTGGTGTCCCCACCCTCGGGCCGCAGGTCCGGGTGCCCGTCCCGAGTGCCGTCACCACGGTCAGACTCCGCCATTTCACGCCTGAACGGGCATCCCTTTGGGGATGCGGGGCTCAGCTGCTTCTGCAAGGTGTTTCATTCAGACAGCAGCCCCTCAGTGCACCCAGCAGCTCAGCTGGGGGTTTCTGGGCCGCAAAAAAGAGCCTCAGTTTCTGGTGCTGATGGTTTTCTACCTCCCTAAATGCCACCTGGGGTGGCCGGTGCTGTCCCTGCACCATGCACAGCCCCAGGAGCCTCTCCCACCCCAGGGATGCTCAGGTCTCCTCCACCCTGCAATTCTCCCAAAAACACTTTCCTCTCCCCAGAATCTTCTACCTCTTTAGGTGCCCCTCATCCCCCAGGAAGCCAGCCCTCCTGCCCCAGCCCCACACTTGCCTCTGTTTGCTCTGAAAATGCTGGTTTCAGCTTTCATTGCTCTCAGATGTTTTTTTGGACCCTATTAAATAACATTGCAAACGTTGATGTTAATTAAAATTCCTCCTAACCACTCCCTGCTCACCCTCCTCTAGTAACACCTCCTTAAAACCTCATTCATTTTTGGGATCTTCCCAAACAGACGCTCTCCAAGCCCAGCTTTTTTCGGGGTGTTTCTCCATGCCACATCCCTCCTCTGTAAACAAGGTCTGGGGGGCAAAGCGCTGTCTGTTTTTTCTTCATCACCATCTTCCCATCATTTTGTCTGTCCTTGCAGCTTAAGCGTGAGAAACTTCAAAATGATTTATCATGTTTAGGCTGGTCTTTGAGCCAGGAACAGTATCAACAGACACCCAGTATCTCATGGGAACAAATCTCCTCAAGGCTGGTACATCTCTCAGAGATAACATTTTAGGAACTGAGCTCCCACCTGTCCAGCATTGGACCTTGAATATCTGGAGCAATGTCTGCTACATCCCTGGGTTTTGCTGTTTGTAATCCCTGCTCCAGGTTTGCCCCCCTTTGGATATTTGTTGTCCTTGCTGGAGAAGACATCTTCTCTGTAGGAGGACTAGTCTGAGAAAAATGCCAAAGTGTGGTATTTCTTTAAATTTCAAAACACAACCCAGTCATGGAAGCGAAATAAACTGAATTTATAGAAAATGGTGCTGGAAGAGATCACCTAAAATCAACTAACCCCATGCTAATCCCAAGGGTAATCCAAACATCCTTAAACTACCTGCAATTGGTGTTTTCCCAGCCTCTTCTTAAAAATCTTAAGTGCAGCATTACCATGCTTTTCAGGCAATTTTTTCCAGGCCTTTATTATCTGTCTGTCACCCAGGCTGCATCTTCCTTCCTGCAGGTTAAGCCCACGACTTCTTAGCCCTTCTTTTGTGATAATGAAGGGTTTATTTCCTTTCTCTCGGCAGCCGTGTTTTACAATTTACAATATTGCTTCATCTTCTTTTTTTTACTCTAGACTAAACAGCCCCAGGTCCTTCAAGCTTCCTTTTTGGGATATCTTTTGATTTTCTAAGCACTTTGCACACCATCCTTCAGACTCCTGCTATTACCAGTTTACCACCTTTGTTAGTAAGTCATGATCAAGGATTCATTAGACATCACTTATTTGGGTAAATGCTGTTTATTACAGTATCTTTTTTCTGCTCATTGTCACAGAACGTAATAGCTGTTGTCCAGCCATCTGCCAGCTCTTTATGGCTTTGCAGAGGTGAGGGATAGGTGTGCAAGGGCAGCTGTTCCCAGCACCAGACTGCAATAGGGCCACAGGGAGCTTGGGGGGGTTTGATGGGGACCAGCTCAGTGGTTCCCAACTTCCCAACCTTCACTTGGATGTCTCTGAGGACCCTGTCCCCAAATAGATGTAAAACACCTACTAGGAATTTGGGGTTCCTCTAAGGTCCACATGGTTTTGGAACCCTGGACTGGTTCAGTTCCAACTCACAGGATCCTGTGGAAATTCAGAGTGAAGTCCCCAGATTTGTGCTGGGCAGGGAGCAGCCTTGCCAGGCATTAAATGAAAATGGGTCAAGCACACCACATTTTTATCCATTGTGAAATGATGGGATTTTTCCACAAAGACATTTTGATAAAGGAAAGCATTTTGTGCTATTTATTGCAATTATCTCTGAGGATACAGTTGACTCTGCTGAAGATAAGGAGGACCTTGGAATTCCAGGAACAGCATTACCAGTGAGATAAGCATCAGCCACAAGTGCAGAGTGGATTTCCCTTTCAAACAGAGGACATCAGACCCCCAAGTAGAGTAAAAATCTCCAGCCCTACACAAGCACGGCTAGGAATGTTTTTTCCAGTAGAAGACCTGGCCGGGGATCTGTGTGGCAAAGCAGTGAATAGTTGTGGATGAACTGCATGGCTGCTGAGGGTGTTTTAAATGCAAGAACTACGCAGTGCACTTATTTTTTTGCTTGAAAAGCCTGCACATATTGCAGAGGTTTTGGTCAAAGAGCTCCATTTACTCTCCTGCATTTTTAAATCAGGCCATTTGACAATAAATTGCACACTGAAATACATTTAGCTGTGTTTTCATGAGTGTTTAATGATGTCTGCTTCATCAAGGGTGATGATCAAAGAAACACAGGGTGTTTTGGGTTGGAAGGGACCTTAAGACCCCCTCGTTCCACCCTCTGCCAAGGGCAGGGACACCTTCCACTGTCCCAGGCTGCTCCCAGCCCCAGTGTCCAGCCTGGCCTTGGGCACTGCCAGGGATCCAGGGGCAGCCACAGCTGCTCTGGGCACCCTGTGCCAGGGCCTCACCACCCTCACAGACAGCAGTTCCTTCCCAGTTTCTGATCTAAATTACAAATGTTCTTGAATCCAGCTTTCTGAGGCTCAGTTTCAAGCCCACCATTGCTTAGAGCAGCAGGAGAAGGTGAGGTGGGCAGGGCATGGACATCACTCTGGAGTCAAGGCACCTCCTCCCACGATGGGCGAGGTAGGGAGTCTCTCCCAAAGCCCTGCTCTCTGGAGCAGGCACGTTGGCTCTGGGAGGGGGTGGCCCCGGGGGAGCTGCACATCTGTGCTGCTGAGCTGTGTCCTGTGAGCCCCTCACTTGAGAGGGAGGAGATGCTCTGGCATGAGGGAAACGGAGGGGGAATGTGGGGATTCGAGGTGTGGGGAGCAACACGGATCTCCCAGTGGGATCCGGGTAGAGCTGTTCCTCCTCGTTTCACCTCCCATCTCTTTTTTCTCTCTTTTTCCTCCCTCAGGCCAGGACAAGACCTCTTCTTCTCTAAGTTGCAGACACCTTTGTGAAGTGACCCTTAGACCAGGTTGTTTGAGGTGAGCAAAGCCCCTGCCAGCCGCTGTCGATTAATTATTACTCCCAACCTCCTGCTTCTCAACCTTGGGAAACTGCTCTGTATTGGGTAATTCTNCAAATGGGCAACAGTCAAAATACAACTTGACCCAGGTTTAAAGAAAACCACTTCCTACCAAAACTGCAGGTCAGAGACAAGAGCCCCTTTTGAAAAGGGGTCCGGGGGTTGAAGGGTGTCCACAGGGATGTCCCCCCTCAGAGGCACAGGTTCAGCGGCACCAGGCCAGCAGTATTTGGGAGCATTCTGTGGTAATGTTAGTGCCCTGGCAAAGGGACAAGGTGGAGTCTGGCTGTTTCGACACCGAGCACTTCAGCCCTCAGCACGATTTCCATTGGCACCTGTGCCGGGAGCCAAGAGGGAGACCTTTGCTCAGCCTGCTATTAACCATTTAGTTTTATTTAAAGGCATTCACCAGTCAGCTGCCACTGACCAGCTGGGAGGATAAATGGGTGGTCCACAGCCATCATGTCTCTCTATTTCTGTCACTAATCTGGCAATTTTTGGTATTGTAAGAAGGGGAAGAGATGGGTGCCAAGGGGATGCTTGGGAAAAGAGGTGTGAGATTGTGCTTTTGGGGAGGTAAGGGGGAAACCCCCACCCTGCAGGTGCACAGGGCTGAGAACTGAGTGATGTTGTCCTGAACTTGAACCCTCTCCCTGTATATGGTTGTGAATGCCCAGTTTTGGTTGTGCACACCCCAGGAGGGTGAATTCATCACCCCGATCCAACCCAAATTCTTCAGTCCTGGTGCCACTCAGCTTCCCAGAGGGTTGGGGACCCCTGGCTGCCCATGCTATGCCCACCCACCAGTTTCAGGGCTGAAAGTGCTGCTCTGACAGTGTCCCTCCCCTGCTGACACCTGTCCCCTGTGAGTCAGGGTGACCAGCCTGCTGGCTGGCCCTTATCTCCTTTCGTTGTCTTATCTCCTTCCAGTAGAAATTGGATTGGGATCGGGTGCCCTGGGAGCGAGGCGGGGAGCTCGAAGTGGAGCAGCCGATGGAGGCAGCTGATAATGGCATTTCCTGGAGGCAGAGCTCCTGGGCAAGGACTCCTAGGAACAGCTCACAGGGACAGCAGGGCTGAGATGGGTGACATTAAAAAACACTCTGCAGTGTTTTGGATTCCTCTGGATTCTGGATTCCTCACCTGCCTGCAAAACAGCTGGTGCTGAGATCCTGTTGGACACCTTGGAGGCAAAAAAGAACGATGAGAGACCCTGGGCACCTGGGATGACCCGTGAGGCTGAGGAGGATGGACGATGCTGGTGGCCAAGCTGCAGCTTGCAGGAACTGGGAGTGAACAGAACATCTCCTGCATCTGGAGCAGCACAGGGAAGTGAGTCAGAGCTGAAGATCCATTTTTTCCCAAAACACCACCCACCCCAAGGTAGTTGCCCCGGGTGAATACCCCTCGCGGGCAAGCACAGGAATGGTGCCTTGGGGCCAGCAGTGCAGACACGGGAGCTGTTCCACCAGGCTGCCCACTGCCATGTGCCATCAACCCCTGCAGAGCTGGGGGGTTCACATCCCATGTGGTGGGCTCAGCTCACCCCAGCAAGACTTTGGGGTGATGGGGGGTTGGGGTTTGCAAGCACAAGGGTGACAGTAAGGGACAAAGGCCACCAGCTGTCCTCCAGGGACCCCGGCTGAGAGCCCTGGGTGGAAAGCACGGCGGTGCCCTGCCGTCTGGGCTCCCTTCCAGGCTCATCATGGGACTCCCAGCAAATCCCCTGGGGCAATCTGATCTCCCGGACGCCAGGCACCTATCCCTCCCTCTGGCACGGCGGGTTTTCCTCGGTTTAAGGTGCCAAAGTTCATTGACAGTGGTGGCGGCTCAGGCACACCCACAGCCCATGCCACCCTCCATGGGACAAGGCAGGTCACCCTGCCAGGAGCAAAGAAAACAAGGTGCAATAGGGATAAAGTCACTTTGCACCCGGGTATAAAACCTTGGGGGGGAAGGAAAAAAATTACCCCTGTGATACGTCCTACATAAACCCCGGAAGTTGTGGGGCTGCTGGTAGACATTAGCTGGTTTTATTTCACAGAACAGTCAGAATTGATGATGAAACTCTGTCTGAAGCCTCACAGAGACAAATGACAAGTTTCCCAGTAGTCCTTGAATGGCTATCAAATGTGTCATAGTTAGGAGCCAGCCTGGAGGGACTTTTCCTCCAGTAGGTCCTATTCCAGGAAATTGGTCTGCCCTGTGCCTTCCCTAGATTTGTCCGTGATCTAGGAGGCGTCTTTGTTAAAAAATTGGTGAGGTTTCTACAAACTCTTGAGTAATTTAGGAGGTGAAATAACCATGTAGTAGAAGTCTCCCATCTGTTCTGGGAAGGGGTGGTTGGCTCGTTGGGAAACACAACAAGGATGCAGTGCCACTTATCCCTTTGTGGCTCTGCCATGGGTCCAGTGTGAAACCTCCACGTGAAACCTTCACGTCCTTGTGCTGCTGCTTTCCCCACCTCCCCGGCCCCGAGGGGACCGCCGTGTCCCCTGAGCGAGGTGCAGAGCGCTGTACGTGCTCCCCGCACCACCCACACACCTCTGCAGGGCCAGCAGCTTGCACAACCCGTGGGGTCAGGGACAGGGAGCACAGCTCTGGCTCATGGGTCCCACAGTGTGTGTCCAGGCAAGCAAACTCATCCCCTCTGTGGGGTGGCCACACGAAAAATGAAGGTTAGGAGGAGTGTCGGCAGTGCTGGAAAGTTGTCTGGAAGCCCAGCTGGTCAGCATGGGACAAAAACAAGCCAAAAATCCCTTGAAGCATCTCCAGTGCAGACTGCTGTGGTCCTTCTGCACTCCAAATCCACTCCAAGTTTTCCCCTTTGTCTTCCTATCCTGGGCGGGGCTGGGGCAGGCCCAGGGCTGAGCTGGGGAAAGATTTGGTCAGCCCTGCAGTACCCCAGCCACAAATACCTGAAATGGATTAAACCAAAGCTGCAATGGAATAAATCCTGCAGCAGTATTTGAGCCACGACATCACCACCTCGGGCTGGGAATACCCCGAGAAGAGCCTTTTCAAGCTGAGAAGGCAGTCAAACTACAGTGAAATCACAGAAAGACCAAGTTAAAATAAAATAATCCAGTGCCCCTCACTCGCCTCCCTCCCTGTGAACTCCACTGAACTTTGAAAAACTAAAACAAAACAGGGCCGAGTTCAGCCTCAGTTCAAGTCGTAGATAAAGTTCAACCTACTTCTAATTTTATCCTGACGATTCCCACCAGAAAATAGGCTCCAGCACGGCGCCCTGGGGGTAATCCAGCCCTGGCCCTCGGCAGCCCCCGGATGTCTCCAGAAACTCCTGTCCACCTGCAGGTGGGACAAGGAGCACGAGGCCAAGTGTCCCAGACACGCCCGGGGCATCTCCTCGGGGTGGCTGTGGTGCAGCTCCGTGCCTTGGGGCTGGCTGTCCCCACCCGTGCCTGGGCAGCGCCACGCCGGGCTGGGACACGTCTCCAAGGGACAACTGCTTGTTGGACTGGGGTTTTTTCCCGTTGCTTCCCTTAGGAGCGTCACTTTAACCCAGCACCACGGGAGCAATCGGAACCGGAGAAGAGGGTCATTAGGGGAGGAGTTGGGAGACGAGGGGCTGTGCACTGAGGGGCGGGAAGAACAGGAGCAGATGAGGCTCCCTGCAACCTCCTCCCAGCGTTTACAGGGGAACCTGGGTGGTGGTGATTCCTGGTGGGATTTTGGAATGCAAATCCAGTGCACTCCAGGGAAGATGGAGGTTGTGGACTCCCCAGCTCTGGAAATATCCAAGGCCAGGCTGGACGGGGCTTGGAGTAACCTGGGATAGTGGAAGGTGTCCCTGCCCATGGCAGGGGGTGGGACATGATAATCTTTAAGGTCCCTTCCAACCCAAACCATTCTGGAATTCTATGATTCTGAATTGCTTGCAGAAAGTGTTAATGAAGGGAGAAAACCCTTGTGCAAGGTTCTGGGGACCTAAATGTGGACTGCAGGAACCCAGGATGGTCACCTGTCCCCAAAAAGGTGAGTGCAGGTGGTGACTGGCACAAGGAGAACGCATCTTTCCCAAAAAAGAGACATCCTCAGCTGTGAAAATGGAGCTGAGGTGGCCAAATGTGGCAGCACAGAGCTGGAAATCTGCCTGCAAACACAGAGGGAGCAAAGGGAAATATAAATTACAGGACAGAGAGCAAATGGAGAAAAAAATATGTAAAATGAGCTGAAAACCAGAAACCAGGCAGCAGCACTGGGTTATTTGGGTTTAGCCCCTTTGGGAGAGCAGTGAGTCCCTGCAGCACCCCCTTTAAGTGCTCAGAGAAACAATGTAAATGCAGTTTTATATAAAGAATATATACAGCAGGATGTGTCCACACAATGATTGTAAAAATTAATTGCAGTCACCACATGCAACACAATCCCTCTCCCAAACACTTCATCTCCCCCCCAAAAACAAGACTGCATTTATCTCTAAGAAATCAGCACAAACCCATGGTTTCTAACAAATACCCTGCATTTTTTGTGCTTGAAAAGAAGAGCAGAGCAGCCCTGCTCACTGGGGGTTGGTTTCTTACACGAGTTGTAAAATTCAGCCCTGGGGAGAGAAGTTACCTTTGCTGTAAAACAATCTGCCGACTGGATTTCACAATCTTTGTCGTCTTTCTCTCCCCACAGCAATATTTTTACGGTGTTTGCCCTCAAACCAGTTTTTCATCAGCCGACATGTGTAATTACCACCAGACAGGTTTTGGATAACCCATCCCCTGGTGCAGTTTTTCCTCCCACCCTAATCTACCCAATCTTCCAGACTTGCGTTGAAAGCTGACCTCTTTTGGACCTCAAAATTTTAAATTATCAAAAACCAGTCAGTTTAAAATTGCTTTCTGAGCTTGAAGGTTCCTAATCCCTGGAAAGGTCCACGGCCAGGTTAGATGGGGCTTGGAGCACCCTGGGACAGTGGAAGGTGTCCCTGACATGGCAGGGGTGGACTGAGATGATTTTTAAGGTTTCTTCCGACCCAAACCATTCTGAGATTCCGTGATTCTATGATCAAGGCAGGCAGTAGTAAATGCTGATCAGGATTTACTTTAGGGTTTTATCCTAGGGAGAAAAAAAGAAAAAGTGCCAGTGACAAATAATTTGGCCGTGGTTGACAGATGGGACCCGGGGAAGCCCCAGCTCAGCTGAGACCTGACCGTGGCCCATGACCCACCTGTGCACGGCACCCTGGCTCTGCACAGGGCACAGGACTCTGTGCCAGGAAAGCCCAGGCTCCTGCAGAGCTCCCTGTTGTTAGTTTTAAAGGTAAAAGAGGACTGCTTTTTGCCCACCTCCACCCACAGGACAACAGCAGAAGGAGCTCCTCCCTGGTGCCTGCGTGAAGCAAGAGCAGGCAGGATTTGTCCCTTGGATTGGGAAACCTGGGTGCTCCATCTGTACCTTCAAGCACCCCCCAGAGAAAAGCCAGGCTTGGTGCTGCCTGTACCAGTGTGGAAATGGTCTTCATAACCACCCACTTGGACTTGGCACAGATCCCAGGTGCCACGGAATCTCACGGACCGCTGCCTTGGCCTGCCCACGGCAGGGGAACGGAACGAGATGATCTCTAAGGTCCCTTCCAACCCAAGTTGTTCTGGGATTCTATGATTACATGACGTCTCCTGCCCATGCAGACCCTCACTGCAGCCCAGTTCCTCAGACACCCACCTCCACCAGCTGCAGGGATCTGCTCCAAAACCTGGTTTCTGCTCAGAGCTCCACCACCAGCGACTGCCGTGGGGTCACCAGCAGCACTAGCAGGGTCTGTGCAGTCCCACCCCATCTTCACAGAATCATTTAGGTTGGAAAAGCCTTCCAAGATCAATGAGTCCAACCTGTGACCAATCCCCACCTTGTCACCTAGCCAAGAGTGGCACCTCCCGTTGTTCCTTGGACATCTCCAGGGGACTCCACCATCCCTGGGCAGTCCCTTCCAACACCTGACCACCCCTTCCATGGAGAAATTCTTCCTGACTTGAAGTCTTGGCTGCAGGGCCACATTTGTGTCATGCATTTGGGCATCAAGAGTGACATGTGGGGACAGAAACGCTGATGTATTTTCCTCTAGGAGGGCTAGAAGAGGAGCAGAGGCTGAAGCAAGCTCAGGACCACTCAGCACATGGCAAAGGTGATTTCTTCCATCAGACTGTTGCCATCTCCTGGCATTGCTTCCCCAAAGTGGAAACTTCTGATGGGAAAGCTCTGTGGGAAGTTATTGAAAAGGTCTGAGCTAATAAAATCCCATTTGTTTAAATGTTATTACTACAGAAACACAGCATACATTTCACAAAACAAGCGCTTTTTTTGGTGAAAAACTGGGATGATTTAGGACAGAATGCAATTCTGAAATCTTGGTGTTTCTCTTGAGAGGGACTTCTCATTTTTTTACCATTGACTGTGGGGCAGACAGACCCAAACATCCATTTCTGGGACCATCCATCCTTGAGATCCCACACTCACCTGTATCTGCAAGGATATCCACAGTGACCCCTCCAAGAGGTACAGGCAACGTCTTCATTCCTGGAAATGTTTAAATCAGTAATTTGCAGCCCAAGGATGCAGTATTTCTTGCAGAAATCTTGCTAGACATCAAGCTAGGCTCACTAGTCACATTTATGTAGCCAGACAAGTCTCCAGCTTTGTAACTGGGGATCATAGTGTTGGATACAAAAGGCAGAGGCCACATAGTCTTGTAATGTGCATTATCGTTTTAATATCACTGTTTTTCTTGCATCCCAAGGAATAATCACTTCAGCTACAGTTCAGCTGGCAAACAGAGCACCAACGCATTTACATTAAGGTTACTTATTTTATCGTTGTTGCCCATTTTGCCACCAGAAGGGGCATTTAAAAACTCCCCTTAATACCCAGCACAGATGTAGAGCTGCTGGAAGAGGAGAACATCCTGCATCCCAGCTATTTGTGGGTTTGCCATGTTTTAGGGAAGCCAAGCAATATTACTCTGATCCATGGAGTCTTTACTTGCTGCTGTCTGGGTTTTTGGCAGACATGAGAAATTCACAGAAATATTCCTGCATCTTGAAAGCTTCGGCTCTGTAGCGATGCCCATCCATCTGCTCCAAATCTTGTATTACTGCAGGTTATTTTCTCATTTAATACATCTTGGTGGTCCCAGGGGCCCCAGGGATCGTCTCTGCTCTTGGCTTGCCTGCTCCCAGCCCAAATCCAGTGCTGATAAACTCTTCCCAGAGCTGGTCCAGATGCTCAAACCCCTGATTAGGAACAGGCCAAACTCCAGCTCCAGCACACTCCAGAGCTGTAGGGTCTGGCTGCAGGTTGGGGCTCATGATGGGGATGTTTAGGGATGTGGTGCCTTGTGGTGCCATGTGGCACATGGCCAGGAAGGCTATTTCATAGAATCCCAGCATGGTTTGGGTTAGAAGGGACCTTAAGACCCCCTTCTTCCAACCCTTGCCACGGGCAGGGACACCTTCCACTGTCCCAGGCTGCTCCCAGCCCCAATGTCCAGCCTGGCCTTGGGCACTGCCAGGGATCCAGGGGCAGCCACAGCTGCTCTGGGCACCCTGTGCCAGGGCCTCACCACCCTCACAGACAGGAACTCCTTCCGTTTCTGATCTAAATTACGAATGTTCTTGAATCCAGCTTTCTGAGGCTCAGTTTCAAGCCCACCATTGCTTAGAGCAGCAGGAGAAGGTGAGGTGGGCAGGGCATGGACATCACTCTGGAGTCAAGGCACCTCCTCCCACGATGGGCGAGGTAGGGAGTCTCTCCCAAAGCCCTGCTCTCTGGAGCAGGCACGTTGGCTCTGGGAGGGGGTGGCCCCGGGGGAGCTGCACATCTGTGCTGCTGAGCTGTGTCCTGTGAGCCCCTCACTTGAGAGGGAGGAGATGCTCTGGCATGAGGGAAACGGAGGGGGAATGTGGGGATTCGAGGTGTGGGGAGCAACACGGATCTCCCAGTGGGATCCGGGTGGTGCTGTTCCTCCTCGTTTCACCTCCCATCTCTTTTTTCTCTCTTTTTCCTCCCTCAGGCCAGGACCAGAGCCAGGCATTTCAGTTAGCCAAAACTTAATTGCCTTGGGCTTGAGAAGGCTTTTCCAGTGGAGACCTCGGAGTAAACCTGCTTCTTCTGAGATGGGCTCAGCTGGTCAGAGCATGGTGCTGATAACGCCAACGTTGTGGCTTCAATCCCTGTATGGGCATTCACTTCAGAGCTGGGCTTGATGGCCCTTGTGGGTCCCTTCCAGCTCAGAATATTCTGTGATTTTTTGATAAACATCTTGAGTATAATTTTGAAAGACTATTTTTAACAGGCAGCAGTGGCTGGCAAGCCCTTGTTGCTGTAGCATGGTGTGGGATGGATGTGATTAAATCAAGGGGGTCCTCTAACAGACCCCCATGCCCAGCTGAGGTAGGACATGGAAATCTGCTTTGGGCAGAGGATGGGGAGCAGGGGAGCGGGCAGCTGTGGAGGCAGATCAGGAGAGGGGCTCAATCCCTCATCCATGGAGCTCTGAGCCCTTTGCACCATTCCCACGGCTTCCACCCTCAGCCCTGTGAGGAGCGATGGGAACAGGGACCGAGCCCCACAGGAGGAGCACCAGGACGTGACCTGGTGCCAGCAGCACTGAGCTGTCCCCAGGGAGCCCTCCTGAGCTGCACCAAGAGGGATGTTCTGCTCCCACCATCCACACATTCCCTTCCTTCCATCCTGAACTAAAGAGCAGTCCCTCCCAGAGCAGGAGAAGCGATAGCACGTACCCACAAAGAGATGGGGAAATGTCAAGCTTTAAACATTTATTACTCAGATGATGCATTTTATAGCATACAGTGGGTCTGGATGTTCTATAAACAAAGACTGAATTGCCACAAAGAGTTATGAGCTCCCTTGTTTAACAGTCTCTGAAACGCTGAAAACGATGAGTTTGTGATTTCTTTAAGTATGAATATCTAGTCTTTACTCTCCCCAAAACCTTTTTCCTTTTTTTTAATTAAAAAAAAAAAAATTTAAAGCGCTTAGTTTAACAAATATGATTAAATTAAAAATGTCGCCTTTTCAAATGCAAATAAATACATTAAAAAAAAAAAAGAATAATTGCTAGCGTTAACTCCGTGTTCTGCAGGACACCGCAGCTCCCTTGGCTACCGACAGTGGACTTTGCAACCTTTAGTATCATTTCTTCCGAAAAAATACTGAAAATATCACCAGGACAGCTAATAGCTACCACCAAGAAGAGCAAAATTAGTGTAAAGCCATACAATATCCAGCAGGGAAATGAAAAAAAAAATCATATTTAAGATTTTGAGAGATCTCCAAGTGAGGGGTGTTATAAAAATAAGCATGAAAATAAATCGTAAGTTATTCTGACAAGTTTTCTTTCAAAGCCATCAATCATGCCAAGAATAGATACTAATTAATCTCCTTCAGGGGAAGAGGGGAACCAAGCAAATCACTTACTTTTCCTTTTTTTTCTCCCCATTTTTTTTTCACCTCCATATACACGAGCGTTCTCCAAACAGCACTGGAATCCCTCATGGAGAAACCAAACAAGTCACTTTCTGTGTAGCAAAACCCATCAGTTTGGAAAGATTTTTACCAGGAATGAGGTGAATTAGACTCTGGGGAGCCTGGCAGGGAGTCAGCAAACCCGCTCTGCATCCCAGGGAGATGGGCACAGAGGTGATGCTGCAGCCACTCGCCTCCACACCACCCCAAGGTTTGGCCCCACACACATTTGGCCCGAGGGGGTTATTTTCCCCTTTGCTGATGTAGCTGTATGGGGACAACACAGTAAAACCCCACACAGATGCTTTTATTGAGCAGCAAAGATGGAATCTGGCTGATCTGGGGAGACGTAGCCGGTGGCTTTGCACCTAAAAATACACATTGGAGAACTACGCTCTTTGGCGACTGTTTCTAAAGTAAGCCAAAATATAGGGGGGAAAAAAAAAAAAAGAAGAAAACACTCCAGGATCCCCAGGTGCTCTCACCCAAAAAATTCCCCAGCACTGTTCCCCATCCTGCCCACCAAATGTCCTCGTGGTGCCTCTTTTCCCAACACGGTACTCTGGTGAATGATGCCATGTGCCAGCCGGCTTCCTACGGATGGACTTCAGAAAGATACCATTGGCGGCGTGTAATTTTTGGGAAAAAACCGCCATTTTTGGTCAACATTTTGAGTCTCTGACATCGACAGAGTGATTGATGTACCAAAGCAGTTAATGGCTGGATGAACGTATGTTAATAGCGGAGATAAATGGCAAGACATTAAAAAACGACACATTTCACATAAAAGTTCTTCATTTCCAGTGTTGGAAGGGAAAGTCATGGGCCAAGCCTGGTCAGCGCGGGTTGCAGGGCTGACCGCAATGAGAAAATTGAACAAACTCTCACAGCAGGTAGGGGTAGGGAAATGCTTTAGGAGAAATACTGCCCTGTGGCTTACACTTTGACTCTGAATGCCTCCTGATGCACTGATGGGTGAAAATTCAAGTTTTTAGAAACAAAATCCCCAATTCTCAGTGTTTTTCTTTTCTTTTTTCTTCTTTCACTACATCCCAAGAAAAAATTCTGTGGGAAGTGAGAAGCTGGAGGGGTCAGAGTGGCAGTCTGGATCACTGCTGGTAGGATCCCTGGCACCCCAACCCATCAGGCTGCTGTCCCTGCTAGAGGACTTCTCTGTTCTTCAAAAAAAGAAAGAAAAAATCAAGAAAAACCTGTTTTTTCAGGCCTTCTCCCAGAAGACTGACACCGTGCCTGAGTGCACTGTGGTGGGTATTATATCCCCTTCTCCTCCACTCCTTGAGAACTCAGGGAGCAGAAAAAACAAAGAGCAATGGGCACAACCCTGAGCCTCGTAATACTGATGGGCTTTGCCGCCTTAATGAAGTTCATCTGCTCATTAATACTATCAAAGCACTTTGCCACTAATGCAGCTGACCCAACGCAAGGCGCCGTCACCGCGTGAAGCTCCTGGGCTTGAGTAAGTGAAGCAACAGTTAATTTTTCCAGGCAATTCCAGGGCACTCAGCAATCATTTTGCTGCTTTCTGGGTAGACAGGAAAACCCAAGCTCCTGATTCCAGCTTGTTCCTCTTGCTCCAGGTGCAGAATGAAAACTGGATCAGCAGACAACCAGATGAAATTTCAGATAATATTGAACTGCAGCATCACGACTCCAATGCAATGCATTTTCTGCTCAAAATTTCTGCCCTTTAAATTTTGCAGCAGAAGCTTCCTCCCCATCGCAGACAGACCAACACATTCATAAGGCACCCGAGAACATACTGCACATCCAAGGAGGTCGGGGTGAAATCTCTCTTCTCTACAAGCCACCAGAAATGCAACATTTTGCTTGGAAAAATGGGTTTGAGCTGCTGAGTTCAGGCCCAGCCTGCCTGGTCCGTGCGCGCCATCCTCGCGGCACAAAGTCTCTTATCATCATAAAGGAGATAAACTGCACAGGGAGAAGCAGCCAGGATGGGCCGACGGCATCGTGCCCTCCTCGGCTCCTGCAGGCAGGATGGGGCAGCCTGCACCCTCGCTAGGCTTCCCTAGACAAATCACCTGGAGGGATTTCCTAAGTCAAAGTGTTGCTGGAGCAGCAAATAAGGAGCACACCTTCTTCATGATTCAGGTGTTGCTCTGGTCCAGCCTCTCACCCTCCGGGTGGCACCTCACCACCGTCCCCACAGCCGTCCTCTCCCTCGGGATGCTCCAGCACGGAGCCATGAGGGGATCCTGGAGCAACCTGGGGATCCCCGAGCACACTCTGCCTCTCTGAAGATGTCCCCCATCCCTTGATGACACTGTGCCACTTACATGGAGCGCGGGACAGAGCTGCTCCTGCACACTGCACACCTAGGAACGCTGGACAGCATATTCAGCTAGTTAGAAGCCAGGCTCAAAACTTCTATTTTTGGCTTTTTCTATTTTTCCCTCTTCTTTTTTCCTCTTTTTTTGCTATGCACTGCTTGTCTTCTCTTTATCAGTCTCCAAAGAACATCAAACCTTCATTTCTCCCTTGCCCTGTACATTATTAGGCCCAACTACAACAGGCCTGGATTTAAATGTATAATTACAACCATGACAGTAACAACAATAAAGCACTCCTTCAATGGAAAAAAAAAATTATTACAAAAAAAGGTTAAATGATTATAGTGGCTGAGGAATAATGGCGACTTGAACAGCAAGAGCCACAGAATCCCCTGTTTTTAGAGCCCCTAGCTCAAAAGACACATTTCTCAATCCACCGAGGAGGTTACTGGCAAGATGACGGTGGCTATATAATTTCTGCAGTGGCTTTAGGACTCCTTTAAAATACTCCTTCTGCTCCAGCATCTTCACATAAACCGTTACCCAGCTCGAGGGAAGATGCTGCTCTTCCCGTCCCCGAGCCGCTCACAACTGTCCGTCCAACAAGACAATAAGATAAGAAGAAATTACGAATGCTCGAGAAAAAGAAAACCCAGTGCAAATAAGAAAGTTGTCCCGCTCTCCAATCTGCCTCTGAAGGGGTGGCGGGTAGGTGGGGGAACACACAGAAACTCGAAAACAAGAGAAGGAGGGGGGGAACCTAACGCAAGCCCCGCTTGACAAAAGCCATCAATTATGAGCGTCTGGTGTAGTGTGTGCCTGGCTTTGTCCTCCCGAGACATCTGCTGCCTGCTGTCTCCTGCCAGTTGGCCGGGGCAAGGCAGGAGGACGGCGTGAAAACAATACTAGCCCCCACTTAGATTATTTTTTTTTTTCCTCCTTTTCCAAATTCTCTGTCTTCTTTCGAAAGCCAAACAATAACCCGGCGGGATGCGCTGCTGCTGCTTGAGCAATGAGTTCAGAAAAAGAAACCCCTAAAACAAAACCACGGCAGGGAGGAGGGGTGGCACTTGGCGACGCGGCTGAAAAAGAAACATGCTGCTCCCTCCCCACCCCACGAACGTATTCTCGAGCATGCTGGGGTTTGGTCTGCTGGGGGATTTAAATCAGAAAAGCTCTTGCTGGGTCCCGTCAAGGCGCATGTCTTCTTCTCGTCCCTTACCACCCCACCTTGCCCTGCCCCTCAAGCCGTCAGTTTTTGGATGGTCTTGTTGTAGTACTGCGTGATGGTGGGCGTCAGGGGGTTCCAGTTGTTGGCGTGCAGCTCGATGACCTCCAGCAGCAGGGACCTGGTCAGCATGGACTCGGAGGGACACAGCATCTTGTCGCGTGCTATCGCCAGCAGCTCCGTCATCATCTCAGGCAGCTGCTCCTCCAGCAGCCGGCCGGTGCTCTGCAGCTGTCGGGAGAAGAAGGGGTCAGCCACTGATCCTTCTGGGTCCCTTGCAGCTTGAGACAGTCTATGATTCTATCACTCCATGATACTAAAACACCCCTCTGGCTTTTTACAGACACCTCCCAACCCTTTGGTTCTCCCCTGCCTGGTGCAGGCAAGGTTAAAGGCGTCGTGGCTTTTCAAAACCAAAACCACCCAGCAGCAGGCTCCAAGAGCTCAACACGAAGGGCGAGGTTCTCAAAAGCATCCGCACCAGGCTGCTGGAGGAGTGAATGGTTCAGCTCCCACTGACTTCAAAGGTGGGAGTGACGGATTGCTTTAAAAAAAATATATATATCCCACCTAAAAATCATGCTATTGTCAAAACAAAGTGCAGGCTGTGATGTGGTATTCCTGCCTTCTACCTGGCCCTTCATTTACTCGCTGATTCAGAGCTCCCAGTGACTCCCAGTCATTAGCTGGAATAAGCAGAACGCTCCTGTGTGCATAACAAATCCTGCCCTGCCGAGATCTGCATTTATACCTGTCGTGCTGCTTTGCTGAAGACAGCCAAAGGCTTTTTCTAAAACCATTACTCCTTGGAGAGCCTCCATCAAGCAGCACAGAGAAGGTCCAAGTCTGGGGAGGACAGAGGTAAGTCCACCATCATGGGAGGTCTCCCCAAAGCAGAGCTCCCCAAACTCCTCACCTTAAAAATCAAACCCTCCTCCTCATCTGCTTTGCTGAATTTTAACTACTCAGGCTGCAACTTCAACTGCTCTCTGCAAGAAAAGCATCTATCCCCATGGGCCAATCACTTCCCAAAAAAGTAACCAATAAAACTCTGCTATATTTCACAGAATCTCAGAATCAATTAGGTTGTAAAAGACCTCCAAGGTCATTGAGTCCAACTTGTGACTGATCCCCACCTTGTCAGCCAGACCAGAGCACTGAGTGCCATGTCCAGTCATTTGCTCCTGTGCAAAACTGCTGCTGAGCACAGCAAACCTCTCCGTGAGTCACGGGGCAGGTTTTGCTCCAATACAGCTGTTTCTGTGCTTAAAAAGTTAATGGAAGCTGAGATCTGAAGGAACCAGGAGGATATAATTTTGTGATGGGACCCCAGCTACCAAACTTCCTGCACCCATTCATATGCCTCAGGAGCCCAGTGACAGAGTCTCAAGGGCCATCTCTTTCCTCACAGTGGTCTTCTACCTACACCATTCCTGTGAGACCCCACCTGGGGTCCTGAATCCAGCTCTGGAGTCCTCAGAACAGGAAGGACATTGACCTGCTAGACTGAGGCCAAAGCAGGCCCCGGAGCTGCTGCCAGGGCTGGAGCCCCTCTGCTCTGCAGCCAGCCTGGGACAGCTGGGGCTGTTCCCTGCACAAGAGAAGGCTCCAGGGAGAGCTCAGAGCCCCTGGCAGGGCCTGGAGGGGCTCCAGGAGAGCTGCAGAGGGACTGGGGACAAGGGATGGAGGGACAGGACACAGGGAATGGCTTCCCAGTGCCAGAGGGCAGGGCTGGCTGGGATATTGGGAAGGAATTGCTCCCTTGGAGGGTGGGCAGGCCCTGGCACAGGGTGCCCAGAGCAGCTGTGGCTGCCCCTGGATCCCTGGCAGTGCCCAAGGCCAGGCTGGACACTGGGGCTGGGAGCAGCCTGGGACAGTGGAAGGTGTCCATGATCATTGCAGAGGGGTGTTGGACTAAATGACCTTGACAGGTCCCTTCCAAACCAAACCATTTGAGCATTCCAAAATACACAGAGGCAACACAGCTGTTGGGGTCTGTAAATATCCAACAGCTGCTTGATACATGCATGGGCAAGGACAGAAGGGGCAAAGCAATGAGGATCAGGGCAGATGGAGAGGTCCTTCACTACCTCCATGGAGCAGCAAAGCACAGCATCTTCCTTCACATCCTGAGACTGCAACAACTGTGAAAGAGAGAAGAGAGAAGCAGTGAGAAATGCATGACCTCTTCCTCTTCTTCCTCCTACTCCTCCCTTATGACTTTCCTTCTAATCTCTTTGTCCAGCTTGGCTTTTGACACTACCAGGAGAAAAGGACACAAAATCAGAAAGAGGGGAGAAAAGAGATTGTCCACACAAAAATTTAAGGTAAGGAGTGACAAAACATGGGGTAAAATTTAGATTAACAACTTCCATAATAAATTTTATTTATGTTACATTGCTTTTTTCCCCCCATGGCAGGCCGTGGGAAAACACACCCATTTCACACACACAGGGAATAAATGCCGCCATCAGTCAACCACACTGGAGCAGCACAACCCTGGGAGTGGCCCTTTGAAAGGAGAGGGCTCTGCCACCCACCCCTGATCCTCTCCATCCCAGTGGGGACACTTCTGACAGCCACAAAACTGCCTGATGGGAAAGGGTTACATCCAATACACCGTAATTAATACGGCTCCTTCTAGGCTGATTACACAGTGGTGCAAGGAAGGGCAAGGGGTGCCAACAAAACCACGGAGCCTCAGGTGCACCAACCCCAACCCTGCTCTGCTCTCCACAAAGACGAGCTTGCAAACAGGAGCAGCTTTCAGGAAGGACCCAGATGTTACTGGGCATGGCATGGGATGGTGCAGGAAGATGCTCATGCCTCTTGGTTCAGGCTCAGGGTGTACAGCGAGGGTCAACAGCTCCACCTGACAATGGCAAAGTGTAGGAGCTCAGCATGTCTCACCCCACAAATACTGAAACCATGGACAAGGACCCTGGAAACAGGACCAAAAATACACATTTTTCTTTGTTCCCACCTTTATGACAATTACAGGTTCTGGCAACACTCGAAGCTACAGCCACTTCCATCCCACCACTTTGGGATGAACCACCCCCGATGGCCCTGAGTTAATCTGTGTGTGCAGTAGCCACAGAGCAAAAGGAGAAAAAATGGGAAAACTAGCTTCACTAGTATCTGAAATTCATTAGAGAAAGGCAGACTTTTTAAAAGCGGTCGAACTGATTAAAACTGCCCTTATAAAAATTGCTCAGCATAACCAAATGTTACTCCAAAGTCACATCCAGTTACAATCAGTATTGTGACTCTGAGCCTTATCATCCCTCCTTCCCACTCTTGTTATTCCATGTTTCCTTTCATCTACAAATAAATGCCTGTTTGTTTACCATCTCCACACTGGCTGGAAAATAGATAGGGGAAAGAAGAGGTAAAGCAAGGAATTATCACTGCTCTCAGAGTTTTGTCTTTGCCGTCTTCTGTTTTTGGCGGATGGCAGATTGTTCTCTTTGAAGATGGTGTTTACAGCATCTCCATGAGCACATTGTCCATCGGTTTTATCTCTCGTTAGCCAAAGCTTCAGCCAGGGTTTTCAAATCATGCAACAGGTTTTTTTTCTCCCCCGCAACCCATCAGTTTATCTTTGTGCTGAGTTGTTGGGAAAATGTTAGTTAAGCCCAAGCCGCGTGCTCTGAGGTAAGTTCTCACAAACAGTTCAGATTCTTCACAAGAAAACATGAGATTATTTTAAACCCAACACCAACAAAGAAAAAAAATATTGGTTAGGGAAAAATATAAACAGGCAGTAGTCCAGATATTCCCTCCTGGGGTATTTAGCTCATGAGCGTGGCATGAGGCATGGCTACAAATAAAGTAACAGACAGTACCTTTTAACAACACCTTTCTTATTTTTGCTATTCTTTAGTAAAGAACACAAAAACTAAAGCACAAAAGTAGAGTTAAGATTGACTCCAGCCCTTCCTCTGCCATGGTCTCCTCAGTGATCCTAGTCCCTGCCCAGGATATGTGGTCATAGAAAGGCTGCAACTTCACTAGCCCCAGCCTCCCACACACAGGGTTGGGACATGCTTCCCTACCTCAGAAGGCGTTGGTGAGGATGAACATGTTGCTGTCAAGTGCTCAGATACTTGGCTAATGAGGAACAGTCTCACCTCCCTATGATGAAACACAGAACACATCCTACCCCCAGCCCTGGGCAGGCACCCTCCAGCTTTATGCTGCCCTCATGGACACCATCTGATGTGGCTTGGCTGAACAAGGAGAATGTGTGTGCTCCAGTCCGGGTGCCATGTGCTCCACCTTGTCCATGGAGACACCATGTGCCCCACCTTGTCCATCCAGGTACCATGCACTGCACCCTATCCCTCCAGGATCCACGAGCTCCGTTGCTCCAGAGGCATCACATGCTCCACCATCCATCCAAGGCACCATGTGCCCCACCTTGTCCATCCAGGTACCACGTGCTCCACTGCTCCATCAGGGCACTGAGAGATACCAGTCTGAATACTACAGCTGAGTCTCTGCCTGAGACATGTAGGCTGTGGGGGGCCACAGCCTGCCCACCAAGCCCAGGCACATCCCTGTGCATCAGGGGACAGCCCAGCAGTCAGATCTGCTGGTGCTCCGGGGAACCATGGCCGCAGCCACCGGCATCAGTGCAATGGACTGAAGCCTGGAGGATCAGAACAATGCCACTGCTTCTCTGCGTGTTGCTGATCACGCTTGTAGCATGCTGGGATGTAGGCACGATCTGCTTCTGACCCCTGCCTGACAGGGCAGGGGGAGATCAGGGAGCCTGCCATGGGCACTGAACCTTGCTGACTGCACGGACTGTGCTGCCTGGGGTCCCACCATGGATGTCCTCACTCATCCATGACAACTTGCGTGTATTTCTCAAAGGGTATTTCATCCCCACTCATGGTGCCCCATGTGAGCACCAGGCACTCAAAGCACTGGGGTGGTTCCTTCAGCCAGAGCATAGTCTTTCCCAAAGCTCTGTGACCCCTGACTCAGACCTGACCAGCACTGCTAGAAAAATTGGTGAAAATGCTTTGAGAGTTCCAAGGAAATCACAACCTTAAAGTCCCGGCATTCGTGTGACCACCCAGCCAACTGCATTCACTGTTTGCAATCTAATTCAGATTTACCTAAAATATTTTAAGGTAAACACTCTATACCCATTAAATTAGCACTCCCACATTGGAATTATTATTTCTTTAACTATTTATAGCCGCTCCTCCCTGCTGTGTGCCTCTGCCCAACTCCCACTACGGGCACCATCCCATCTCTCTCCACCAGGTTCTCACAGGGTTCAAACCAGCTGGTGGACATGGACCAGGGATCTGAAAGAGGAGCACGAGGCACACAACAGGGCAGGTGAGCTGGGACTCACGCGCTCCTCAGTTTAACCTGTAATCATCCCCCGGAGGCTGGGGCTGTCTGCGAGAAAAACTTCCCTTTGCTCTCCAGCCGGTTTCCCCCGTATCGGGCGAAGCCGGGCAATGAAAGCACAGTTCCTGCTGGAAAGCAGACAAAGAGTCTGCCTGATTTCCTAAGAGAGGAGGCTGCATGCCAGAATCTGCCCGGCCAGTCATATAATACCCAGCCTCAGTTGCGAAAGGCTTCTCACTTTTGTTTCTGGTGCTGGACTCTGCCTTGCACACTGGTGGAAAATATCGGGCGCCTTCTCTTTCAAATTTCTATGTCACGCTGAGAGATGAGCACTGGGAAAGGTCCTCTGCAGAGCCAGTGTGCCCAGGTGGGCTCCGGGTATTAAATATTTGTATAAGCAACCTCAAGCAAGTTTTAGGGTCTGCTGCTGGAAGTGCTGTGTGTGGTGGGGAGAGGCAGGGCCTTGCAGGGTGGTGGTTGAGTGCAACTGGTTTCCATGGTGTGCTGTCGGGACCCATCTCCCCAGCCTCTGTGGCCCCAGAACCTTCTCTCCACATCTTTGCAGAGATAAGCATCATAAACCACATGGGGTGGACATGCAGCCATGGCTGAAGGATCCAAAGAGCCCCAAAACTGCAGCTGTGCCTCACCACAGACAGAACCAGCTTGGTCCTCCTGAACAGCAACAGATGCCCGTGCGTGGTGTGCAGACCACCATGAGCAAACCAAAAAGTGCAGACAATGGGTCTCACCACGAATATTTGGGTTTATTATCTGCTTTCTGAGATCACCTGGCCTGCTGAGAAGCTGAAGTGCTTACTTGGTATTTTCAGGGGTGCCCACACCACGAGGAGGACAGGAGAACCCGCCCCACCGCCCCTTATCACCAAACCATGCAGATTTAATTGTGTTCTTCAGCAATTCTCCCCGGGAGATGGGCTGGGAGCAGCCCAGCACACACATTGCCCTTTCCAGATGCAACGATACTTCTCCTGCGAGGCACAGTACTAATTACTGTGTGCGATATCGCTTGCAAAATGACACATAAGCAATGCTGGCCACTAACTACCCCTTAGCATGCACTGTTTTATGACGCTTTGGTGATGACTCCAGCGTGAAAGCGCAAGAAACCTGGAAAACATCCACCTGGAGCCACGGAGAGGCTGGGGTGAGACCCAGGGAAAGCTGGGCTGACCGCAGCCCACGCGCCGCTCGCCCCGGCTCCCCGACGGGCATCTCGGCTTCACGCGCCCCGTGCAACACGCACGGACACCAGGCTGCCCACAGGTATGCTGCTCATCCACACCTGGGTCACGGGGAGGTGCCTCCCAGCGCTCCCCCTCCCAGGGACTGTGGAGCGTGGCCAGAGGGGAACCAGCGTGCTGCAAACGCATCGCCCAGCTGCAGCCATCGGCGCACTGGTGTGGAGCAAGGCCACGGGGGAAAATGGAGACACATTTCCACGAGGAAGTGAAAAATCAGTTATTCGTGCCACCTGGAGCTTAAGCAGAGTGGACATACTGTACTGGAAATGCAGGAGAGATGGTGCTTCCCAGTCCTGCTTTTAACCAGAAAGGGCCTTGGGAAGGGCCATGATGGACTTTGTCCTCTGACAGATGGATCTGTTCCAGCTCTGGGGTCGGGATCATCACGGAAACCCCCTTATGAAGGGGGCTTATAAGAAAGAGCAGGACAAAGTTTTTAGTAGGACCTGTAGTGACAGGACAAGGGGTGATATTTTTTAACTAAAAGAGGGGAGATTCAGACTAAATAAAAGGAAGAACTTGTTTATGATGAGGTTGGGGAGGCCCTGGCACAGGGTGCCCAGAGCAGCTGTGGCTGTCCCTGGATCCCTGGCAGTGTCCAAGGCCAGGTTGGACGGGGCTTGGATCAACCCAGGATAGTGGAAGGTGTCCCTGCCATGGCAGGGGTGGGATGGGATGAGCTTTAAAGGCCCCTTCCACCCCAAAGTATTCTATGGCTCTGTGATCATCCCCTACATCTGACAAAGCTGTTCCAGTGCTAACACAGTTCTGCAGGTACTCTTAGTGCTCTAATGGACCACAGCTGGGGAGCTCCTGCCCCCAAAACCTCCTGGAAACCCCACAGTCTGCTGCTAGGTGGGTCCTCCTGGGAGCACAGGCCAATTCTGCTTCACAGGCTCTCTGCAGAGAGACATCAATAGCAATTTTCTGCCTTTTCAGCAGCCCCTTATTGACCTACTGTCACAAGTCCTTAAGGAAGACGCCTGAGAAAAGATCCATGGGACTGCATGGCTCTGCATGGGGCAAGTCATGCACTTCTCTGAGACACAGGTGATGGTACAGCTCCACTTTTCTTCTTGTCACAGGGCACAGCGTGGTGAAAACAGCCAGTACTGGGATAAAATGCAAAGTACAAACAAGGGTGTGGGGATGAGTGATTGCAAAATGCTCCACCACAGGGCCAGTTTCAGGATTTCTACAATTTGCTACCATCAGATGTATCAGCTGCTTGACCCAGGACATCAGAAGGTCAGCTGAGCTCACCCTGTGCCCACCAACAAGCTGTGCCAGTGCCACCCTGTCTAAAGGGGTACTGAGTCCCTCTCTGGGAGTGAGGGAAGTCAGATGAGACTGACTTTCTCCAGAGAAGAAACAAGTGAGCACATAGAAACAGACTTCTACAAGTTCACAGCATAAGTGAAATCTTTGCTGCTCACCCATCTGATGCTGAGGTTGCCCAAATACAAAGTTTTTGGGGAAAACCTTTCCCTTATGGAGCTGCCTGTGCTGATCTCCGCACAAGGCACAGGCTCTGCTGTGCTCCAAAATGTGATTTGTTGGGATTTGAAAATACAGATGAGCTGGGAGAGGCAGCCTGTGTCCAGCTGCTTCCACTAGCAATGGTGCTTCTCTCCCCATTCCCTTCTGCTCACACCTCTCTGGGGATCTGGGAAGCCTTCAAGCCTACAGAAGATGCACAAGGTGCCACCACATCATGTGTTTCATGGAAGGAACTGCTTCCCAGTTGCCCGACTGGGTGTTGAGGTCTCAGCCTGGGTGAGAATGCAGACAGCAGCTCCTGATGCTCCTTTAGGAAGGGGCCACCAGCACGGGCCACTGCTGATCCCACAAGCAGCTGCCCAGACGAAGTGGCACAGGGGTGAGGGAGCTCTGTGCTGGAGCTGCTTGTGCCTGCATGGCTGCATCAGAGCCACGTCCATAGCAGGCACTGTCTCTAACATATTTTGGACAACCTAAACGAGTTTTGGTGGCACCAACTCCTTTTACATTGATGTGCTCATCTCAGCTCAGGAGGAGACTTCTGCTCTCCTATTACACAACCGGGACTCCCTGGGAGGATGGTAAGAAGAGATTAGTTTGTTTATTGCGTCAAGTAAACCAAAATGTTGGTTATCCTTCTTGTAAGGCTCCTGAGGAACTCAGAGATACTTAACAGCAAATTGAATTAAGGCCAGAGGAACAAAATCCTGTACCCAGTCGTGGGAAACTCCTCCTACTCCTTTCCACTGTAGACAAGGGAAACCATGAAACACGACACTCTCTCTCCCCGGATCTGGAACAGCAGAAGGAATTCCTGCGAAGATGGAAACCATTAAGAGGCAATTACTGGAGACAATGATGAAGAAAATCTGGTCACTCATCAACCCAGACGCTGCAATCCAACAGTAGCCTGGTGGTTACACATCCCCTGGCTGGAGGTGGACCTCCAGGACCCGAAGGTGAGCAGGACAGACGACCAGAGCCACCCGGTCTGGGTGACAGGGAGTTCAAGCCACCCAGACGACTGGCTTCATCCTGCCCGTCCGAAGACATAATAACCCTGGGAGAGGAGGATGTGATCTCATCCCAAGGGTCCCGGGGAAACACAAAACATGGAAAGAAACAGTGGCGAGACCATGGTGCTTGATTGCAGAGGGCTCCACCCTGGCTGGCCGGAGGCTCTGCGCTTTCCTGGCTCTGCAGAGGCAGCGAGCGCACGGCGGCAGACGCAAATAGTTGTGTTTACATCCCATTGAAAGGGTTTTTGGGAACTAACAATGCCTGGTACGGAGGGCGAGGGAGAAAAACAAAGCCACGCGAGGAGGAGGGACCATCCTGTGAGATGGTATCTGCCTTCACTTCTTTATCTGCGCAAATTGCTTCCTCTGCCTTCTCCACGGGTCCCAGAGAAACGAGGGTGGCATTTCCCCTCCCCTATTTAAGATACACCACCACGGTTTTAATGCTGGGACTGAACGAGTCCTGTGGCTTTCCAAGAATATGTTCCTGCGCATAAAATACTGAACAGGGCAGATGGGCTTACAGGCACTGGGCAGCCCTCCTCGGTTTGGCCTGTCCTCATCTGCTCCCAAATAACACCCAGCCTCCTCCACCTTAACTATGCCCTTTGATCAAAGTGACCAGGATTAAAGGAAATCTGTTGTTTCCCAAACAAGCTGCATTCACAGAACCCCTTTATATCCCCATGCCCCACTTGCTGCAAATCCCAGACCTTCCTCCCAGCTCTTCCACATCTTCAGCCCGCATCTCCTGGACTCCCAAGACAACTCCCCACGTGTAGTTCTCCTCATCTCTCCTTCCTCCCCGTGTCCCTGATCCCCAGTGCCCGTTTTTTACTCCTTCTCTGAAATCCCCTCCCTCCCATGCCCACAGCCCTCATTCCTCCTCCATCCTTTTCCTAGACAAAACACTTCCCAATTTGTCCCAGTCCCACTGGACTGGAGACCAAAACTTTGGTTGTTGCAGAACCAGATAGGGGGGACCAGAAGGGGGCTTCTGTGAGGATGTACATCTCTCTCTTCATAGAGGACACGTTTTCTCTGTTCAGACTGGCCTCATGGAGCTTCCTGAGTAGAAGTGTGGTGTGGGTCAAAATCCAACCCCCTTGGTGCCTTTGCTCATTTGATAAAGCAAAAATTCTGTTTCATTCTCTGACTCGGAGAGCAATATAAAAAATCCTAGCATCTCATTATACTGTCAAAGACCCTTTTTTCGACTCAAAAGGCTGATGCTTTTTAGAAAGTGAGAGTGATTAACAAAACCCAACACAACCCACGTTAAAAGATACAATTTTCTTTTCCAAAGAGCACCACCCTCCTCGCTCATCCGACTGCAGCCGGGAAGGTTTTCCTTTTTCTTCCTCTGACGGAGACAGTGAAAAGGCAGTGCCCTCTTGAAGTTCAGACGTTAATTACCGTGTTAGAATATTTTGCTAAATTACGCAGCATGGCCCCAGGAGATAACAGGCACTAAGAGAAGGGAGGGGAGTGGATACCCGTCTACACGCTGCACCGCAGACTCAGACGTGGGGGGAAGGCAATTAGACGGGGAGTATTTATCCTCCCTGCACCACCACCCCGAGGCTTTCAGTTAGCAGCGTGTACCAAGGCAGGGAAGCGATGGGAGAGTGCCAAGATTTTAAACGATGCTGAAATGGGACTGTCTCTGCCAACCAGACTGGAGGTAGGAGACAACTCCTGCAGAGAAGCAACTGTCCTGCCTGCTGCCAGCCTGCCGGGTCTGATCCCTGCTGATTCACAGCGCCTGGGAGCTGCCCTCGGTCCCCAGGGCTGGTGTTAAGACCCTAAAAGCATCTGTCTTGGGTCAGCCAATGACCACATCCCTCTTATGGGGATACCCCGGGGTGCAGACCCAGCCTCAGCAGCAATAACCCCCTCAAGCTGGAGGGATCTCTGTGAATCGGTCCTGCAGCCTCCTGCACAAGGAGTTCTGCAGTTTAATTAGCCCTCTGTGATGAGCTGCTTCCTGGGGTTTGCTCTGAACCTGCCCCAACAGCCCTGTCCGAGGCACCCGCGGGGCTCGGAGGGGAATGGTGCCAAGGCAGCTCCCTGTCACCCCTGATACCCAGTCCCTTTGAATCCAAGCCAGGACAACTGGATGGGTAAAAAAACGGGTTGGATGGTTGGGCTCAGAGGGTTGTAGCCGCTGCGTTCCAACCCAACTCCGCCTGAAGGCCAGGGATGAGGACTACCAAGCTGTTATCCCCGGACCTGCCCTATTTAGCATCCTTATCCATGACATGGAGGAAGTGAGGAGCACAATCTTGTGAAGTTTGGTAGTGACAGCAAGTTTGGGATGTACTGAAATGTGTTCAAGGAGCTGCCAATGAGAGGGACCTCAGTGGGGTGCAGGAAAGTGTCAAGAGGAAACTGAAAACTTTCAACAAAAAATCAGGCCTGTGCAGGAGAAGAGCACAGGGACATGGGTGAGGGGCGGGATAGGGTTATTATGGGGCGTGAGAGGGGGCAGAACCCTCCCTGTGTCACCTGCCCGTGTGGGACACCAGCTGGTGAGGTGCCTCGAGGGACCAGAGTGGCATTATTGCCACATGGCATCACCTTGAGCCCGAGTCCCTCGAGCCAGTTTTCCCACCCCCCTGCTCTGCTGCCACAGGCGACTGCTCAGGTTACCTGGCTGCTAAATGGCATCCTAAGAACAAACGAATGCATCCAAAGCAGCACTTGGCACCAGCCACCCAGGCTGGAAGTGGCTGCTCCTGGCAGGGGGCTGGCAGGGAGGTGGCAGCTCCCAGCCCCAGGGGCACCTCCTTGGTGTCCCAACATCCGCTGAGGATGAGACAGACACCAGAGGAGGCAAACCTCCCAACAGCGCTCATCAACAGCCACACTGGCTGTGATCCCTCCTTCCCTGCAGAGCTCAGATGTCACCGGAGCTGGGCTGGGCCCCTCAGGATCCAGTCCTAGTGCTCCCCCTCCCCAGCAGCACCAGGGGATGGAGCAGGGAGGGCAGAGAGCTGTGGTGGCCCACGGCCACCCCGCTGACTCGCACGCAGACAGGGGAGCCCGGAGCTGGATGAGGGACAGCCAGCTCCAACCATGCTTAGCGAAGGCAAAAGTGGTGACAATCAGTGAACAATAGATGGCAAATAATATTATTTATTATCTCTACATCGTCAGCAGCCACGGGGCACTTCTTGCACTGCGCACAGGGCTCTGATGGTTCAACTGACATTTGCTGCTCCTTCGCCTTAACCACCCAATTTCTCCATTTTGCTGACTCTGCTGAAGGCCACAGAAAAGAAGAAATATGACCAGGCTGCAAGAACCATAGTCCCTTGGTTATTCTCCTGGTTTTGGGGGACATGCAATATGAAGCATTGTTGGAGCATGCCTCAGCATGGTCCTTGGTGTTTGGACATGGGGCAGAGCCTTTGGAGCAGGAAGGATGTCAGCATGTCCACTTCTCACCATCCTGGAAGGGCGGAAGGAGACGTTCAGGGACAAATTTAGAGTGGTTTGGTGAAATAAAGTGAGGCCAGAGTCAAGGGAGCTTATAGAGCTGGAAGAGCTCTTATAGAGCTCTTGCTTAAGACCATCATGCACAGCAGACGGGACAACTTCCTAATACTGCTGGAAGTGTGTTCACCAGATAAAAGCCTCACGGAAGAACGTGGTCCTGCAAGATGCCACCACTGGTCTCAAGTGAGAACAGCCAGGTCTGGAAGCAGGCAAGGGTCAAACCCGGACTGCCCTGGCTGCAGCATAACCATCCCTGGGGAAAGCCTTGATCCCAGGAACAATGCCCTCTTCCAGCTCGCCCTCGATTCCCCGAAGCTCTGAGGGAAGAATGGGAGGAAAGCGCTTTAATTTCTATTTAACATCTCTGCTTTGTTATTCTTTTCCCAGGCTTCCCAGATCTGATGGATGCAATAGTCCTTTAGTTCTCATCTGCAAAGGGCTCTCCTCCTTTCCCCAACGGTCTCCAGGTCTGATCTTTGGGCCGACCTTGGGCATCTGTTGCCCTTCTCCAACCTCAAATATGCACTGTTCCATGCAGAAAAACATGTTTTGGTCCAAACCACCATCCAAATGCACTGCACTCCATTAAACCATTTTAATGAGAACTGCACCCACCTTTTACTTCCCTTGGTAAACCATCTTTTTGCCTGAAATTCTAACACTGACCTCAGCAGCTCTCACTGTCAGGACACACGATCAGCCTGCACAAACCCCACCCCAAAATCCTCAGAACAGGTATGGAAATGAAATGTGTTCATTTGGTAGGGATTCTGCTCCTGGGAGATGCTGTCACAGTGCTGGATGTTATGGCAGACCCTTCCTTCTGCCTCCATTTCAAGCTCAAGTGATGGAGGAGGGTGCAGCAGAGCCCCCCGGGATGGGGACGTGGTGTGGACTGTGCTTGTGCCAAGGGGCACAGCCACTCCCTTGGTTACCAAAACGCTGCCTGGGCGAGGTGGCAGCTCCGACCCGAATCTCCCTTGCTATGGTTAAACACCACTGCTGAGACACGGAGGCCTGCCTGCTTCCCCGAGGGCAGCGATGGGCGCTGGGTCAGTCAGCCAGCAAACCCCAGCGTTTATCACTCCAGCCTTGCCTCAAATGAACTTGTAATTTTTTTTTTTTTTTCTTTTCCCCAGCCCACAAAACCAACCCATCCACACCGATCGATAAACAGTGCTGGCATTGTCACCCAGTGCCCCAGCCATGTCCCCAGCTCCTCCCCACCCAGCACCAATGTCCTCAGGGCCACCCTCACTCCCTCCCACCCAGCTAATGATGGGGGACAGGAGCTGGAGAGAGGAAGCTCTGCAGCACGAAGGGAAGAGACATTCCTGCCTCAGTCATCAGGCAATTTTCCCCTTCCTCTTGCTCACTGCCTTGCTGACCTTTGGCTGAGTCTGCTAGAGCTATAAAGGAAAAGGGAAAAAGGAAAAAAAAAAAAGAGAAACTAAAAAGCAAGAGGAGCTGAAAGGACAGGCAGAGGAGAGGGAAAGATGTTATCTTGCCTCTGGTAATGACTTATGGTCAAAGGATGGGTGGATGGAGGCAGAGGGAGCTATGCAGGACCGTGGGCAGCACAGAGGGAGTTTGCTGGGACATGGCCAACGGAGAAGGAGTTAGGGGTGAGGGGCTGAGACTGTACATAGGGATGTATGTTCTGATCAGCAGAAGGGGAAAAAACCCATGGTGAGAGCTACTGCACCTTGTGAACCTGTCCTGAGGCACGTGGGAGTCCCAGGCTCTATAGGCCATGGTGACACCCCCTGCTCTGCTGGGACACCAGCCCACGTGGTTCATGGGGATCACCAGGGGATGAGCACTCTGCACAACCAGGGACCTTCCACACTCTCACAGAGCACCCAGCAGGGCCAGCCTCCGCAGACGTCCCTGTCCTCTCCTGGGTGCAGCTGGAAGAGCACCCCACCACCTCCTGGGCTGTGTCTACAGCCTGCCTTTGGCCCTGGCAACCACCTCAGAGCCTGGCACTGCTGATGAACAGGCGGTTCTTTCCCCTGGGCTGGCCCTGTGCAGCAGGATTAGCTGGCAAAGGCAAAAAAAGGTGTCAGGAAGAAAAGCCATTCCAGAGCCATGGAAGAGAGATGGCACGAATCAAGGTCAGAGCACTGTGGAGAGAGCAGTCACAGACCAATCATTTTGGGGCAGGGGAGCCAGAAGAGTCAGGCTCACCCATGTCAGCGAAGCTAGGAGTCTTCCTAGAGTCACAGACTGGCGTGGGTTGGAAGGGACCTAAAGATCATCTCGCTATTAAAGATCACCTAGTAAAGTCATCTGTGACAAACAACACCACAGGGACAGACCTGTCCTGCTAAGGAACAGAGATGTATTTTTAAGAGCAAATTTACGCATGACATCTTGATATAATTAGTAAATCTTTTTATGGAGCTGCCCTGTAGCAAAAAATATCCCTGATATATGAAATTCACGTCCTTCCGCACACCTCTAGATCACCACCATGTCCCCACAGAGCAGAAAGGTGACAAGAGGGACAGTGACAGCATGGCGAGAGCAGACAGGAGTGGGCAGGGAAAAACTCTGGCAGAACCAGGGCAGTGTTGTGTCACGATTACGATGGGAAGCGGATGGGCACGGGGGCTTTGCCAGACGTCAAGATCTTCCCCAGAAGGTGACACATACCTCCGTGGGCAGAGATTTTGGGGAAGTTCAGCTATTCTTAGCGTCCCTCTCTCATCTCCTCCTCTGGATATGTGTGCCTCATCTTGAGGCCTGCACTCCTCACCGCTCTAGTCACCATCTGTGAACCCTGCCCACAGTACTACCACCCAGACAATATGTTTATGGTGTGTTTGCATTCAGAGGAAACTTCCCATGCATGTAAAAAAAAGTCATCACCAGCACTTTCTTTATCCTTCCCTTGCCCGAGGTCTAGCAGAGAACTTATTTTACAGAGAGTTATTTATGGCCTGACAGAAGCACCACTGACAATTTGAGATTCACAGCTCCAACTCTGGGAAACGAGGTGGGTTTTTCTGAGAAAGTCTTCTAAAGGCACCAGCAGGAGACAAAACCATCTCTAAAACAGGATGGAGGGAAGCCCTCTCCTCCTCTATGGAACATTAACACTTGAGTTGTCTTTTCTGTATGTACTCACTGAGGTTTCTCTCACCACCCTAAGCCACAGGGAGCTGGATGATGAGCTCATCAGGAGATCAGGTTCTGAAAAATCCCCCACTCTGGCGACAGGGCTGGGTTTCTGCTGCACTGGGTGGGGTCTAAGGACATTAGGGACTTCATTTCTCTCCCTCCTTCCTCCCCTCAGTCTGTCTCATCTATTCAGGTGGCTTCACCTGCTTTAAGCAACTGTTTAAGCTGCTTAGGTGGGGATTTTCACAGCACTGGGATTTGCAAACTCCAGCGCTGGGTTTGCCATTCCAACTGTTGGTCCTTTCTAGCCCCTGGACAAAGGGAGTGTGATCTTTAATTATTGTGCTTTAACGAGTGGAAAGACAATATGCAGGAAGAGCCAAGCATCCCTGCAGATGTAGGTACTACTGAGGTGAGAAGTGCTGGCAGGGCAAACCTCTAGGAATTATAAAGCAAAGATGGAATCCTAGAATGGTTTGGGTTGGAAGGGCCTTAAAGATCCTCCATCTAGTTCTGACCCCCCGCCACGGGCAGGGACACCTTCCACTATCCCAGGCTGCTCCAAGGCCTGTCCAGCCTGGCCTTGGACACTGCCAGGGATCCAGGGGCAGCCACAGCCTTTCCAGTGTCATCCATGGCCTATGGGCATCTCCACACAGCAACGCAACAGCGTGTCCCACTGGTGGGGGAGGACAAAGTGGGAAGGCGTTTACCTCCCTGAGGCAGGTATAGATGGGGCAGACGAGGACTCGGAAGGGCTCCCCGGTGCTGCTCCTCATGGTGCCGAAGACCTCGCAGAGGAAGGTGATGAAGCCCAGCCAGCGCTCCACGTCCCGCTGCTGCAGCTCCTCCCGCATGGAGAAATCCTTCTGCAAGAGGCACAGAGACAAGAGAGAGGCTGCATCAGCAACACCGCGCCACCACGGGGAGGCAACGGCTGTCGGGAGAGGGAATTAGGAGGAAATTGAAACTCGGGGCCGGGGGAGGACAGACAGACAGACTGACTCTTTAGTAACAGTGGGGAGATTACTCAATGTGCGCGGAGCGGCTGCAATTTCAACACAGCAAAGCCACCAGAAAGCAGGTACTGTAGAAATGTCACCAACTCCTGCAATAACTGCCACAGCTTGCGCTAGAGACGGTGTCCCCTGCGCCCCACTGTCCCCCCCGACAGACACGGGGACTCTTTTCCATATGCACCACCAGGACTGAACAAAGGCAGCAACACAGAGGTTAAATAAAATGCAGAGGAAATGCTGGTGGCCATGCTGGGCTTGTTGGTCCAGGTTGACCTGCCCAGCCCATTCATTCCAGTCTCTTCAGCAGACCCAGTGTCTGGCCAGGAGCATCCTAATGGTCTGGCTTCTCTCTGGCGTCTCACAACATAATGGTACAGACTGGCTCCCTGCCTGACCAGAAGATCAGGGCAGCCTGGGCTTGGCATTAAAAGGTCACCCTGCGCCTGAGCTGATGGTTGCCATGACTAAGGATTATCCCAGTGACGTGATCTATGGATCAGCATCAGGAGGAAGCACACAGGGAGATAGCTGCCTCTCCATCAGACCTCCAGTTGGGGACGAAGAATAGGTTTGTGCAAAGGCAGGGTATGAAAAGGGATGTATGTGATGGAAGAGCATGGCAAAGATCACAAGGCAACACAGAAAAGCAAGTAAAAACCCTTCTAGAGGATGGCACAAGGGAGTGCATCGTGCTCGGAATCCAGAAGGTTTCCCTGGGCTCTAAGAGATGCTGCGGAGGTTCTTGCATGACATCCCACACGACTTTGCTTGTCTGTCTCCATAGTGACCTCTCCTTGATACTAAAATTTAGTAGACACTAAGCAGGGGACTACTGAAGAAGAGGACAAGTTCGTTGTCCACACCGCGTGCTCCAGTGCAGGTTGCACAACCTTTGAAATCCAGCAACTAAATAAATTACCTTCTATCTTTTTCATCTCAGTTTATTCCTACTGCCTGAGACAAAGGGCTTTGCTGCTGCAAATGCTCTGACCTGCAGCTGCTCTCTGCAAAGCTGGGGAGATATAAAAGCCACCACACCAAAGTTTGCTCTCTTGCCCTGGACAACACACAGGAGATCTTCCTTGTAGAACAAAGGTAAGTGAAGCAGCTGCTAAAGAAAGCCAGGCAAAAGCATGATGATTATTTTCAAGACACAACTGCATGCACGGAAGATCCAAGGCAGGAGCTATTTATATGTTTCATTACAAAAGGAAAAATAAAATATGTATTTGCATATGCAGGAAAAAAGACTTGTAAAATAGCTGAGGCACTTATTAACCAAACAGTGATGACTAATTCCTCTCTACACCCATTTCCATAAGTCAGTTGCCCAACTGTGTCTGCGACTTCGAAGTCAACCTGCAGCCAAATGCTGTTGGGTCTCCCCAGACTCTCCGGGGGAGTTTGCAGAGTTCATCCAGTCCCTGGGCAGTGATGGAGGAGTTATTTGCCAGCTCAGGTTATCACCCCAGCGTTACCCAATTACTTGTTCTGGAGTTTTCAATTGAATTTTAATGCAGAAAAGAAGTCAGAGAGACATGATATCCTGATTACTGAGAAATTAAAAACCCAGGCAAGAGCATCCCATGCCCCTCATCTGCCCCATCTACCCATATAGTGCACAGAAAGCTCCCTTTGAACCCTGGAGCTTTTCCTTGATTCCTCTCCATCTCCTGGCACTGTCTCCTGCATCTCATGCCTCATCCCAGCCAGCTCCAGCCCCCAGCCCATCCTGGCCCTCCCAGCCTGGAGGCCCTCCAGCACCTTCTGTCCTGCCTGGACCTGGAAGCTCCACACTCATATACCTGGGGAGCTGTGCTGTATTTTGGGATCTCTGGGGCATGCTGTGAAATTCCTAGCAGCTTGGGATAACTGCACGGGCTCTGCAGTCCCAGATTACTGGGAAAGAATAAAAACCACTGCAGGAAACTCTGCTCCTTCCTGTTCCTGCTTCAAACATGCCCTGCTCTGTACCCCTGCGAGAGAAAACTGACTCTTCAACATTTTCTTTTAAAAAAGGTTATCTTTTGTTAAAAAAAAAAACAAACAACCATCAAGCCAACCAACCCCTCAAAATTCCATAAACCAAGCAGCAAACCAAACCAAACTCATCAGGCCTGGGATGGGAGCTGGGCAGGAAAGGATTCCACCACACATCACCCTCCTTTTTTTATCCTGTGGCACCTGGTAGGTGATGCAGACATCAGTGAACACTGCCCCACCTTTGCAGCTGAAGAAGATCCTTGTAAAAGAAAAGGGTCTGTGGTTCGCCCTCCTCCAGTCACAGAAAAGCTTGTGCAGACTTTGAGGGACCCCCACAAAGGATGGGAGAAGGGGACGGAATGTGGGATGGATGCAGAAGGCCCTGTGAACATTTCCACCCAGAATGCGATGCCACAGTGGGAACAGTTTTGCTCCATTTGTGGACTCAGGCTGGGCCAAACTTTGCAAACGGAGGTGATCTGCACACAGTCTGCAAAACAGTGGAAGTGATACTGATTCCTCTGACAAAGTAGGAAGAGCATCTCGGCAATGGGAGCATTTTCCTGGACCACGCTTGCCTACAGGCCGGAGCTGGGCTTGGCAGAACCTCCATGGCAGCTGGACTTGCAGTGCCAGGGGTACCCTGAAGCATCCTGAGAAACCTCAGTGGTGCTACCCCAGTGTCTCAGCGTGCACCAGCTGGTCTGGGGAGCTCTGTCCTTACATACGGCCCTCAGAGCGCAGGTCTGACCCGCGCCAGGGTGTGCACTGAGTGCCAGCCCTGCAGAGGTGTCCCACCTGCCTTGGGGAGTTTGAGGAGACCGCTGCTGCCGCCGAGGCTCAGCTGGGTTGTTTGATTAACGGAGTGGCACGTGTGGCTCACCTGCTGCAGGTCAGCCCTGCCCACGGCGGGCCCTGCGACCCTTTGAGAGCACGGAGAGCAGCTCCAAGGGCTGTGCAGCCCACACGGCTGAGGCAGAGGCAGCCCGGGGGAGGGCTGAGGAGCCGGCCCGCAGAGAGCAAACCCCACGTCCTGCGTGCCCCGGGCACATCCGACGGAGCCGTGCCCTGACCCACAGACCTCCGCACACCGACGACGAGCCTGGAGGGGGCTGAAAAGCTCTGGAACCAGACAGCCGGGTCACTGCCCTGCCCACTGAACTTTATTTGCTCTGGAAATGCCTCACGGAGTTATATAAAAATAACCTGTGGATTGGCTTGCCCCATGCTTAGGTGGTGATGTCAGGGCAGTAAGCAAATTATCTTTCATCAGTTTGGCTGTATTTTTAAACACGAATTGTATTACTAATTTGGGGGTGCTCTGGCCTGTAGATAATCTGGGTGTGTTTACTGGATGACCTTCCTTCAGTGCCTATAGTTTAAAATAAAAAGTATTTATACCAGGTAGCAGGGTTGGCCTCACTTCTCTGCCTGGTTTGGGAGAAGAATTCATTGGGAAACCATGTGGCAAGTGGGGGGATGCCAAGGGGACCTCTAAGAGCTCTCATACAGGACAAGTTTGGGGCATAAATCTGAAGGCTAAGCACGTTGATCATGTTGGGCCTCACCACGTGCAATGGGCAGGCCAGGGTGGCCTGTGTTCACACACATCACAGAGATGGCCCAGGGCTCAGCAAAATCTCTGATATCCCCTGCTGGATCCTTTGTAAGCTTGGCTGAGGCTCCTGCCAGCAACAGAAATTCAAAATGCCTTTATCCTGGGGGTGTCCGCTCTTGCAGCCAAGTGAAAGCCCACTCCCCATCCCAGTGTAGATGCACTTCATGCAACACTGGCCCATTATGGGGGACATGAGACCTTTCCAAGACTAGGACCAAGCCAAGAGGAATGACCCAAGAGGAATGGCCACTCCGTGGGAGAGCAGGCAAATCCATCCTCTAACATTTTTGGTGGGCAGCAGAGTCAGGTGGGATGAGAAGCAGCATTTTGCCATCAGATCTAAGCCCTCACTCCGGCTCTGACAGCTGCAGCTGAAAATTCTTCTCTTGGGAGTTCGCCACACTTTTTTTAAGACCAGTTCCAAATAACTTTTCCCCAGATCTGGGCCCACCGACCCATGGCTGACTCTGGCAGCAGCAAGCTCGAGGGCAAAAGTTTACTGAGGGATAAAAATGAGGGTTAATTTAAGCATCACCACCTTCTGAAGGAAAAAAAAAGGCACATTTGGGCTTGTTGCTCTGTAAACACAGGGCTCTTCCTCTGGCAGCTCTGCTGTTTACTCAGTCATTGTCAAGGAGGCAGGAAATACTGAGTCAGAAATACTGCACAAAAAGATATATATGATGCTTAGATATCCGTGCTAAGAGCTATATAAAAAGCTGAGATAGGCTGTGCTAAATAGTTGATCTTACTGGCAATGTTCTGTGAAACACTGGAGCCCTAAGTGGCTCTTGGGAAAGGGCCGAGACAAATCCAATGGGTTGGAGGAGGGAGCTGGTGGGTAGAGGTTGGACAGCCTCTGTCCCTTATTGCTGCCCTGGAGAAGCACAAACCTTCCTAGAAAGGGTTCCATAAATCACATTTTGCACGATTAACATCCCTGCATTATTTCCTGCTTAGAATTTAAATACTGCGTGTATTTAGGTCCTGGCTTGGAGGACCTTCTGGTGTGCAGCTTTGGTTCCTGAGGAGTATAAACCAGTGAGATGAGTGGTTTGCAGCACTGGCATGCGGAAGGAGCTCAGGAGGTGCTGGACAAACCTGTGACAGCACCATGGAGTGATCAAACACCTCTGCCCATGGATTTGTGGGGTCTCCCTGAGCTCCGCTGTACCACCCACAGCTCCATTGGGAATGTCTCACTCCATGGACACCACTACAAAAACTCCTCTGCTGGAGGTGGTGCAACATGAAGTGGGACCATCAACTCTTCCACGGGCTCTGCTCTTCCTCCAGTCACCCCTTCCTGGCCTCTCTGCCTGCACCCAAGGACAGAACCCCACTGAGATGCCACCACACCATCCCTGCCCACGCTACTGCCAGCACGGAGACAAGACAGAGCAGAGTAAGGTGACGACAGAAAACCTGCTTTGAGCCGACAGCTCCCACGCAGAACCTGGAGAACAGCAGCACAGGAGACTGAGGTTTATTTCCAGCCCTGTGTGGGCTCCCATCACCTCTGTACCCTGATTTCCCATCTGGCAACAAACGGGAATGATTTGCTCATCCTCCTCTGCGAAGCGCTCTGGGGCGTGTGACCGAGACATGCGAATCATGGCAATTACTGTGACTCCAACAAAGGAGCTATTGACATTCAAAGCAGATAAAGCTTTTAAATTACAGATGACACCCTGTGCCCAGCCTCGCAGAGGTCCTGGCTTCACCCAGCCATGAGGCATTTCACTCCCACAGGCTTTCATCACGTCGCTTCCTCCAGGCTGGAGCTGCACCATTTGAACACGCACCATTTGAACACGCACCATTTGAAACATCTTCTCAGGATGTTTTGGCCATTTTGGGAAAAGCAGGAAATCCTACCAGTGGCCTTCAGAGTGGACCTGACTTCATGATGGCCACAGCTCTGTGAACCATTTTAATCACAGAGGGCTCCAAAATGCACCACATGGTGAAGGTGCAGTCTACCAGGACTGTGACCACCACCCCACAGACACCTACCACTCATCATCCCATCACCAGATGATTTGTAACTTGCCTGAGATGTCACCGATCAATTCACAGGATCACTGGATGTTTGGGTTGGAAGGGACCTTGTAGCTCATCTCGTTTTATCCCCTGGCATGGGCAGGGACACCTTCTACTGTCCCAGGGTACTCCAAGCCCCATCCAATCTGCCTTGAACAATTCCAGGGATATGGAATTCTTCCACATCAGCAAGAACAACTCAAAGATTCTGCATCAGGCAGACACAGTGCTTATTCCTCTCAGAAGGATTTGGGAATGAAGGGAAAGTAAGGTCAGAGAACTCCTGGTTTTTCTAAAGCAGGAGCTAGGCAAACTCCCAGGACAAGAAACATAATCTATTTTACATTCCCAGGTTTGGGTAACTGAGGCAGCTGATGACCAGAGCCAGCAGTAGCTGTGGATACTTCCCATGATGACCAGGCGAGTGGTCACTTGAACCTCCTGCCCCCTGCTCTCACCCTGACCTCTCCATCTGGCTCCAAATCTGGGATCAGCAGCAATTACCCACCCAACGTGGGTGTCTCATGGCTTCAGACAGTGATGCCTATGAGGTCCTTGAGGGGCTGCAGAGGTGCAAGCAGTTAATTATTGATTTAGCTGAGGTTTACATCACCCTGGTGGGAGCATGATGATGGATGTGCAAACAAAAGTTTTGCTGTTAACCTCACAGTTGCTAGAGATCTCAGAGCACTGTCTGGGTGGAAGCTCTGAGAGGACCAGGAGGGTGAATTCAGTAGCCTGCTCTGCACACAACCAACAGCAAGCACCATTTTGTCCTGGATGTTTGCCAGCGCCTCCTCTAGCACCACCCAGGTGACAGAATTGCCTTCCTAGTCACTTAATTTTTATTGCTGTCCTTCCTATCTCGCACCTTTCTGGGTTCCCAAACACGTGCCAGGGTGTCAGCTCAGCTGGGTAACAGCAGTTTATCACCACCTTAAAGACCTGTTATCCCACAGACACAGCAAAACACCATTAGCAGCCTCAGCCAGACCCTGCAGCGAGCCGGGACAGACCTGCCATCTGCAGGACACACAGACACGGGGAACTAGTCACATCTCTGAGAACCACAAGCCAATCTCTCAGTCCCATGGAGAGGGGCTGGAGGGGCGACAAGGCACCACAGAGAAACACCAATTCGTTTCCTTGCTGGGTTGCCATCAGAGCTGCTGGGACACCCATTTGACCCAGCCCTGCAGACACCATGTAATGCCCAGAATGATGCCTCAGGTTTTAACTCTTATATTTTTCGAATCCTGCACTGCCCAGTGTGTAACTCTGAAGTTTCTTGCACCCTGCTAACTTTTGTTCTCCAGACATAACAAAGCCTCTCCAGGTGTGCTCTCCAAGGACACCCAGGCTGTCCTAGGCCCAAAATGTGTAAACCAACATCTTGGAAGGTGGGTGAGCTTGGGGAAATTACATCATAAACTGAAGTTTTAATTGGCGAATATATGCTGATATGCAAATGAACCAAACCTGTAAAGGTGTGGGAAACTCATGACTCGGGGTCCATCTGGGATGTAGCCTTTGGCTCCCCAGGATGCACCTCTGAAGGCCTTTCAAATAAAAACCTACCTATATTCCCTTATCCCTGTCCAGTCTCTGTTTCTAGGTAGCCACTTCGGCAGCCTTGCTTTTCTGCAGCAGTGCAGGAGATCCTGGTTATATGAATTTTATTCCTGGACTTCCCAGTACAGTGGGAATCTTGAGGCAGCCACGTGCCTTTATCAGTGTGCACAGCAAACCTTGGGATACCTTTGGAATTTTGGAGATACTGAGAGTCCTCCCCCTGACATGGAGACAAAGAATCCATGCCCTCTAGAGCATCCCACCCCTAGGCCAGTAATCCCCTCCTAGCTACATGGAGGTGGTAGGAAGAGAGAGGATCAAGCACAGCGAATCCCTGCTCATCCCAGCATCCACAGCAGTGCTGATACATACACCCACTCCATGGAAAAATATATTAATATAAATATCCCATTCCATGGGCTGCATTCCTCATAGCACAAGCTCAGTGTAAAAGCATAATGGTTTCAAGAAATATCACAAAATCCTATTTTTGGGCTGCTTCATATGGGTGGGGATGGTTTGGTGGGCAGTTTGCAAACCCTTCTCCACAATACAGCAGGGTCTGAGCCCCAGCACCATCCCCAAATCTGCTCAGAGGCCACTTTTGTGCCTGAGAAAATGCTCATCCCACTGCCAACACCAGGCTGAGGTGATGACTGGGACCCCAGTTGTGGCTGACAGATGGACCCTGCTTGCACATGCCACATCTGGAGATGCCCAGCCTTGCAGCCCAGGAGGATGCAGCAGGGACCAGCTGGATTTTGCCAGCAGGATGCATTCTTATTTTAAATTCTGCACACGCAATGTGTCCTCTTTATAAGGTGGAGGTGAAAAGGGATCTATGGGGACAGGCCAAATTTGGAAAGAGGGATATGAGAGGAGGAAAACTGACTGTGGAGGCAGGTGCTCCTTTGTCCAGGCACCAGGGCTGGAAGAATTCCACTGGCACTGGAAATGAAGCTGTGTCCATTGAAAGGCCAGCTTGCCCGTGAATGAATGAAACTGGGCAGGGAAAGGCAGGCAGCTAATCCTGTTTGACATCAGCAGCTTTACTGCACAGGCACTCCTGGCTCATATCAGTTTGGTCCACAGAGGGATTTTCCTGGGTGCCTGGTAGCTGGCAGCAGGATGTTCTCCTGTGGGATGCTAAGACCCTCCTAGAAGTGCCCCCTTGGTGGTGTTCACCATGAGGTGGGACTGGGACCACCCATCTGCTGAGCTGGGCAAGACACTGAGGCTTGGCCCTTGCTTCTCTGCAAGCCAGAACTGATGGATGAATGAGGCCTCAGGCGCTCCTCCCATCCCCAAAACCTGTCCCTGAAGTGGAAGCCCCTGAGCTGGGTAGCACAGGAGAGCAGACAACCTTTGGATGGACATCAGTGCACACAGATGGCTACAAACAGGTCCAAAGGGCATGAGATATTACAGAATCAGGGCTGGAAAGGACTTTTAAAGGTTATCTAGTTCCAACCCACCTGCCACCTTCCACTGTCCCAGGCTGCTCCAAGCCCCAGTGTCCAGCCTGGCCTTGGGCACTGCCAGGGATCCAGGGGCAGCCACAGCTGCTCTGGGCACCCTGTGCCAGGGCCTGCCCACCCTCACAGACAGCAATTCCTTCCCAATATCCCACCCAGCCCTGCCCTCGGGCACTGGGAAGCCACTCCCTGTGTCCTGTCCCTCCAGGCCTTGTCCCCAGTCCCTCTGCAGCTCTCCTGGAGCCCCTCCAGGCCCTGCCAGGGGCTCTTAGCTCTCCCCGGAGCCTTCTCTTGTGCAGGGGAACAGCCCCAGCTGTCCCAGGCTGGCTGCAGAGCAGAGGGGCTCCAGCCCTGGCAGCATCCTCCCTTGGACCCGCTCTTACAGGTCCATGTCTTTCCTGAACTGGAGGACTCCAGAGCTCCACAAGGGCCACCGTTCTTGGCTCTCTCCTTTAAAAGAAAGCAGAAAAACCCCACGAGGATGGACGCCCAAAGCCTCGGTGGGTGGGAGAGCACGGGGGGTCTGGCAGGCAGCTGGCCAGATCCATCGTGGGATGGGTCCTCCTTTTATCTGCCCTGGGACTGAACCGCGCGGGTGATCAAGGAGCCGGAGGAGTTAACAGACTCCCAGCCAGAGATATTCGTGGCACCCAGGGTTCGTGTAAAGTTTCATACCGGGACCCTTTACTAAATTCTTTCGGTCATGGGAGAGAAAACACTGCAACTGTTTAGTCTGCAGGGAGGTGGTGGCTCTGGCCCAGCACTCAGCATTGCTGAGCAAACAGGCTGGAGAGCAAAGGGGCTGTCACCCTTCTTATCTCCTCCGTCTGCTTTTCACCATGTCTCTCCCACCACCAGGCACCCGATGGGCACCGTGCACCAGCGCTGGACCTCCTTGCTGCAAATGCAGCTCTGGGATGGGGGACAACCAACTACTTGAAAATCGAGACCTGGAGTTGAAGTGCCAGTCTGCTAAAAAAATGTTATTTACACAAAGGAGTTCAGAAAATCTTTCTCAGAGACTAATATTTACAAATTCTATGTAGGCAGTGAGCTTTTGCTATAAGAAATGTTATATTTGGCTGGTTTTTTTTTTTTTTTTCTTTTACTGGATGTGAAAGATGCATTAATATTGTTTGCTCATCCCCTGAAGCATGCAGGTATGGAGCACGCCACAATGCCTCCAAATCCGCCTTTCCATTCTGGGAAAGCTTAGATTACAGAAGGGTGATGTGGAAAACAACATCAACCTGCAAAAGCCCTCAATTCCTCCACCCTTTGTATCTCTAAAGGGATGTCCATGATTACCATGGTGTATTTTGCCACATGTTGGCAGACTTGGAGCATCACCCTGTTGAGACCACCGGATGGCATGGGCTGGAATATTCAAGAGATGCAAGGAAATACACCTTGCTCTTATGAACAAAGCAGAAATAGAAACTGTCTCCTTGGCTAGTGGACACTTGGCTCTCGCTGCCCTCATTTTCAGTTCCTGTTACTCCTGGACTGGAAGTGTTATCTTCCGAATCTTATCTATCTTAGCAGAACCTCAGAATGGTTTGGGTTGGAAGGGGCCTTAAAGGTCATCTTGTTCCAACCTCCCTGCCATGGCCAGGGACACCTTCCACCAGACCAGGTTGCTCCAACCCCTGTCCAGCCTGGCTTTATCACTGGGTTTGGATTTCCAGCACTGCCATAGATGCTTCTTTTAGCCCCTCTTTATTAAAAAAATAATATAGAGAGCAATAGTAATTTAAAAACCAAGAAGCAAGAAAAGTGGAGGAATTTATCACTGGGAGGGGAAAGGAAGCACTGTTTTGGGATGTTCAGTGAGGGGAGAGAGCACAGGGGGGACACCCCACAGTTGTCAGCACTGCTGATGAGACCAGAGGATGTGTCAAGGTAGGGCAGCATCCTCCAGCCAAGCATTGCTTGCTCCTGTCCCCAAAACTTGAATGCTGTGTTTTGCATCAGCATCAGGCCTGGCAAGCTGTAGGACGGGGACCTGAAATAATTCTCAAGCCTCATTCCTCATCCCTCAAGTGTCCTCTGGTTCCTCTGCTCCCAGGACCCACCAAAGCCGCTTCCCACCGTAATTTTGCATTTTCTTGCTTAAACGTGTGCAGCAGGAAAAGATGAGGCTGTGCAAAACGATCCCCACAGGGGAGGCAAAGGGGATGTGGACCTTGTGAAAGCATTGATTCTCCAAACCCAGATTCTGACAGCTACACACCAAAACACCCACCAATGAAAAAACCCTGAGCCTATGCGTGCCCGGGGGGATGCTGAGGGTGCTCAAGCTGCAGGTCCCACAGGACCATCCCTCCAGGAGCCACCAGAGCAGTCAGGCTCACTTGGCTGGGAACTGAGTATGGTAGGGAAACTTGTGACTCAGCTAGAAAACCTTAAAACAAGAGATTTCCTGCTGGTCAGCACAAGAGTATCCTCTGTATGCTATGGGCCTGTGTCCAAGTAAAGCCAGGGATGGGCAAAGCACGTGTTATATCATTTTCCCCCTTTCCCAGGGAAGAAAAAGAGGTGCTTCCCTCTCCAACATCCTTCTACCCAAACCCCATGCTGGCACATGCATCTGCCCTGGCCTTGGCCCAGGAGGTGATGTCCCTGGCACCTGCTTCTCCAGGGTGCTCCTGTGTCAGCAGGATGCTTCATTCCCTCACAAAATGACCAGGGGCTGAGGGGTTTGTGTGGGATGGGTCCCAGGCAGGGTGATGCACCATGGGGTCCCAATGAGCCTCCAAAACTCCTGTGCCCAGGTGAGGTGAAGGGAATCAGGTAAGAGCAGGGCTGGGCACAGCAGGGTGTCTGTGGGTACGGGAGCAGGGATCGTCCAACCCCGCAGCATCCCAAAACCCACACCTTGGGGTGGCTGCAGCAGCCTCAGCTGGCCTGGGGCTGCAGCAGGCAGGAGCAGATGGTCTGTGAGGAGGGTGCCTGGGCCAGCTGAGCCCCCGGGCTGACAGGAACACACTCCCACACGCCGTGGATTTGAGCCTTTCGGGAGCGAACCAGAGAGCAGGAGCTGATGCCAGTTCAGCTGGATCAGGAGGGGTCTCAACACTGAAGTGACTCCCTGCCTTTCCTCACCTCTCTTCAATGGATAAATGGATTTTGAGCCTCTTTTTTTTTTTTAATTTCTGCTGTTTCTACCAGGACCCCCAGCACCTCCCCCAGCAGCAATGGCTGGGGGCAGCCAGGAGCCCACCCCAGCAGGAGGCTGCTGCCTGGCTCTGTCCCAGGGCTGCAGGCAGGCTGCAGGCAGGCTGAGCAGTCTGCAGTCTCCACCTAGAGCCCAGAACAGCCTCTACTCCGAGCCTGAGCCCGTGCACAGGCTGTGCACAGGTCCCACCACCCAAACCCCGTGCTCTGAACTCGGCTGTGCTCTTAGCAGGCAGCAGCAGCTCGGCCAGGGGTGCTCCTGACACTCTTCACCACCAACCTGCACAAGCAAGAGGAGCCTCTGCTGGGTCCCACCACCACTGGGAGATGCCCAGGCCATCCACTGCCGGGCAGAGACAATGAGACACCAGGTACCAACCCCATCATGTGCTGCAGCACGGGCTGGTCCCTACCGTGGCCTCAAAATCTTGGCCCCTCCGAGGTGAAAAGGAGCCAGGAGAAACCTCACACTAATTTAGGGAGTAAAGGTGATGGCTGATTTTTCACAGCACTCCAACGCACTGCAGAGGTATAAGGTATAAAACCTTACCAGCACATTGAATTAAAATCAAATACGCCAATGTTTAAACTCTAAGGGATTTTTTTTTAGAAAATTAGTCCTGCTTCCCATCAAACTCTCAACTGCATGATGCACTGCTAGTCTAAACGAAACACCTTTCCTGTGCAGAGCCATGATTGTGGCTGCATGTGGCAGACTCCAAACCCCAGAGACCTTGCAGAGCAGTGGGGACAATCCCCTTGCCACCCCCTGTGATGCCCACTGCTACATCACTAGCCCTGTGGCCACCTCCAGGTGCCACTCAACGTGATCCCCAAAACCCACCCCTGGGCTCGGACTGAGGGCTGATGTGCAGTGCAAACCCACCGCTTGTTTAATTTAGGGTCTGGCTCAACTACTCCCACCTCAGACAGCTCCTAGTGCTCGTGGGGCACAGCTCCCAGCCCCATCCCCTCCTTCCCATCAGCGCCAAACTGCTCTAATTGTTGCACTCCGTTAAACCCGAGCTCTCGGGCTCGGCTAACGCGTCCCTCACCTCACCACCGCCCTCAGGGAGCTGCTGCCGGCGCTCCGGGCCCCGCCACCTTGCTGTGCCGTGGAAGGGCCGCAGAGCAGCCGGGCGGCCCCGGGCGGCTCCTGCGGTCACCGCTCCCCTCGGGGAAAGCCGGACACCGAATCCGGGGCTCTCCAGGAGCTCCCAGCCCCGCACGGCACCGAGTGCCCGCGGCTCCCGGAGCCTCCCGGGGCCTCCCGCGGGCAGGGAGCTCGGCCGGGCCAGCTCCCAGGGATGCCCAGCCCTGCCCTTCACCTGCCAGCCCGCTCCCGGGGCTCCCTCTCCTGCCTGCTGCCGACACTTGCACGGGCTGTGTTTGGCCCTGGATGGCCGTGCAAAAGAAGGGAAAAAAACCCCCCAAAACCACGGTAAGAATTAAAAAAAAAAAATTACTAACGTTGTAAGTTATATAATGCTAATATATGTCACAAGCAAATATATATATAATTGTTATTTATACATGTAATTAACATATATGTATTTGCAATAAGCATACATAGTAAAAAGAAGTAATTGAATACAAGAATAAAGTGATAAAAATAATACGATAATAAATTTTTAAAAATATAATAATAAATACACGGTAAAGAATTAGAGAATGTCTCCAGAGACAAAAGTGCGGGCAAAAAACAGGGAATGTGTCTCCTTTCCACTATTTTTCTCCGTGCCTGAGAGCAGGAGGACACAGCAGCTGGGGATGCTCCTCAGAGCCACCCACAGGGATGCATTCCCTGAGCCCCTTCAAGCACTACATAGATATATGAGTGTGCACGAATTTAGAACTGCCTTTGAATTCTCTGGGCGTATAGAAAATAAATCTCTTCAAAGCTACACAAAGCTTTTGCTGGGGGGAGTCCCACGGTGATTTACGAAAGCAGGACAGTTTGATGTTTATCAATATCAGAAATGTAAGGAAAGAAAGGTTTCCAAGCTCTACAAATTTCTGCAAACCCCTGAACGGAGGTGTCTACACAAGGGCAGCATCATTTGCTATTTCTCTGCTTTGCTGGGCTCCTGAGGAGCTGGCATCCATTCTGAGGTTCACCACCAAGATGTTCCTCATCTGCACAGAAGAGCTGTGGAGAACGGCTTGAGCCAAGGAGGCTTTCCCCATTGAATCTCCACCTCACTGGGGGAAGAGCTCATCACACTCCTCTGCAGGAGAAACCAAAGGCTGCAATCTTGGCTCACACACAGATCCAAGAGATGGATGTGGTGCTGCTCCGTGGAGCTGAGCTCACTGCTGTGGCGTGAGACACACACCTGTATGGCTTTAGGATCTGCTCCAGGGGCATTGGGACCTTTTTGTCCCTGTCTCTCAGTGAAGCAACCTCTCTGATATCTGCTGGGCAATGCCCTTTCAGAGACAAGTGGTACCACTTTGTTTCATGTGAACAAATTGGGCCATCTGTAATTAAATTACATTAAAACAGACACGCAAAGAGGACTGATGGGTTTTTGCAGTCAGTGCTGGACACGGTGTACAGGTCAGATGCTCTCCAGCCGCACTTGGATCCTCCTGCCTCCACCTCTGCCAAACCACAAACTGTTCCTCACCAATAATCATGTTGAGAAGGGAAAAAAAAAAATCTGCCTTTCAGCATTAACTATTAGTGTATTACTTAGAATAACACAGAACATCATAGAAACACGAGGGCTGGGAAAGACTTTTAAGATCATCGAGTCCAACCAACTTCCACATCCCAATTCCCACAGTATCCACCCAGTGTCTATCAGTACAACTCAGCCCTATGATGCTGAAAGAGCTGCCATCACTGGGAGGTTGTTTGCTCAGGCTAAAGAGGCTACAGGACAGGAAGAACTTCAGCTCGTTCCTCCCAAAACCTCACGCTCAGCTTGGCAAACACTTCACACTGCACCCACATTCACTAAAGGGAATCAATCAACTCTCCAATACCTCATGCCACAATGTCTACATCCCTAAAAATGCTTCAGCCTAAATTCTCCTCTTCCATCCCCCACCTGGTATGACAGCAATGGATTTGTGGCCACTTTCCTGGTGGACCCCCTCTATAAATGGTCACACCAGTCATCTCAAACCCAACCAAGGCCACTGAGACCCAAGTGCAACCTCTGCCAAAACCCACATGATTATTCTCAAGGGACTAGAGGGGAAGTGTCTGGAGGGCAAGCCATACAAGAAGGGACTGAGGTCACTTGGTCCATGCAGCCTGGAAAGAGACTGAGGGGAGACTCACTGCAGTTACAGCTTCCTTGTGAGGTGCAGAGAGGGGTCAGGCACTGATCTCTGCTCCCTGTGACAGGGACAGGACTCAGGGAACAGCTGGAGCTGTGTCAGGGCAGGGTCAGGCTGGATATCAGGAAAGGTTCTTCTCCCAAATGGTGCTGGGCACTGCCCAGGCTCCCCAGGGAATGGGCACGGCCCCGAGGCTGCCAGAGCTCCAGGAGCGTTTGGGCAGCGCTGCCAGGGGTTTTTGGGGTGTCTGTGCAGGGCCAGGGGTTGGAGTCCCTGACACTTGTGGGTCCCTTCCAGCTCAGGATGTTCTGTGTTTCTATGAAGTTTCTACAACCAGAGCCAGGCACAGCACTGAACCAAGGAAGGGCCATTTCTGGGGCATTAAGAGGTTGCAGTTAAGATGGTGAAGAAACCCTGTGTGGGTGTGCAACTGGGTTTGCCATGGGGAATGTATCAGGATGTGCAACAGCGCGTGCAATAGGGGTGCAACAGGGTAGGCCATAAGGCAAGCCATAGGGTATGCATTTGGCTGTGCAACAGAGGAGGCATTTGGGTGTGCAATAGGGCATTCATCAGGGTATGCCAGAGAGAATGCACTAGGATATACTGCAGGGAATGCATCAGGATATACCATGGCATATTCATCAGGGTATGCCATAGGGTATCCAACAGGATATACAGTAAGGTAAGTCACAAGGTGTGCATTTGGGTGTGCAAGCGGGTAGGCATTAGGGTGTGCAACAGGATGTGTATTAGGGAATGCATTAGGATATACCACAGGGAATGCTTTAGCATAATCTACAGGGTATGCACTAGGGTGTACCACAGGGTATGTCACAGGGAATGCATTATGGTATGTAACAGGGTGTGCACTGGGATATACCATAGGATATGCCATGGGAAGTGCATTATGGTATGTAACAGGGTGTGCATTAGGATATGCCATAGGATATGTCATAGGGAACGCATTAGGCTGTACCACAAGACACTCACCAGGGAATGCCACAGGGTATCCAACAGGATATGCACTGAGGTACACCCCTGAGTATGCATTAGGGTATAAATTTTGGGATGCATTAGGGTGTGCAATAGGGTATGCCACAGAGTATCCTATGAGGTATCAAATGCGGTGTGCCCTAGGGAATGCATTGGGGTGTGAAATGGGGTATACCTTAGGGTATGCCACAGGGTATCCAACAGGGCATCCAGCAGAACCAGCCCTTCTCCTTGGGCACCAAGGCAATTCCATGTGCAGGGAGGCACCAGGCACTGGCTCTGGCTGCAGGCCAGCGGGCTCTGCTGCTCTGTGTTGGGATGCTCATTGCGCGATTTTTGGGTTTTTTTTTTTTATCATTATTAAAAGAAGGTATCAGCCTTCTGTTTGATGTGCTGTTGGCCGTGGTTGCCAAGGGGAGCAGTGTACAATTACAGCCCCAGTGATGTCCACTCTAATAATACACTAGGCTCTGCATAGCTCAGATGCAGACACAGCTCTGCTATAAAGAGCACGGTTGTTCCAGCAGAGGAGTACTCCAACTTATGTTACATGTGAAGGGTTTGTGGCACATTGCTTAAAACCCCCCACTGAAGAAAAAGAAAAAAAAAGAAAGCCTGGGCATGCCAGTGAGTGAAACTATGACAAGCAAAACCCTCTTGCAGGAGACTTACTTTCAATGTATTAATTAAGAAGGTATTTCTAGAGGCATGAAGAAACTGTGTATGTGTCCATAAGATGTTCTTTCATGTCCCCAGCCATCCAAGCTCTCCGGGCCCAGCTCACCCAGGTCCATCCCAAGGGCTCACACAGCTCAAAATCGCTCTTGCTACCAAAAGACTAAACCAAACTCAATGAGAAGAAAATCAAACCCAAATCACAGAACCACAGATTTTTTTAGGTTGGAAAAACCTTCTAAGATCATCAAGTCCAACCCTTCCCTCAGCACTGCCCAGGCCACCGTGGACCCATGTCCCCAGGTGCCACATCCACATAGCTTTTAAATCCCTGAAGGAATGGTGCCTCCACCAGTTCCTTGGGCAGCTGTGCCAGGGCTGGACATCCCAGATGCCAAATGATCCCCCCAAATGATGGGCACTCCATGGCACACGGCACATGGCAGCTCTACCAGCTGTCCACCCCATGGCTCCCCCTTCCACATCTCTTTTCCTGAGAGGTTGGCAGCACTCAAAATCAAGACTCAGCCAAGATTGTGGACCAAAACACAGAGTGAGGGATAAATTCAAACCAGAGTTTTCCTGATGGAGCCTCTTAAGAGCATGAAGTGGGCCATGTTGGCTGTAGGCAAGCTCTTCAGAGGAGCTGCTGGCAGGGAGGGCGATGATGTGACAACACTCCCATGCTGCAGCACTGGCATCTCTGTTGGGATCAAAACAAGCGCCGTGAGAAAAGCTGTGAACATGTGCAACCCCTGAGCATGAGCACCTTGTCAACAGCTGAAAATAGAAGAGGAGCCAGGTTAAAAAGACAGTTTACCACCTGTTTTGCAGGAAAAAACCCCCTTGCTGCTTGTTTTAAGGTCCAGCACGGTACAGGGACGCTGTCTACAGGTACAGGGATGCTGTCAGTAGGTACAACCACGCTGGCAGGCACCCAGAGGGTTCATGCACTAATTCCTGAGGTGCTCCGGTGGGGGTGAGCTGTTGCCATCGCAGTCCTGAGGGAAAGGGACAAACAAGCCCCTGCAAAACAGGAGCATCTGCCAGGAGCAGATGGGGGGGCAAGCGGTGCAGCCCCAGGCGCCAGCAGCACGGGGAGGGATCACGCTGATCCCGATTTATCACACCCCGGCACGGTAATTCCCAGCTCGCGGTGCCCAGCAAGCCGAGCTCCTTACGCCCGGGGATCAGATTAGTCTGAAAGGTGCTAGAGAGACACAAATCCTGCTCTGCAGCAAGCGTTTTATTAAAGGTTTATTTTTCTTTTTTAATTAACGGTAAATTATCTAGAAATGGCTGACGGAAAATATCTGATGGTGGAAGGGCCAGGATTGTAGCTGGGTAATGTTGTATCATCAATCATATAAAAATATGATTATAACACATGGATATATATACATGTGTGTATATATATATGTGTGTATATATATATATATGGATATATAATAATTGATATCAATGTATTAATATATCATACATCCACAGGATAATCACATTACTCCGTAATATGACGTAATATCCAATATACCTTATTGAAACTGATAATATGTGATATATCAATTCCAATATACCACACTGATATTGATAATCAACCTCCTTATTTCACACCAAGGCAGCTGCAATGACTTTCATGCCTCATACCTGGCTCTGTCTCCAGCCAGGGCTATCAGACCTGAATGCTTTGAAAAATTCCTGGTTTGGGGCTTGATCTAAGTATTTATGAATCTGTGTGACTGCATCTGATTATTCTGTTTGGAAAAAGAAACAGTGCTTGGAGAAAGTCAAAATCCTTTACTATCAGAAAGGAAATGTTAAATTATTTAATTTCACACAGCACTTTGCTTTTGACCTGTAGTGATCTGTCACCTTTTGCCCCACCAAGACATTTATAAAAGATGTGCAGTTTGGGGCTGAATAAATCCCTTTTGCGTATTTCTCTGTGCCTCAGCACATGAACTCGGTCACCCGCACACCCCACTCGCTCTTTGCTCCACAGTGCTCCCATCACAATGTGACTGGCTACATGTTCCTGAGAAGCACTTTGAGTCTCTCTGGAGATAGGAGCTACATTATTTATCCTAGATTCATGCTGTGAAGAGCTGAATGTGAAGCCACTCAGTCTTGCAGAGGATGCTGCAGTATAAATCAGTTGACTGTGTCTGTTTGCATGAGTGGAAATGCTGGGGCAAGAGAATAAAGCAAACTGGAAGAGCCCTCCCTAACCCAGGACTGCCATCAGCATCAGCTGTGGGCTAACACCCTGCTGCTCCCTGGACATCATTCCTGGGCTTTATTCTGAATGTCTTACATTGCTCAGCCTAGCGGGGAAGACACAATTTGTCTCATTCTGATTTATAAACCCTTTGGAAATACTCATCTGGAAAAAACCACCACCTGGTACAGGCAATGGGCAGGTCTGTATGCTGCCCAAGGGCTTTGCAGTGGAGACTGGGCACAGGGAGAGATGCTGGGTTTGATATGCACCCAGAGCAGTAAGAGAAGCAAGGCTGGACCAATGACTGTACAGAATTATCTGATACTGATTTTCACTATTTTATTTTACTCCTTATTTCCCTGCTTGCTGTGTTGCCACAAAGCCAACTCAAGGTACAGGCAGCTGGGATGGCATCCAAGAGAGGATATCCAACAAGAGCAACAAGAAGAACAAGATGAGTCGAAAAGCAGAGTGAGCAACAGGCTTGTGTGGAGAGCAGAGAAATGAAACGTGAGCTCTGTATGTCCCACAGATGAGTCACGTGTGTGAGGGAACAGCTAAATGGAAAGGCACATTAAATTAAGGATGGAAACTCATGGTTTCAACTCTGTCTCCAGAGGCCGAAATTTGGAGGTGCATGTGACACCCTTCCAGAAAACAACCACCCTCTCTGATGGTGGCACTGCAGTAAAACACACTCCTCTCAGCAGACCATGGGCAGCTGAGGACAGCCCTTTCTTCTCATCATCCAACATTATTATAGAATCATCTAGGCTGGAAAAGATCTCCAAGACCACCAAGTCCAACCATTAACCTCACAGACCAGTTATCAGAGCCACTGCTTTTTTCTCCCCTCTGCAACTTTGCTGTCACTGATGGGTTTGGAACAGAACAACCAACCAGTTCTCCACATACCAATAAACAAGTCACCCAGAATAATGAGAAAATACACAATTGTGTCAGTTTTGTTTGCAATCAGAAACCAGAAGAGAGCCCTTCATCCAGGTGATGCAGCCAAAGGCCTGCTTAGAGACCATCTTGGTGGCTAAGACCATCAGGGACTTGTCTTGGTGTCACTGGTGCTGAGATGGACCCTCCACTCCAACAGCCTACACTGAAAGACCCTCCCAGTTAATTTCTTTTCATGCCATGGGGATGCTGCCTCAAGCAACTGACTCATTACACAGGCCATGGTGTGAGACGCCACAACTCCACGTAGAGTGACAAAATTCCATGAAATAAGAATGAAGGGTACCTTGATAATGCCCTCAGTGTCACATTATCTATGGTAACCATTAAAGATGTGCACAGACAAAATAGGAGGTACACTTTGAACTCATCAATTGGGTTCAAAAGGAATTTGGTAACAGCTCAGCTCCAAATACATGGTAAAACTAAGTGATGTGATGCTACAGGCATCTGAACAACTAACTTTATCTCATTACCTGCAACATGTTGAGGAGCAGACTGCGGAATTTGGTTCCTTCCACCATGAAAAGGGCCATTTTGTCACAGAGCTTGGCTGCTGTGGAAGCAAAGCTGCGGTCTGTCACCGCTTTCTGATAGATGGTCTTGACTATCTCCCCCAGCATCTCCTCCGAGTTGGTGGAGTTCTGGGCCTCCTCCATGAAGGTGGTAAGCTTGGAATCAACATCACTGCTGTTGTTCCTCATGCTGTTGAGAATTTCAATTAATTTGTCCATTTTATTCTTTTCAGGGTCGGTGGTTTCCACCGTGACTTCGTCCTGGTCCGTGAAAAGGGAAAGACAAGGCGTCTGTTACACAAGGAAAAAACAGATATATCAGCCCATGTCCTTGCACAAACAGCAAAGGGGGAAGGGGATTGGGAGTACATAAACAGAAAGAGAAAAGACAAAGCATCTTTTAGTGGCACAACAGTATAATCTCAGCATTGGAAAGCACAAGCGCATGCATCCTGCCCCAGAAACGTCCCCTTTCTCCACTTCCCACACCACTTAATCCCCAAGTCCTACCCCTCAGCTCAGGGAGAAGATGTCCTTGAGTGTCCTGAGCCAGGATGCCAAACTCTGACCACCCTGACTGCCTTTGGCATCCTGGACCAGTTTCTGGTGTCTGCGACATCATGATAATGAACATTTTTTTGCCTCTCTTCATAAAATGCACTGATGTTTGCAAAATGCTCAGACAACAATCCCACACAAATATCTACTTTATAATACATATTTAACAATGTAAATTGAGATCAAAGAAGTCACATGATCCCAGCATTCAAAAGACTCTCGACTTTTCCATCTCTTGCCTGTTACACTTTTCACTTCCCATCATTACCACAGAAATTATTGCTTCTTTTCAACATTTTATTATGCATTTGCCCCTTTTTCCCCAGCGTCAGGCAAGCATCCTGCTTGTTCTGGTCTGCTCTCTTCTACCCCTCTAGCTCAATCTTATCATATACTATACACTACAAACCTGTAGCAGTTTTTTGGACAAACCCAATCCCAAACAGCAGCTGGGAGTTGTCCAAGCCTTCCATCGAGGCCGGTAGTGTTGACAACACCCACCCAAGAGTGGGTGCTGATGTGATTTTTATTCTTACAAGACTCTAAATTTTTGAGACGAGCATTAAAACGAATACTCTGCAAGTCTCTACTATACTCCCATTGCTTTAAAGAACATAAAAATAACTAACAAAATCTCTTACTCCCCCTCATGCCACTACCAGAAATAGTAAATGCTCATGCATTCAAAGGTATACATTTCCAACATGCAGTCCCATGGAATTGTATATGTTCAGGTTATTTTTGCTCTGTATTTTGGAAATCTCATTAGAGATAACCCCACGGATGCTTTTTACAGTCTGACAAAAGAATCTCAAGAGAAAGAATCTGAGTTTCACAGGGGGCAAATGGAGATATCATCTCCAAATTCCTCAGAAATCTGTGGCTGAATATTGTTTCCAAAAAGGATTTCTCCTCCGTCACTTGCATGCAACACTTTTGTTATTGTTGGGTTGCTGGAAGGAAGGGGGGAGATAAGGGCATTTCAATTCATTGCAGAGATAAATGGATATCAGCTTTAAAGCAGCGGAGTCCAACTATTCAGCACTCAAGAGTCAAAGTCTGGGATTTAGCTCTGTAATTGCAGAGAGACCAATTGCCTTTTTTAGGTGTTTTTTTGCAAAGTGACTGAGCTCTTCAGACCAGGAGGAAGCTCATGTGTGCATCAGTCTTCCCCCATGGAAAAGGGAAGAGTTCCCAGTCCTTGAAGAACTCAAGCTCATAGCAACCTCAACCAAGAAGTCAACCAAGAGCCTCAGTTCTGTCAATAAAATGCCTCCTGAAGAAGCACAAAGACACCTCAAGAGAAGTGCTGACACTGGGGGATTAAGGTAAGTTGGGAGCATTGATGGAAAGGTCCCTTAAGCCCACCCCACCCTTTGTATAGAGAATGGCCAACGGCCAGACTCCCAGAAAAAGAGAAACTCAATGTTTCCCCAAGAAATAATACCTTTTCTTTTAGTCTCCTCCTCAGCCTGTCTTTAGAAGACTGAAGCAAATTGATCTTGGGTCTGTCCCCGGCGCGCTCGTGGCCGCTGTCTTTCCGCTTGGTCTCGGGCTCGGGGATGTACTGCTGGGACTGCTTCTCCAGGGCCTCGGGGCCTCGGGGCGCCTCCGGGGGCACCTGCGCCGTGCCCGCCGAGCCGTCCTCGATCTTCAGGTTCTCAGTCTCTTTGGCGTTTCTGTGCGTTTCTTTGTCGTTGGGAGAGTGCTTCTGGTTGTGGTGCCATCTCCGGTTCTGGCTGTAGCCGTGGTGGCCCGTCCTGCCCGAGGAGTGAGGGGCCTGGCCTCCTTGGTAGAGTTTCTGGTGGTCCCTGTTATGCTTGGTGCCACCCTGCTGATGATCCGCGTGCTGCTGAGACTTGTTCCCGCTGGGAAGTCTCTGCTGTCGCCTGGAAAGTCAAAAAAAGTCATTGAAAAGCCAGTTGGCCTCAGAAAATCAATTTTAACTCCTATTAGTTGGAAACCAAACAGCTTTTCAGCTTGGGGTTTTTTTTTGTTTGTTTTTTATTTTTTATTTTGCAAACTGAATGGCAGGGAATTAAAAAAAAATAAAGACAGTAAAAGAAAGTTCATCCATTCCTTCATGGTTCTGTTGGGCCAACACATCTGTCCCACCAAACAGCCTCACCCTTCGCACACAACCACAAAAGGGGAGGCAATTTCTTGTCATCTGATAACCTAGTACCAACTCATGCCTCTGTATCTCTTTCTGTGACAGTCCTGTTTTAGCTGAAAGTTTTTGTGAAGTTGGATAACATGACTTCGGTTCCCAGGAAAAATTCTCCCAGGTTTCTTCTGTGTTACTTCCACACTAAACAGGAAACACAGCAGCAGGAAGTCAGGTAGGCAAGAAATACCAGGAGATATTTTTTCCTGAAGGCTTTAGAGCTCCTGATACATCCATCTGGCCTACAGCATCACTTTCTCCTCTTGCCTGCCAAAATGGCACACTACTGCATGGGTTTGCAGTGAGGCATTTTAAGTGTATCAGGAATTTCTAAGTGGAAAAAAATTAACTAAAAAGCAAGTCACCAAGTAAATTGGTCATCTGCCCTCACCAAATGGTTTTATTTGGCCTTATTTTATACACATGCTGCAGCACTGCTACACCAGGACAGGACACATGCACGGATGAAAAGAGGACCATACTTGGCTCTGGCATCATGGAGAGCCAGGACCATAACCTCCAGAGAGAGGACTATGTGTACAGAGCTCCAAAGGGATAACATGGAACTCCAACAGCCACAGAGAGGAGGAGCTGCCCCCACAGGGTTTACTCGAGAGACTACAACATCCCAGAAAGAGTGAGCAAGCCCCTGAGTGCTGGCCGTAACCGGCAGCCGAGATGGCAAATCCCCAAAAAAACAGCAGTTGAATGGAAGAAATGCTTTGGCAGTCTCAGGCATCTCAGATTTCCAAACAGGCTGCAGCGTGGCTGTCCCCAGCGGAGAAGGCAGAGCCGGAATGCCATCATCCAGGATGCAGCTAAGATGGAGATGGTGCTGGCACTGGCTGCCTCCACGAGGGCTGGGTCTCCACCAGGGTTACCCTAAGCACGCTGGCAGCTCCCTGCCTGCTGCCTCTTTGATATTGGTCTTGGCTCTGAGAGCCCGGGGGATGTTTTAATGCCTGGCTCTTTACAAGGCTGCTGGGAGCAGTGCTTGAGGGTGACACAGGACATCTCCCCAGTATCACCCCAAAAACAGGGAAACAACTGTGAGCGCTGTGGTGACCACAGTGGTCTGCATCCGTACTGCTTTTGTAGTCATGATAAAATCCCTGCTCAGCCTCGCCCCTTATCCCAAACCCCCACCCCAATTTGGATAAATAGCAGTGTTTACTTTAAACCCATCCCACAGCAATTAGTTTTATTTTCATCGTGGGCACTGCTCAGCTACGGGCACTCGGACGAGGGAAGCAGCCATTCACAAATACATTTCAATGGTCAGCAGTCTCCAACCCTGCCTGCCAAAGCCATCTGCCCACAGAATCTGTATTCCTTGGCATCCCCAGGAGTCAAAACCTGTTTTCTGAGGCCAACTGGCTTTTAACCATAAAGAGTGAGGGCTCGTATTTAGCAAACACAGGATGAAGAGGCTTGTTCGTGGCACTGGAAGCAATTTGTATTTACTCTCAGACCACCAGATCTGGTTTTCTGAGATATTCAGTGTGTGGTTTTTTTGGTTTTGCTTCTTTTTTTTTTTTTCCTTGCAAACTGAATGGCAGGGATTTAAAAAAAAAAAAAAAGGAAAAAAAAAAGAAAAAGGAGATGGGAAAAGCTTTCCTGTTTGCTGGAGCCTACAAGCATTTTATGAGTACAGATTCTCCACATCAAGTTTTCCTGGCATTTCTTTGTTTCCTCTCAGTAACGCAATCACATAAACCGCTTTGTAAAGAGCAATGCTTATTAAAAGGGGAATGTCAAAATAAAAGTTAGTCAAAAACCTTATCTGTTACTAAACTCTCACAGGCCTAAGTGCAAGAGTTTTGCTTTCTGTGGTTTTGCTCTTCTCTCAGACATCTGAGTTTAACTGTTTGGTTGCACTTCAAGTCTCAGGTTATAAGCCAGTCAGCTTGCTACTTTATATAATTTGTAAATATTGCACAGAAATTACAAAAGTTGCACAAAGACATGGCTGTAATTTCAGAAGTAAGGGAAAATGCCTGGAAATGAGCTGGGAACCAAACTTGGCTGTAAATTCCTGCAAGAAACGCATGCAGGGACAGTTTTTTTCCTGAACACATAACGATATAAACCAAACCCTTTGTGTTCAAGGGTTATGAATGAAAAAAAGGTTTAAAATTTAAAGGAAGCCCAGTTAAGCCAATGTGGAATATGCAAGATTGTTCATTTTGAGGCTGTTGCAATAGGATGGGGGAGAACAGGCAGCCCTGTCCCTCTACAGGACAGCTAAAAGGTGATGTCCCCATGGCAAGGGGCACAGCAAACATGGACCAAAGCTCTGCAGTCACTGACCAAAGGGTGGAAACCACCAGAGTTAAAAAAGCTTGGGGAAAAAAATTGCAAGAAATAAAAGGCAAAGGAAGAAGAATGGCAAAAAAGGAGCAATGTCTGTGACTTTGCAGCAGTTGGGGTCTAGACAATCATCCAGCATTCAGGCAAAGACTCGTTGTGTGCTTTTATCTTCCCAACACCCCAGCAAGGAAGAAAAGCCAAGAAGAAATAGGATCCGCAGGGAGGAAGAGCCAAAGCAGGGAGAACAGGGCTCAGATCCTAAAACTTTCTTGCCTGCACAGCATCTCAAAGCCCGGGAAGTTGGGATGACCCATCCTTGCTCTCAGGTGTGACCAAGGTGCTGGGGACATAGAGAGCCCCAGGAAGAGACAAAATGGGGACACGGGCATCGCGCCACTCCCACGGGGGGTTGTTGTTGGAAACAGCCCTGTGCTTGTTCCAGGGCAGCCCTGTGGGTGCTCAGATGGCAGCCTGAGGTGATGACCCAAGATGGTGCCCCGGGGTGACGTGCCAAGCCCAAGGAACCAGGCTGTGGTAGGACCTAAAGGCACTTCCCAAGCCAGGCTTTTAGGTCTGAGATGCTGAAGGGAGGAACAACCAAAGCTTGAATCACACAGTGACACCCCCAAGAACAGTAGGAATTCACTGCAGAAAAATGCTGTAGTTATTGGGAAACCCTTCCTCTGTCCCCGTCTGCTCATCCTTAGCCCTAAGGATGCAGTGCCTTGCAGGGAACCATAATTCAGCTACAAGAAAAAGCATCTGGACAGTACAATGGTTTCTTATCTCTTGACTCCATTTAACATTAAATAACTATTTTCACTTCAAAGGCCAAATTCCAATTCAGTTCAAAACTCCCCCTGACTTCAGTGAGATTTGGCCATCGGACAACATGGAAACTAAAGAGACGTTGAGAGTCACAAAGAAATTGCAAAAGTACTAAAAACCAAGGGGAGACAGTCAGGGTTGCCAAGCTGGAAATAGGATGGTACTGCTTCTGCTATTGTTTCTCCACCCATTTTTTTATTTAATTAACTAAATGAGATACCTTTCAACAGAATTTAGATCTGACAAATGTCGGTTCTGTTGGAGAAGCCTACGCAAACAAATCTAAGGCTTCAGCTGTCTCGGTGATTACCAGCCTACGTGCTCAGAAATACGTGATTCCTGCAAGTTTTTACTACATCATTTGCTCCCAAGGAAAGGAGCAGGAAGGCACAAGCCTGGGGAAAATAACTCCAGACACGTGGACAGCTGTGGTCTAAAACACAGTTGCTCTGCCCTGTCAGGCTTGCCCATATCCCCACGAGCGAGATGAGTCTTTTGAGAGCCCCCACCATTTGTCGGGCATGTGGGGAGCTGGAGGACAAAGCGGGGCTGCGTTCTCCTGGTGGCTGCACAGAGATTGGGGTAAGCAGTTCCTACAAACACCGAGATGTGAGGAGTTGCATTAGAGCACTGGTCCCATGAGGGGCAGCTGAAGGAGCTCGGGTGGCTCAGCCTGGAGAAAAGGAGGCTCGGGGGGACCTTGTGGCTCTGACAGGAGAATGCAGCCAGGTGGGGGCTGGGCTCTTTTCTAAGAGAACAGTGAGAGGACAAGAGGAAACGGCCTCAAGCTGTGCCAGATTCAATTGAGGTTTAGATTCAATATTGGGAAAATTCCTTAACTGAAAGGGATGTCATGCCCTGGCCCAGCTGCCCAGAGAAGTGGTGGAGTCCCCATCCCTGGAGGGATTTAAAGGCTGTGTTGACGTGGCATCTGGGGACACGGGTCAGTGGTGGCCTTGGCAATGCTGGGGGAGTGGTTGGACTTGATGATGTAAGAGGTCTTTTCCCACCTAAACAATTCTGAGATTCTATGCATCTCCAGTGGCATTTGAGACATTCACTCCATGATGCAGAGCACCTTGTATGGCCAAGCAGACTGAAATCCCATCCTGGGACTCGGGGACCTGGTCTCTGCACATGCTGCTTCCTGCCTTTGGAGAACCTGCCTGGACACTTGCCCTCAATCCCAGCCGACTCCCCCATGGCACAAACCCTTCAGGACACCATAAGCTCCTTGCAGAGCTGAAATTCTGATTTAGTCCTGCTTTTGTGCAGAGCACAATACCTGGTGGTCGCAGCCAGGGCCACCCAGTAATTAACAACAAATGTGGACTTGCAGACACTCAGGCAGGAGGTTGAGAACGAGGAGTGGTACCAAAGTCAAACCTTCTCCATCACCTGCATCCTTCTGGTGCTTGAGTGAACACCTTCCTCACTGCATTTGACAGACAGTAAGTTTCTCTGTACCCTTTCATCTGCTTGGGCAGGGTCTCATCTCTGTGTGAAGATCAGGAATATAATGCTAAGTCTTGGAAGTATCTCATGATCAGCTTTGCTATTAATATGCCTGCAACTAATTAGCAACTGTTGTAGCAAGGGATGGACTAAGATCACAGAATCACAGAATGGTTTTGTTTGGAAGGGACCTTAAAGATCATTCAGTACCACCTCCCTGCCATGGAGGGAGGTGGTATACCTCCCACTCCCATACCTTCCACTACATTAGGCTGCTCCAAACCTCATCCAACCTGGCCTGGAACACTTCAAGGATCTGCAGAAATGGACTCTGTGGGACCTTGCATTCCCATGACAACTCCAGATCCCACTTATTCATGACTTCCCTCAAAGCTGGGGAAGCAGAGCACACCCAAGGAACTCAGCAGCTGTTCCTGCAAATGGAGGACTGGTGGGGCTGGCTCTGTGGGATGACAGGCCACCTCTCTCACCTTCTTTCTGAAAATCCTAACACAGTTTTCCATTGAGGGAGGGAAATTAAAAAGAAATCATCTTAGAGTCACCGCTGAAAGAGTAAAATTCTCAATTTAGCACGTGGGTTCTTCCTGGCTGTACTAGCTAGCTGCCCAGGAAACTCAGCCTGAAGAGGGAAAAGGCAGGAAGGAGCAGAATCCTCTGAAATATCCCCTGAGCAAACCCATTTCTCCAGGCCCAGTCTTTCTGAACTAAGCATATTCCAGCCAGACCACTAACAATTGGACTGGTACCCTGAAGCAGGCACTGCTGGAGGGGTTTGGCCATGGCACTACTGCTGTGGTCAGAAACAACCAGCATCACTGGCTTTGAGCATTTAAGAGATATTGTGGTCCAAACTGGAGGGACTGAGGGATCCCAGTTAGGACCTTGTGGAATTTTATAGCATCTTAAACTGATCCCAAGAGGTCTGAGGAATATTGTTATTAATATAATGAGGAAAAAGGTCTGAATTTCTATTCTAGAGGCCTGACGTCCCCCAGAAGCATTCTTCAGCAAGCCTACCTCCATCAAAGGCACTCTGATGTTTCGTGTGCATGGATAATGATCACTCAGTGCTGCTTTGACGCAGGGACCATCACAGTCAAGCCCCGGCCATTTTCTATCCCTGCTGTGGCTGAGAGTGGGAAACACTCAAATAAGCTTGACAGTTCCACACAATTTAATCAAAAACCTCAAAACTCCACAGAAAGCAATAACCACCAGCTCCAAGGATGAAGAACACAGGATTTGTGTTGTGTTTTCCCTTTGGCTTTCTCTCTCAAACTGGTTTCACTTGGCTCCAGTTTCATTTTTGTTTGCATTTTTCTCAGATGAGAAGGGAACAAGATGTCATGTTCACTCCTGAAAACAAAAATGAAATTATTCACACTTCTTTCATGCCTTTCTGTCACCAGGGGTAAAGACCACCCCAACTGCTAGACTGAGCCCACGTCATCTAGACAGACATGGCATCTTGGAAGTGCAGAAAGTCCACCTGTCAAAATGGGGGTGATCAAGATTTAAAACCATCTTTGAACAGCTGAGATGAATTGCATGCTTTAAGTCTTACATGTATGCATCTTTGCAAACATACAGTGAACGCCAGAGGACAAGCACAGCCAACCAAAACAACGCTGTGAGGGGAGAGATGTTTGTGATGAGGCTCAGAGCCTCTGGCTGCTGGGAAAAGCATTATGAAACCTTCATGTGAGCTGCCTACATGGACACAGCTCCCTTTGTCACCACCTTCGTCCTGAGGCACAGTCACTGCTGACAACCCTTCCTTTGGGCCTGGACACCACATCTGCCTTTGTTTGCTAGAGGTGATTTCAGTTGGTCCTCTAGAGCACAATTAGACTCACTATAAACCAACATGGTAGCACTGATTTTCACAGTGAGGCTTGTAGAACACCAGCATAGGTTGCTCAGAGAGCTGGTGGATGCCCTACCCCTAGAAACATTCCAGGCCAGGGTGGACAGGGCTCTGAGCAATCCTGGTCTAGCGGTCATGTCCCTAAGCCAGGCAGGGGATGGGATGAGCTTTAGCGGTCCCTCTGAACCCAAACTATTCTATTAGTCTGATTCTGTGTCTTTACACCCAAAATTCCCACTGACTCATGAGCAAATGGATGAAATGGTGAACTTCTCCCACCCCAGTCAGAGGACCACCAGCCTGCAGACTGTGCTGCAGCAGAGACAGCGCTGCTGGGCTGAGGGGACACAGCACAGCACCCCTCGGGATGGACTCAAAAGCACCAAAAAGCAAACCTGACTACTGCTGGAGCCCTGGGACTGCCCTCACACTGCAAGGCTTGGCCACACAGGCTGCCTGAGTCAGCTATTTTCTTCTAAGCTTCATGGAAATGAATCTTCAGGAGGAATTTAAGGAGCTGTTTTGCAACGCCAGCTTGGGAAAGACATCCCAAGTACAGATGGCATGTGAGATAGCTCCGAGACAGCTCTTTTAATGCTTTGCTGGATCTCCTACAAATCATGAGGGATGTCGAGATAGAGGCCCTTGTTGCACAGGGAGGGCACCCCCTAGGAACTAGGAAGGCACCCCCTGGACTTCACGGCTGACTGCCCAGACTGGTGTAGGAATCACTGCTGTGATTTCATGTAGAAATTGCTTGGAAATGGTTCTCATTGTAAACTACATTACTTGGAATTACGTTGTTGGATCCCCAGCGTACTGTAAACATGATTGCAAAAATTACATAAAAACCATCGGAAAACACAGTGACAAGGAACTGAGCTCAGTTTAGACAAAATAGTTTAAATTAAGACACGACCACAGTACACAATGTTTCCCAAACACAAACGGATCCTGGACTGCTGGTAAGAATGTGGTTTGAATGAATATGGAATCATCTTTTACTACTTTGCAATAAAAGAGCTTATACTTCAGACTCCAGGCTGCCTCCTTTAAAAATACACCCAGGCTGATCAGTTAACCCGAGATCTGATAATCCTCCAAGAGATATAAACTTTAAACCCATGCCAAGATGCACAGACACGGCCCACCACCATCGCTCCGTGGTCCTGTCCCCCAAGACACATCCTAAATAGTACAACGAGCCCCCACCTGCTGCCTTTGTGTTCAGCTGTCTTCCTTTAGACCCCTGTGCCTCTTTGACCGGCAGCAAGGAGACATCCTAGGGTTTTTTTTTCCATACCCTATTTATACCAGTGCTTTCTAGTGAAGAAATAAATGTCTTTCCTGTAGGAGCTAAGGCAAGATTTGACAGGATCTCCTGACAGCTGTCCAGACATATGAGATGACCCAAACTCAATGGCAAGCAATTACTTCCGACACAGGGATCCAGTAAAACACCAACCCAAGCTGCAGAGATGCTTTGGACTTAGGTGTGCCAGAAGCCTTCATCAAACACATTGAATAAAATTCTTTAATAAAAGATGAAGCAGGCTATAGCATTTAGTCTAGAGCTTTGGGAGACAGGATTGATCTGGAAATGGATTTATTGCAACCAAGTGACAATTCTAAACTGTTTCCTGAATGTTTACTTAACTCTGTCCCACTGTCAAAAGAAGAGTTCATAGAATTATAGATGGTTTGAGTTGGAAGGGGCCTTTTACAGGTCATTTAGCCAATCCCCTCCGCAATGAGCAGGGTCATCTTCAACAAGAGGAGTTGTCTGCTCCTGACCCCACTCCTGCCTCCTCTTTCATGCCACCCCTAACACTCCCACAGAATTGCTGAGCTGTGCCAGGGTCTGATTCACTCCTAAAATTTAATTTCTCTTGGATGAGTTTTCACTTGTCAGTTTGGATGGGAACACACTGCCTGGGGGGAGGCACAGAGCTGGGCCACCTTCTGCAGCTCCGATGTCACGTAGCTCTTGGCCCTTGCTGCTTGGGGACCCGCACCCTCAGCTTTAATCAGGAAATTAGGAAGATCCATAGCATCTGCACAATGCTGGGAATGGCTGGAGCAATGTTAGTTTAAATGAAAGAAAGAAGCCCGTTGTCCACTCATGCCCTGGAGGCTGTCACGCTAAATAAAGACATTATCAGAGAAAGAGCAGAGACTCAGCGCCTTCATGCCTGTCAATGACCCCGACACCTTCCGAATCAATCTAGGGACTCTCTTTCCCACAGATGGTCCCTTGGAGACAGACTGCTGTGGCTGTAGTAGGAATAAATGGAAACAAAACAGTTAACAAATACCCAAAAATAGAGCACAGTTAACTTTTTTTTTTTAATATGGAGATGAAAAATCCCTGGGTGATTTATGTGCCAGCAGAGATATTAGCTGCATATAATAGATGCAATATTTTTAATACTAATATTTTGGGCTGAGACAAGAGCCGGAATGGAAAGTATTTCCAGTGCCTTGACTTCTTTATTTTGCAAACATCAGTTGCTAACTGGGGTCAGACAGAAATATTGTTTCTGCAACAAGAGCCCAAACAACTTAAGCTGGCAACTTCTTCACACACTAACCATGCCAGGAGGCCCTGCAGAGCTTCAGCCTCTTGGTCCCTCCCAGGTCTCTGGGGCCGACGTCCCTAGTGTGGGCTTGTGCAGGGAGAAGGAATGGGTGGAAGACACTCTTTTGCTGAGAGGGTGACTACTTGTCATGGCCAAAACCTGGAAGTCACCACCCAAACCCTGCAACCACACCACTGAAGTGCTGCTGGGCTTCTTCAAATGGGCCAGGTCTCATTGAATGACATCGCATGAGACAGCGGGTGCTATAAAGGCTTTTATTTATACCCATTCAAAGTGTCAACCTGTGCTTGCCCTTATCTCTGAGCTCAGTTCCCAGATACTTTGGGGAGCAATCTGGCAGCAGGAAGCCCTGGGTGCTCACTCCAAGGCAGTGGCACATTTATATTTGAGGATGAAAAGCATGAGAAAGAAACAAGTTATTTCATTTCATATTCACTCCAGCAACCAACTGCTGACAACACCTCCATGAACTCATGCTGGAAAACAAGGTGTAAATGGATGAAGCCATTTCCAACGCCGAGGAGCCGTGCCGGAAACACTCCACCAAAGAGAAAGCCATTTCAATAACAGATCGGTTTCCTAGTGCAGAGGAACTTGCTGCTATATTTCCTTCCCTCAATTCTGGCCGGCTGAAACAGCATCACGTAGCCAGCCGTGTTTTGCACCGTGTGACTCTGAGAGAGCAGACCTGCAGGGCAGGCGCGCGGGGGCCAGGGCTCGCACACAGGAGGATCTGGTGGCCACAGGTTCACTGCAAGGTCTGCGGTGGGGGAAGGTCTAACTACAGACTCCTTCCACCTCTCTGCCTCAGTTTCCTCACAGGCAAAGGGGAGATGCTGAAAGCAGTCCTCTGCCAAAAAGCACTTTGGGGCTGGAGGTGTTTTGTTGTCCATCTCTCTGGCTGTGCCCTGGGGATGGCTCTTGCATTCTTTCCCTGTCATCCATCCTACACCCGACTAACCCAAGAGCAATCCATGCTTGCACACATAATGAAGACTTTCCTCACATGATGGGTAAAAATAAATAAATCACACCATCAGCTACCAAAGCAACACCAATACAAGCAATACCAAAGACATGGACCTGCTGGAGCGAGTCCAGAAGAGGCCATGGAGATGCTGTGAGGGCTGGAGCTCCTCCGCTCTGGAGACAGGTTGGGAAAACTGAGGATGTTCACCTGGAGAAGGCTCCAGGGAGACCTCACTGCTGCCTTCCAGTGGTTAAAGAAGGCTTATAAAAACAAGAGTGACTTTTTACACAGGCAGGTAGTGATAGGACAAGGAGAATGGTTTTAAACTTAAAATGGAAGCTTTAGATTAAATGTTAGGAAGAAATTCTTGCTGTGAGGGTGGGCAGGCCCTGGCACAGGGTGCCCAGAGCAGCTGTGGCTGCCCCTGGATCCCTGGCACTGCCCAAGGCCAGGCTGGATGGGGCTTAGAGCAACCTGGGATAGTGGAAGGTGTCCCTGCCTATGGCGGGGGGGGGGATGAAATGAGCTTTTAAGGTCCCTTCCAACCCAAACCATTCTGTGATTCTGTGAAGATGACCAAGATGTCCCAGGTGGAGGACCAAAAATTGGTCAGAGGGTTCTGCAGCATCTCTCCTATGAGGAAACCCTGAGACAGTTGGGGTTGTTCAGCCTGGGGAAGGCTCTGTAGTGACTTTATTGAAGCCATTCAGTACTTACAGGGGAAAGAAACCTTAAGATCATGAAATCCAACCATTAAGAAGAGGAGAGCACTGCTGGGAAGCAGCATTGCATGCGTGCCCTGTTCCTCTCACCCTCCTCCTGCTGGTCACCAAGCCAGGTGCCCTTGTGTGACCCATCACACCTCTCTCTCCTCTTGCTCTTACGGCCCTTCTGTCCAGCTCCAGACACCACCAGCACATCTAACTGCAAGTGAAAAGCTCTGCTGATGCGGGATGGCATGGCAACCACAAGAGCAGGGGAGTGATGTCCCAGCAGGGAGGGGTGGCAGGCACAGCCAGCGGCAGGCGCGGACAGCTCCGCCGGGCCCGCTCGCGCGCCGTAATTCATTAGCACGGTAACGCCACCACCCAGCTGGGCCCTGCTAGGAGCAAACCTCCGGGCTGGAATTGTCCTCGGGGGACCTGCAGCCCGGAGAATTAATTTAGTGTAATAACTCCCAGCGACGCTGCAGAAAGTCAAACCAAAATGATGATCTGTCTCTAAACTGCCTTCTGCCAAGCCCCCGGCTGGGGCCCTGCCACCGCCAGCTCTGCTTGGGCAGGCAGGGCAAGCACCCACTGCTGGCATTGTCATGACTGTGAACACTGAAGTCCTTGAGGAGTCTCGTCACAAAGGACCAGCACTACAATTAGGAGCTCTTCATCTTCATCTTGAGGAGGCTCAGCTTTAGCTGGCACAGCTTTCTTAGTCATGTGGTTTAGTTTCAGGTAGTACTGTGAGAAACAGGGAGCTGGACCTGATGATCCTTATGGGATCCTTCCATTTTGACGTATCCTATAATTAGGACAAGGGGGAATGGTTTTAAACTAAAGGAGAAGATATTTAAATTAGCTGTTAGGAAGAAATTATTGACTGCGAGGGTGGTGAGGCCCTGGCACAGGGTGCCCAGAGAAGCTGTGGCTGCCCCTGGATCCCTGGAAGTGTTTGAGGACAGGTTGGACGGGGCTTGGAACACCCTGGGACAGTGGAAGGTGTCCCTGCCCATGGCAGGGAGTGGAATGAGGTTATTTTCAAGGCTCCTTCCAACCCATACGATTCCTTTCAGAGATGCAGCCTTATTGCAGTTGTTCCTGAAAATATGACCTGTCCTTCATCACTGGTTCAAAGTTTCTAAATATTAGGCAGAACTGCACCTATTATTTTAGCATCTCTGCTTAGGTGCTTTCAGTTTCTTAGAGGAGTTTCTTGCATCGTTACATTCTAAACACTAGATGCTGGTATTGCTGTTTTCCATTGCAGGCAAGTACACCACCAGGCCTGCTTTTGTCCTTAAAAAGAAAAAGAATTATCGGTCCTGCATTTGCTTCTCTTGGAGAAGAGGCAGTTTTTCACAGCCACCACTGTGCTGGCTCAACTCCCCCACACCCTGCTCAGCATGGATGGCTGTGACATCCACGTTGGGTTTGGGGTGTCCCCTCTGCACCCCCGAAGACAGTCCCTCCAGTAAGCCTCATCAGCTCCCAGGAGGGCATGGAGAAGACAGCAGCATAAGGATGAGGATAAACCCCTGACTTCCAGATGCTGCTTCAAGGGTTCAGACCCATGTGCTGTTAAACCTAATTAATTTGATTTGGAAATCCTACTGAGAAGGAAAGGGGTGTTTCAACTTCTTCAATTCCTTCCCTTCCTCTCTCTTTCTTCTGTTCCAACAGAAGTTCAGCAATATGCTGCAAATCATTTAGCTCAGTGCTAATTCTCAGTGAGTACCCAGTCCACCTCAAGCATTTAGTTTTGTTTCAGTTAGGAATGGCCCTTCAGCCCTAAAATAACGTCTTGATATTGTTGTTTTTAATAAACATCCTCCCCTCTCACTGCAAAGCCCTCAGCAAATGGCCCTGAGAGAACAAAAGACATTTCTGTATTGTTTTAAGTTCTCTTCCTTTCTGAAAAACCTCAATTAAAACGGTGAAAAAGCTACTATACTCTGTAATTATGAACTCATTTCTATTCACTCGCTCAGCAGGAGAGCTTTGTCCTGTTGACCTCTGGGAATGGGTTTCTAAAGCTTTTCCAAAATTTCACAGCCTTAAAACCGACACATTCATGCCAGCCGTAAAACATGTTCACCTTCGCCTTCACCCAAAATAACTTGCAATCTTCAAACCCAGGGTGAGAGCCGCTCCTGTGACTATTTTTATTTGTCAGAGGAGCCTTAGCGCTGGCCATGAAGGGATTGGCTCTGGAAATAGTGCAACTCCTTCAAGACAAGAAAACTGCCCAAATAGGAGCTGCCATCTAAGGAGTTTTCAAATAAATACCTTGCATGTCACGCTCCTGAGTGATAACTGGCATTCTCTTCATCTTTCCAGTACAAGAACTACCTGGCTTGAAGAGGATGCATCCCAACCTCTTGACTTGCCAATGGGATGTTTGTGGGAAGAAGCGTGAAGATTTCTTTTTGTAAAGTTCCATTAAGAAAGAAAAAATCCTGGGACGGCTTGGTTATGTGCATCTTTAAACACTCAGTTAAAGATTAAGGAAGGCAAAAAATAGGGAAAGCCACTTTTTTATAAGAAATGAAACAACGGAAAAGAAGATGATGCCTGAGAACACAGAATTAGGTAATAATGAATGCAGAGGAGCAGATTTTCACACAAAATAAATAATGTCCTTCAAACACAAGCTAGAAAAAGATCTTTAAAGTAAGTCCTTTAAATAGGACTACAAATCACACTGCCTTAAGGGCCAGTTACTGATCCTCCCATAATTTCATAAGTCCATAACACACCTCAGCACATATATTTATTGTGTCTTTACATTTAGAACCAAATATAAGGGAACATATAAACATCCACAACACAGCTTAGGCACCACTCATCAACCAATTTCCCAAAATCCCACTCAACTCCAAAGGCTTGGGTCAGCTCATGTTTTGCCTGAAATGTGCAAAAAGCACCACAGCCATGCACCTCCCAATAACCACTCCAGGGGTCTCCTCGGACCCCTCCAGTTAAGCCTGTTTCTATCTTAGGACGTATCAGATGCATCAACTGGACATCCACCCACCAGCTCTCTACCAGAAGAGTTGTTGTGGAAGAAGGTGCTAATTGGTATTTGATGTGACACTGAGCTAGGGGTTGTAGCTTTTCAGGGACTCGGGGATAAACCCTTCCACCTGTGATGACAACAGTTCTGATGACACCAGTGTATGGAAGAAACAAGGGCAAGAAAAGGCTGCTACACACCTCACACAGGCTGCTGAGACAGCAGTGACTGGTGTTGAATCCTGCTTATCAGCAGCACCAAGCCAGTTTGGCTGGTAGGCCTTGGAAGGGTCACCACTGCCTCTCTCTCCTATCTCACCTGTCACTTTTTAATTAACTGTATACTTTGCGATTGATGTGTTGAGTTTTGTTTGGTTTCAAAAGAGGAACAAAAAAGAACAAGGATGGAGGTACTTACTTCACCACATAACTTAGGGCTGGTGTTGTAAGGGACCTTACAGATCATCCCATTCCACCCCTGCCATGGCAGGGACACCTTCCACTGTCCCAGGCTGCTCCAAGCCCCAATGTCCAGCCTGGCCTTGGGCACTGCCAGGGATCCAGGGGCAGCCACAGCTGCTCTGGGCACCCTGTGCCAGGGCCTGCCCCCCCTCACAGACACCAATTCCTTCCCAATATCCCAGCCAGCCCTGCCCTCTGGCACTGGGAAGCCGTTCCTCTTTGTCCTACCACTACATGCCCTTCTAAAGAAAGTCCCAATCCCAGCTGAGACTGGGATGCCAAGCCTGAAGTTCTGTTCTTGCTGAAGAGAGCCCAGAAACAAATCCTTGTCCCAGCACTCTCTCCAGTGTGAGGTGTTTTGGCTCAACTCCTCCCACATCTCTTTGTTTTTCAGACTTCCTTGGTTCTGGTCAACATGGGAAGGCAAAATAAAGCAAGGAAATCTGTTCTCTGTAAGATGAACAGGCTAATTTTTCTTATGTGGGGGTGAAGCATCCTCCAAACTTCATTAAACACATCCCCTCTGAGCATAATGGGAAGTTGGGCCTCCAGTTCCTATCTGGTCAACATAGTTATGCACACATGCAGTGGGATCCGGATGGCAGTGACACTGGAGATGCTTTATAGCACCTTATTTGGCTTCCAGCCATTTTTGTGCTGGTGTCATAAGGTCTGGTGTCTGACAGCTCCTGCATGGAGTTCCAGACAAGCTAGGGCACCCAAAAAAGCACCCGCGATCACAGAGGTGAAGCCCAGCAGTCTCTGATAAAGGTGAGCGCTGAAATGACGTCTCCCATGTTACCCCCAAAGCCTTGGGCTTAAGAGTAGCTGCCCTCCTAAACTACTTCACAGTTGTACAGCCACCATGAGATCCTGTTCCCTATTCCAAAATGCTCACAAAACTTACAGAATCACACAGTGGTTTGGGTTGGAAGGGACTTTGAAGATCGCATTGTCCCACCCCTGCCATGGGCAGGGACACCTTCTACCAGACCAGGCTGCTCCAAGCCCTGTTCAACCTGGCCCGGAACATTTGTGAAGAGCCATCAGTGACAACAACTCACTGACCTCCAAATCAGCCCCTGGTGCCACACAGTAAAAAGATACCTAATAAATACTGAGTTTTGATGAAAACCACCTCCACCACAGCCTCCACCACAGCCACATGCTGATGTTCTGGATTTTTTTTTCTGGAGCAATTATTTTGCTTTCTGTGAAGCAACACCATAAGACCCTGAGCCTATCCAGCAGGCGATTACATTTCTGTCAAGGTTTCATAACAGTGACATGCTTTGCTGGTGGTACATGAAGTCTTTCAACCAGTGGCAGAGACAGAGAAAAACAACCTGCAAAAGCCTCCTGATGCCATAAAGTCTACTGGCGGCTTGGCAATTTGGGTTAAATTTAGTCAGCAGGACAGGGGTCACTTCAGTCCCCAAGGCTGAGAAGGAAAAAAAATGGGCATAAAAAGTCTACTGTTTTAGAGTTTTTATGTAATGACAAAGCCACTCTCAATAGAGAGGTGGCAACCCTGCAGCTGGGAAATGCACCCGGCTCACTCCTGCCACTGCCTCCTGGCATTAGAAAAAAAGGAACAATGAAAGGAAAGGATTAAATTTGCTTAGATGAGTATCTTTTAACTCTTCTGCATGGGTCTTTAGCTAGGCACACAAGGAGGATGGAGCAGATACGGGGAACAGTAATGGACACACATCTCCTGACATCCTGCTCATGCAGACCACGTCCTGTTGAACTCACAAAGGTTTATCTTTCTCTTGCCATTAGTCTTCAGCCCACAGAGCCCTCCAACTTTTACAGGAGTGCTTTAACCTTGCACAGGCATAAAATGCAGAGTCCTTTTGGCTGTTGCCAGCATCAGGAAAGCAGCTGTGAGTGTGGCACTCCTTCCTGCTCTGCCGGCAGGATCGCGGCCGCACCTCCTGCCCTCGGGGGTGATGCAGGGCTGGGCTTATTTTCACTGACACCCTCAAGCACATCAGGCCCCAGTGCTGCTCACAACGCCAGAAACGACAGTGGCTGGGTGAAAAACCTCTCCTCAGCCTGCCGCAGCTTGAGAAATGGAAGACAGGCAAAACGAATTCCCCAGGGGATGCTAAATACCAACTGCTCCACCCCACTGCTCCCGGTGTTTCACATGGACCACTCGGAGGATGGGAAGACCCTATGTCTGCAGCAATGGGGTAGGTGCTGGGGCAGGTGACTTGCTCTTAGATGAGCTGGCCCAGGACTGATGCTAGATATAAATTTGGCTGAACTGCAGATGGCTTCTGCAGAACTCTTGAATCATCTGTGTGCCCTGTAGGTACCAGGGCTCAGATTACTGCACAGGGGTATCACAGAATCCTAGAATGGCTTCGGTCGGAAGGGACCTTAAAGCTCATCCTGTTCCAAACCCCCTGCCATGGGCAGGGACACCTTCCACTGTCCCAGGCTGCTCCAAGCCCCAGTGTCCAGCCTGGCCTTGGGCACTGCCAGGGATCCAGGGGCAGCCACAGCTGCTCTGGGCACCCTGTGCCAGGGCCTCCCCACCCTCGCAGCCAAGAGTTCCTTCCCAATACCTAACCTAATCCTATCCTCTGGAAGTTTAAAGCCCCTGCCCTTTGCCATGCTGTGTCCTGCTCACTGAGCCATGGTAAAAGGCAGCAAAAGGTATTTGAGCCAAAGAACCTCCGGACCTCACCTCCAGGAGTTTGGTCCTGAGGAGAAGCTGCAGTGCTGCCCAGCATCTCCACCCGTGGCTGACTCACATCAGCTGCATGTCCCTAGGGTGTCAGGAGGTAGCTTTTAGATTATTTCAGGACTGCTCCTTCAGTGGGGAGCGTGGTGCAGGCTTTGCTCTCAACAACCTCCTCCCAGGAGAGGAGTCCCCGTGCTGTGACCCCTGGCAGAGCCCTCTGCTCGACGCCTGGCAGGAAGGGCAGCGGGGCAGGGCGATGCCAGCGTGTCTGGCCAGCGCAGCTCTGCAGGTCAAAAGGGCTCCTGCTTGACCCTTCCCGATGCCAGCTCTGCCCTGCTCCATCCTCACCTTACCCAGAGGGCAGCTGCTGGACCAACCAGCTCCAAATGACAACAGGTCCTACCCAATGGCCTTGTGAGAGGGCATGGGAGTAACTACAAACACAGGGAGGAATGACTTTGTGCTGCTGCAACTCCCTCCAGTTCCCTCTGTTATTCCCTTGGTGTCAATCAGACCTTCCTCTGACTTCCAGTCTTAAATGGCCAGTTTTATCCACTTGCTGCTCACAGCAGTGTGCTTCTTCAGCAGAAACTGCCCTTCTGCCCCTGCACCTTTTTCCCCCAGGTACCTTGAGGGCATCTGCATCCACCCCCAGCCTCTGCCAGGCAAGGCTGAACCAGCTGACATGTGCGAAGCAGCATTTCCTTCTCTGTGTTCTCAAGTTTATTTATCCTTCACTTCCCTGGGTGACCCTGGATCCTCTTATTAACAAACAGAAGAAAAAAAAAAAAAGGCAGAAAACTTTTGCTTTCCATCTTATCTCAAATCCCCCTTGCTCATGGCTCTGTCTCACTCCAGCACCACACGGTCCTGCAACTCCCACCTGACCCTGTATCTTGTCCCTGAATGAGGAGATCTTGCCCTTGAAGGAGCAGGCTGGGCCAAGCTGATTCCTGTGGTGTTTTACGACAGGGTGAAGCGGTAGAGTGCCCTTTATGGTGTTTTGAAAGGAAATTGTACAGGAACAATGTCCCAAGCAGCGTGGCTATTGAAAACCCTTCACAAAAGGAGTTTGTCACAAGAGGAAAAGCAGCTTAATCAGTCGAACTAATCACTGTAGGTGGTTGAGTGTCCCCGAGGGTCTGTAAAATTAAATATAATGGGAAAAGAAATATATCACAGCTTGCCTATGCTCCTCAGTGGAGCCGCCAGCGGATATGGGACGTTCCCTGCCTGGCCCCGAGCCTGCCGTGACCGTCCTTTGGGCTGTCCCTAGGAAGAACCACCTCCTTGAAAGACCCAGGCCAGGGCCACAGGGCTGGGCTGGGATGAGCCCCAGGAGGTTTCTGAGCAGTGCAGGCTCTGACTGGGGAGCCGGGACAGGGATGCCCAGGCCATGCACTCACCCCAGATAACCCAGCGTGCGGCGTGGGCGTCAGCAGCAGGGTCAGTGGTGCTTACACAACCCTCCTGCCTCAGGAAGAGGAAACCGTCCCTGACAGCCACCCGGGGCTCTCCAGGGAGGGAGGATATTTCTGCCTCCCCCAGCTCTGAATCTAATTAAGTCCAGAAAACACACACACACACACACACACACAAAAATAATCCAGACTGTTTTTTCCTGATCATTTAAGTGTAAAGCCAAGTTAACACTAGGAAGTAAATAAATTCAGACAATGCTAGAGAAAACTTGGGGACATTTCTGTAATTCTGTCCTTGAAAGCTTCAAGTATTTGGGGCATGTAGAAAGGAGATGGGGAGAGCTCCTGAGCCTCTTTGCTTCCAACCCTTCCCTCCGTGTATGAGCCAGGAGGATCCATGCAGCCTTCTGCTGCAGCTCCCCACACAGGGGCTTTATGTAGGGTGGATTTCCCAGGTGCAGAAACACCCCTCTTAAAATCTCATCCAACAGGAGAAGGAAGGAGGTGAGACAAAGCTCAGCCACAGCTTAAGGTGATGGTCCTTCACCTAAGGCTGGCTGTGATCCCCAGTGTAACGGGTTGGTTTTAATGCACAAGCTGAAAACACCAGCAGCAGCCGGGGTTCAGTTCACTAATTTGTGTTTGTGAGATATAAATATATAAACTAGGAGGATATGACAAAACAGGCTTTGATCACCCCAAAGCCTGAAGACACACCAGCTGCACAGAAGAAGCACAAGAGATTCCCACTTTTTCTACTGAAATGAGGGATTCAAAGGCCTTTTGCAAAGACAGGATTGATTAACTCTTATGCTTTCACTTCATCCTGTCCAGACCATGGGGCTGTTCTTCTCTCTGCCATCCTCTCCTGTTCTTGCCCACAGACAAAGACCACCAAAAGCGCTGTGAGGTACCAGCCAGCATCTGTGCACACCCAAGGATTTGCTTTTGGTAAGGTATTCAGCCTGATTTGTCTTTTGAATCCAACTAGATGTTGGATCAACGTGATTTCAACTGGGCAAACTTTTAAAGACTTTCCCAACAACCTTTCCTGGTCCTCAGGAAAACTTTCCCCTTCCTCAAGTGACACAGAACCATTTCAGTGCTGCTAACCAGAAGACCAAGAAATAGGTACAACTCCACCTGTCTTAACCCATTGCAACTCCATACATTCCCTGTAAATCCCATCTCAACTGGCAATGTTTTTTATCATTCCTACAAGGCTGGGCAAGCCTCTGTGCATGCATTTCCAGGCAAAGGACTTGGCCAGCTGGACTCTCCATCCCAAACACATCACACCAGGAGGCCATGGGAACTGGAGGAACCCTGTGCAACACAAAGTCAACTTGCAATGCTTACAAAGTGGAGGGTTTGGGAACTTTTTGAAAAACAAGGGGCCAGGCTCAAAGCCCACCTGCGCAAGGAGATCACATCCCAGCACAGCTTGTGCTCTTCTAGCAGAGAGGCACTGGGCTAGGAAAGGTCGGAGGAGAGGACTTGAGAAATGGGTCTGTTGTGCCCCACATGCCACAGAATTCTTCTTCTTGCAGGAGAGGTCCTGCCACCACCCAGGAAAACGCTCTCCTTCCCTAGAGGTGGTTGCCTTTGGGAGGTCACACTAAGTGGCCTTTGGTGCCTTTGGACACGGTGTGAAAACACTGCCTGTGCTGCTCTCCTTCCACGATCCTGGCAAGCAGCAATGCCCTCCACCAGTCTCATCAGGAGGTGGCAGTCACACCTCCTGACTCTAAGCCAACAGAGAAGACACTGCCTGCAGGATTTCTGCCAGGAGAGGTGGGGAGGTTGATACCTCTACTGCTCTGATCATAAGCTCGTTGCAGGAAGGACCCCACTGCCTCCTGTAGGCTTTTACAGCACCCTAACCCTCCAGCAGACATGGCTCTGATGTTGATTGCTGTTATGGAAAATGTGCCCAGTTTTTTTAATGACATCTAATTTGCTCTTCATACCTATCTTATGCAACAAATGAAGCATGCATCCATGGAAAAATCATATGATCCCAGAACAATTTGGCTTGGAAGGGACCTTGAAGACCATTCAGCTCTAGAAGCAAGAACACTTTCCACCAGGCCAGGTTACTCAGAACCCCATCCAGTCTGGCCTTGAACACTTCCAAGGATGATGCCTCCACAAAAATGGAAAAAATTACTTGGGGAACATAAAAACGTAACACACATGCAAGGAGAGAGCTATGGGGCTCTCTCATGGGGTTGCTTCTCCCTAAGAGAGTGAAAGGTGTGTGGCAGAGACCTCAGGGTAGGTGAGCTGTGCCCTTCCACAACACAGGGACAGCATTTCCCGAGGAATGACAGGAAGGAAACAGAGACAGGCATTATTTATAGCAGGGCTGGACACCACCATCATTCTGCATGTGAAACAAAAAGTGCTTTGCTAGCCCAAGATGTGTCCCTGTCTGAATATCACTGTCAGGGAGGCCAGAGAAGCCCACAGATGCTCTGGGAGGGAATCAGTACCATTTGTAAGACCAGCTGAAAAAAAAAGAAAGAGATTTCTGCATACCAATGTGTTTTATCAGCTTTTTTGGTAGTAGCTGTGTTATATAAAGCCCCAGCCAACCCAAAGGTCACCTACAATCAGGCAAGGCCAGCTGGACCTGTGCATCGAGTAGAGAGGTCAAGCTGGGGGTCGCCACCTCGACCCAAGCTGCATGGCCACTTGTGAGGGTGACTCCTGCACCTGGCAGGGGGATGCCCACCATGGCCACCAGGGATTTGTCAGCCTTGGATGAGGCAAGTGCTGGGCAGGGAGAGCCCGTGCACCACGTACAGGCATTCCTTGCGGGGCCCAGGCTGCTGCTCCAGGGCTCACCAACTTCAGGAGATGGGGAAAAGCTGCCCCGTGAAAACCAGACCCAGGTGTGCCCAGGACTTTGGGGCCACACCTGCTTCTAACCAACTTAGCAGGACAACCTCTTCTCTTCTTGCAAATCCACTGCATGCCAGCCCTACTCCCATCCTTGGCTGCTACCAATCCCTTTCTAGGAAACCAGACCTTCTTCCCTTGGGTCCAGGCATCCAGAGCTGCTTCCCAGCCCTCTCTCAACCCATGCACCACCAAAAGGCCCTGCTAGGGCTCTCCCAAGCCTCACTGCCTCTGATGCCCCCTCCACACTCCTGCAATTTTGACTCTCTCCATATCCAGATAAGGTTTTAAACAAAAAACTTGTAACTCCTGGCTGTTTTACCTAACATAAAATCTCACCCTGAGGAATTTTTATATCACCTGTGTGGCTCCACCAGCTCTGGAATGGAGCTTTTCTGCCCCAGAATGATGCCTGGGACATTAAGATAATAGCACTGCAATAAAGTGTAAACAGCTTTGTAGTCTGTGCTCTGATACAATCTGTGTTTTTTTCCTATTCCCTTTTTTCCCCTCTATTCCTGCCCTTTTCTCCCCCTACTGCTGTCATGATTTCCACATAAAATAAACATTCTGAGAGCTAACTCACTGCTAGAAATCAATTATAAGGAGCAAGTGCTCTCTTAGAACAACTCAAGTGACAATAAAAGGACTAAAACCTCCCCTCCTAGTCCCAAATGCACCACAGAGACAAGGGGACCCTGAAAACCCCCAGCAACACAAGTGGCATGGGCAGAGACAGGCTGCTCAGGTTTTAAGTGAAGGAAGGGGATGGGAACCATGCCTTTTCCTTTTAAATAATTACTTAAAAACCTACTTTTTCACTCCAGTTCCAACTACTCAGGCTTCTTAGCTTTTCGAAATTGAAAAAAATGCGGTTTTCTGGCTAAGGTTTGACAGCACTGTGGAGGTCTTGGGCAGAAGTGCATACCCTCTGCTCTTTCCATTTTATTTCAGTTGTGACTGCTTAGGGCTGAAATGACCCCACATCGACTCTGGAATGATGCCGGATCAATTGCATTTTAAGGCTGTTTTCTCTTCTCCTGGGACATTATCCCAGTACTACTTGGTCGGGGCTGTATCTCACCCCCGTGATCTTCCAACCCCAGCCCAAGGCAGTTTCTTTTGGTATCTCTCCTTGCCATCTGTGCAGGAGGCAAGGATGCCCTGGGGGGCTGAATGCTTCTGTCTGCTGATGGCTTATCTGAAGGGACCAGAAAGAAAAAAAAGAAACAGAAATGCACATCTGGTGTGCTCCCTCCCACCCCTCCAACTGGCAGGATTTTTTGGATGAAAGGGAAGAACCAACACACAGCTCCATGGTTCATCACATCCTTGGGCATGGGGCTTCAGGCAGAAGACCCTTGGCTCTGAAGGTCTCCTCCCCCAAAGCTTCAAGCACTCTTCACATGGCAGAGGAGGACCAGAGGTGGGAGCAGGACTCTCCAAACTCCACTGTGCTTCCTAAGAGGAGCCCAGCCCAATGCTCCAATTAAGCCCACCCAGCTCAGGCTCACAACACAGCAGACTTCAGCTTGGTTTTAACCATGTTTTGGTAATCACAGGACTGCAACCCAGTTGTAATACTTTTTCCCCCTGCCCCAAATCACAAGACTAGATTGGCTTTTGAATTGTGTATAGCTCAAAAGGAGGGAGTCCCCAAAAGAAGAGGAAATGGAATTTGCTGCTGACAAACCATCCTGCCCACAGAAGAATGTTTCTAGGTTGCCTGAACCTTTGTAGCTGTTTTTTTGGTCCCTCAGTGAAGTTTAGGAAAATCAAACCACGCAGAGTTAACTACATAGCTGCTCATGAGACAAGAAGTGATGGGGAGATTTGAGGACACACTCCAAGGTGTCTGCAGGGCTTCACCAAAAATCCCCCCTGTGACAGCTCAGGCACAGATTCAGTTCATTCCAGGAGAAAGCACCGGCCACTTTTTCCCCTGTTCAATCATCTTTCAAAGTCGTGGTTTTAGAACTGCTTTATTGCCCTGGGTGTGTTGTCTCAGCTGCAGCAGAACAAGTCAGCAGAGATAAAGTTGCATGCACAACTGACTCTCTTATTCCTCGCTTCTTTTCACATTTAACCATAGTAACGATTCCCATCAAGGACTTTAGATGCCCTCAAATAATTGAATATGCATTTTGCACAATTAAATATCCAATTGACCCGATTAAATTAACTGAATGGATTGAAATCTCCAATGCCACAGGAATTCAGCTGCCTGTACAGCACATCCCCTCCTTCCTGCAGACACCCAAAGCTAGCTGCGACCCCCTCTTAACCAAACTATACCCACTTTCCAGGCAACCCTGAAACTCATCAGATTTTGCTTTTCAATAGAAAAAGAGAGAGCAAATCCCAAGGACTCGAGCTTTTACAGACAATAGCTTGCCAGCTGTCTCTTCAAGTGGGGGGATCTGGCTATGCAGGAATAAGTACAAGGGGAAGAGAAGGTCCTTAAGGTACTCCTGGAGTAATGCAGGACACATTCCAAAATATCTTGAAGATGTTAGTGCTAAAATAAGAGTTTATGCATTAACCCCGCTGAACAGCAGGACTTTCCAAAGCCTGTTGAGGCAGTTGAGGAAGATGTGCAATGGAGAACAGAAGATTTAAAAAAAAACCCCAAACACTAAAGAGGTTTCGCCTACCTCCGGTCGTTTCTCCTTCTTCTGAACAGTTTTTTGGTGTGTGCGATTTCAGCTTCATGAGGCAACGGATGGTAACCCTGTAAAACAGAGGGAAAAGCAGCCATCAGCTCCAGGAGGCATCACCATGGAAGGGGTCGGAGCGGGATAGAGCTGTACACCCAGCACGTGAGCATGGTAAAAGAAACAGCTCCCACCCAAACATCCTTACAACATCCCAGGCCCACAAAAGCAGATCCACAGACCTGTTGTACCCTCTCAGGGCTGTTGCAAGGAGCAGGGAATTAAGTTGTCTGCAATTTCTGTACGGAAGGAACCACACAGGGCAAATACCCGGATCACATATGCATAAATCCCATACACACCGCAGACAAGGAATTCACCCGCTTCACACACGACACTGGTGCACCTAAGCCATCCAATTTCCCTGGGATGCTTCCTTTGTATATTTATCCAAAACCCAGCTGAAAAAAATGTCTGTGAAGGAGGATGCTTGGCATCATTCTGAGGACACTGGGGGAAGCCAACAGAGCCACAGCTGGCAGGTCTGTTGGGGCTGTGCCCTCACGCCAGTAGGGAGGGAACAACCACAGCAGGAGCAGCTCACTGAGCCTGCCCACCACAAACGAGTCAGCCCATGCCAACCCTGCAGCAAGGACTGGTGGGATCCCCCTGGCAGGAAATAGCTGAGCATTTACCATTGACAAGGATGGTAAATCATGTGCCCAAGCCCAAGACGAAGGGGAGCAGATTTAGAGACTAGGAAGAAATTTTTTACAAGTAATTAAAAAGAAAGTCCTCCCTGTGAGGGTGGGCAGGCCCTGGCACAGGGTGCCCAGAGCAGCTGTGGCTGCCCCTGGATCCCTGGCAGTGCCCAAGGCCAGGCTGGACATTGGGGCTTGGAGCACCCTGGGATAGTGGAAGGTGTCCCTGCCCATGGCAGGGGGTGGAATTAGATGACATTGAAGTCCCTTCCAACCCAAACCAATCTAGGACTCTGTGATTCCAAGACAAGGTAGTGGAAGAGCTGTGTGTAACTCCAGCTGCTGCCTTTCCAGTGCCCTCTTTCCACTGAAGGTGCCGACTCTGACGTGGTCTGCTCATCTGATAAGGGGGCTCTGCTGTATTTACCATCCTACTATGGGCATGATGAGGCTTTGTTAATGCTCACACAGAGCTCTAAGGTTCCTGGATGAAAGGCCCTATGGAAGTGCAAAGTATTATTTATTTTCCAGGGACCACAGAGCTGTCATAACTGTAATGAATTTTATTTATGCAGTATTGTCCTTCCCCAGCTGGCAATAAAAGCCCTGTAAAAGTTGCTCCTTTTATTTCCCTTGCAATCTATCTCAGCCTGGAGCTCCAGGCACTGCTGGGGATCACCACGTGTGAGGGGCCATGAGGGAGCAGCCTGGGCAAGGGCAAGGGCTGGGTGGGGATGTGCCTCATCCAGCAGCAGCTTTGTGACATTGGCATGACAACATAACACACTGACTTCAGAAAACAGTCCCTCTCTCCTTGAGTGAAGAGCCTTTGGAAATGAGAATTGATTTTAGTAGCAGTTACTGAGATAACAGTATTTTGAGTTTCTCTGGTGGAAGATGTAATGGAGGAGAAAGGTTGCTGGTGATGGTGATGAGTTTAGGCCAGAGAAGGCACCGCCAAATCGAGGACAGACAGGGTTTATTGTGACCATCCATCCTGGCCACTGCAAAAAGCCTGGAGAACCTGCTGCTGCAGCAACCCTACAGCTCCCATGGCAGCTGGAGCCTTCCCATTCAGAGAGCTTCACTCCTCCAGACTTCAAGGCATAAGGAACTCACTGAACCAAAATATAAAGCCATTAGAAAAGGTCCAAAGGAGAGCTACAATGATGGTGAAGGGTCTGGAGGGGTCACACGAGAAGTGCCTGAGGTCACTGGGATTGTTCAGCCTTGAGAAGAGGAGAGTGAGGTCAGATCTCACTGGGGTCTGCAGCTCCTCCTGAGGGACAGCTCCAATCTCTGCTCTCTGTGACAGGGACAGGACCCAGGGAACGGCTGGAGCTGTGCCAGGGAGGTTCAGGTTGGATCTCAGGAAAGGTTCTTCCCCCAGAGGGTGCTGGCACTGCCCAGGCTCCCCAGGGAATGGGCACGGCCCCGAGGCTGCCAGAGCTCCAGGAGCGTTTGGACAACACTCTCAGAGACAGGATAGAATTTTTGGAGTGTCTGTGCAGGGCCAGGAGTTGGACTGGATGATCCTTCTGGGTGACTTCCAAATCAGAATATTCTAGAATGCCGTGGTTCTATAACAGCTTAAAAACACAGAATCCCAGAATGGTTTGGATTGGAAAGAACCTTAAAGATCATGCAGTTCCAACCCACCTGCCACAGGCAAGGATACCTTCCACTGGACCAGGGTGCTCATACTGAAACTTCTTCATTACTGAGGGCTGTGGTTTGAGTGTTCCTCATCAATCATTTTCCCAACCATTTGTTTTTACTGAATGTGTAACAGGAGCTCAGTATCTCTGAGATCTCTGTTCCTCTGAAAATTTACTTGAAATTGGCCAACAGATACCAAAAGGAATGAGAAAAGAAAGGGAAGGAGGAGACTCACACAGCCCAATCCAATCAGCAGAGCTAGTTTAGGAAATGAGGCTAAAAATAGTACAAATAATTAGTGAGGCTGTTTCTAAATGCTGTACTACCACAGCAGGCTAACGCTTGGGGTGTTTTTAAGAATTTAAGCTGCATTGCAGACACATGTGCAAATACAATTACCTTGTTGAAATGAAACTATCTCCACTCCACACAAGGACCAATTTCCTCTAGTGAAACCCTCATTAAAGCCTCAGGAGCTGCCTTTCTGCTCTTTCCAACTACAAAACATATGTACAGTGGTGCATTCCTGCATGTCCTCCTTGCAGAGAATCCCTGTGCTTCCTCAGACCTCTACCCACCAGTAGCTGACATCAACGGGATGAGACATGAATTAATTACATGGGAATAACTTCCTAATCCAAGGAGCACTCCTGGACACCGCCTGTGTCTGAACAGAGGAGAACTTTGTGTCCCCATTTATGAAAATCAAACATCTCCCTTCTCCAGCCGAGCAGTTCCCTTCCTCAGTCCTCGTCATGAGACAATGTTTTGGAAAAAACCAGTCACCGATTCCTACTCTTGTCTATTTTAGTGCCTAAACAAAGCTTAATTTGGAAGGGAGAAAAGTTGATTTTTTTTTTTTTTT
>VZRO01003324.1:10742-86990 GCA_013397915.1 Daphoenositta chrysoptera | reverse complement strand
TTTTTTGTGCTGCAAGCTGATGTAAAAGGAAATATCAGCAACTTGCAAGTAGGGTGGAGTGGCTGGAGAAGACCAAAGGTGATGGGTGGGTGGGGACAGAATCCCAAGGGCATGGTGAGAGCTTTGATAACACAGCTCTTGTCTTGAGGCTGCTGCCCACCACAGGTTGTGCAGCACAGTCGTGGAAGTGCCTTCAGCAGAGCCAGCTCACTGAGGATAGTGTGGATCTGAAATGCAGCTCTTCCATCTTTCAGTGGAGATGCTCCTTGTGAAGCCCAAATCCCAAGGGAAATGTCTCTCAAGGCAGAAGACCACCCTCTGCTCTGCAGTGGTTCTACAAGAGGGATGGGTTTTTCTCCTGCTTTGGCCAGAAACACCATCAAACTCAGGTGCTCATGGTTTTCATAGGCAGGTTTGCAACTCCTCAGTGGGCAGCTAAATCATGTTTGGTCTCTTTCCCACATGGGTTTTATTTTGATATTTATTCACAGGTGGCTGGAGAAGGTAACAAACCTCTATTTCAGTGTGGTTGGTTCTGAAAGCGAGGGGTGTGGGAAAAGCAAAGCACAAGGAGCCCATGGTCACAGGAAGGATTGCTAACAGGGCTAATTTTCACTTTTGGAGCTGAACACTCTGTGGTTTGCATGGTGGGAAGCTTGGAGCAGAACCTGAGACACCCATGGGACTTCTAATGCACGTAGGTTCCAATTTAAATCATAAACATACACGGTCTAACAAGAAGGGCCAGAAGCTCTGGAAAAGAAGGGTTGTTCAGGAATGGTCTGGCCTCTGGGCCAGTCCCCAGGAGATCAGCTGTGTTGTGACGTGCATATACAGTTTTAGATTTTTTCGAGAAAACAACTCTTGGAGAAATTGATGTCTGGCAAGCTCAGGTGACTGTCATATGGCCAGCTAGGGAAACCTGTCTTCTACTGGAATTGCTGCTAACAGAGGTCACAGGCAGGAGGTTCGAAGGCCATGTGCTCTTTTTGTGCTTTACCTTCCTAATGAAGGTGTCTGTCCAAGCTTCCTCCCTGTCTGCCTGCCTGTGTGATTCAAAAAAGCTGCCCCCAAGACAAATTTACATCCAAGTTTAATGGAAGAGCAAATAAAAAGCTTTCAAGATCTTGATGGCACTCTGCAGCAACCCAAGAGCCTCTACCTCTTTCCCCACTGATACCTGCCCCTCCCCAGCAGCATCCCTCTGCTGATCCCACCCCACATCCCAGCCCAGTGACCTTTGGGACACTGGCTTGGGTGGGGCATGAGGAAGACAGGCAGGAACAGAAGAGGGAAAAGGTTGGGTTTAGTGCTACCCTGCTACCAGAAAGACTTTGCTACGACCCTTCTCATGCCTCCTGTGCAGCAGGATCATCTGAAGAAGTTGTAGGAAGGCACCAGATTTGCCTGTTTTACTGGGAATAGTAAATTTGTAGAATCTTAGAATGATTTGTTTTGGAAGGGACCTTAAAGACCATCTAGTTCCACCCCTCTGCCAGGGATCCAGGGGCAGCCACAGCTGCTCTGGGCACCCTGTGCCAGGGCCTGCCCACCCTCACAGACATCAATTCCTTCCCAATATCCCACCCAGCCCTGCCCTCTGGCACTGGGAAGCCATTCCCTGTGTCCTGTCCCTGCAGGCCTTGTCCCCAGTCCCTCTGCAGCTCTCCTGGAGCCCCTCCAGGCCCTGCCAGGGGCTCTGAGCTCTCCCTGGAGCCTTCTCTTGTGCAGGGAACAGCCCCAGCTGTCCCAGGCTGGCTGCAGAGCAGAGGGGCTCCAGCCCTGGCAGCAGCTCCGTGTTCTCCTCTGCAGTGGCTGCAGCAGCTCCAGGTCCTTGTGCTGTTGTTGCCCAGGGCTGGAGCAGCTCTGCAGGTGGGGTCTCACCTGAGGGGCAGAGGGGCAGAATCCCCCTCCCCTGCTGCCCACGCTGGGGCTCAGCCCAGGGCAGGGGGTTCAGGGCCAGGGCAGGTCCAGCCTCCCTTCCATCAACACTCCCAAGTCATAGTTTGATAAGCAGCAATGAGGCAGAGCTTTTTGCTTCTGCTATGACCACCCTGAGGCAGCAAATCACAGCAACTCCTTTGACAAGAGCAGCCTTACAAAAAAGATAGTCCTATCTGGGACCAACCTGCACCCTCCCTCCTCCTCCTCCTCCACTGCTGCACTTCCCAAGTGCAGCTGTTCCCTGAGGTGGCTGAACTCGGGGGTGTTCCACAGAGATTCGAGGGGCCTTTAGGGGTTTGGGTTAATTGCTTCACCTCTGTGATTTTACAGCCTAACTTTCAGATGTGAAACCTCAGCCCACAAAGCAACTGTCTTCACTCACAACAACTTATTCAGCCTCTTTCACAGACATTCCCCATGCAGCAGAAACACACCCAGACTGTGAACATCAAGCAGGTGAAGACACCTGAACAGGAAACAGCAACACTGACATTTTAAGTGTGAACAGAAGGCTGAGAAAAGCACTGGACTGATGGAAAAAAACTATGCTCAGGTGATGAGAGAAAGAAATGCTCCAGCCACAGAACGCGATCAGTTCTGCTGGAGCTTTATCTCAAGACCCTTTTGTGCCCTCAAGAAACATCCGCCCTTGCTTATCTTAAACAAATGGTTGCAGAAGGCCTGAACTGAACAAACAGGTTATTAGGCCTGAGGTAGGAGCTGGGAGTTTCACTGGGTTTTATTGCACACGAAGTTCAGGGTGGGATTTACTTTCAGGGGGAGTGGGAAGGGTGAGGTGGGGCTGGGATCACTGAGGATGCCCCATCTGCTCCTGCAAAGGGAACAACAGAAATACCGAGTCTGGAGGGAGTGTAAAAAGATAAAAATGTTGTGGTTCCAGAAATGATCAGCAAAAACCTGTGGGCCTAGGCCACAAAGAAGCACTCTGAAACCGAGTTCTTTACAGGTCGCAGGCCAGAAGGAAAAAGAGGGCCTGGTTGTTTATTCTTTACATATTTATATGTTTCTAGGAATAACCGTGGATTGGAGGTCAGTGTTACCACCTCCTCCATCCTTACAGGTTCACAGAATAGTCCATCACACATTCTCCACCCAGGAGAAAAGAATGTAAACTAAAGTTACAGTTAACTAAAACATTGCTATGTTTACAGATAGTGTGTGAGAAACTTTATCTAAGAATCACACATAGAACACTGCAAAAGACAGGGCAACAAAAACCCACCCAGTGAATTGCAACACCCTGCAACGAGGCTTTCATCTGCTTATAGGATGGATTGTCCAAGGCAGGGAAGTCCAGGACAGCACAGAGCTGCAGATACCTTTAACTTTTACTGTCCCAGTCCCATAATCATGATGCCTATGGGGTTCAGTGTGCCAATATATTCAGTACAACCACCCCAGCCAGCCCCTTCCACATGAAAAAAATGCAAAGGTACCACTGGCAGCATCCCCATCACCTCTATCGACCCAAGACTGGCATTTCTGCTGGAAGTGATGGAAGTGGAAGGTGTCCCAGCCCATGGCAGGGGGTGGAATGAGATGAGCTTTACGCTCCCTTCCAACCAGACCATTCTGTGATTCCATGACTCGGTGATACACGAACACCTGTAAGTCCTGTGGGCACTTCCAGCAGAGCTCTCCCCCAGAGGCCACTTGCCTCTTCCTCTTCCAGGAATTCCCACGGCTCTGATCTGTCACCCATGAGGGGAATTTTTTACATCTTGAAAGGAGAAAGCTGAGGCACAAACCAAAGCCTTGACCTGGTCTGAAGGCCATGGAAGGACACCAAACACTGTCAGGAAGCCACACAGAAATTATTTCCTCTCTGTTAAAATGTAAGTGATAAATCTGTTCCTTTAAATTGCAAGCTATTCATATTTTCCTGTGAGGTGCTTACAATAAGAGTTGCTTCTGAATAAGCAAGCGGTTGGTGCTTAACATCTAAGGAATAGAAAGTGCAACAATTTTGCAAAATATTCCCCACAAAAGATAAAAGGCAAGTAAACCCGAACAGTACTTGATGGTTGCGGCTCTACCATCCTTCCTCACCCACAACACAGCACGCGTGGGTCCTGGCAAGCTCCAAGGACACCTTCTTCAACCTCAGTCATTGGAGTCAGGGCTAAATTAAACTATAGGACTGATGAAGAAAATAATTTCCAGCCATCCAGGAGCTGGTAAAGGAGCAAAACTCTCCAGGTTTTGCCACCACTGATCTAAGAAGTTCTGTTGTGGAGAGGAGATGCTCCGTGGGACCTTGACATGAGGATGTGCTGGCCTCATGAATCATGGCACAGTGCAACATGCTCCAGAGAGGAGCTCCAGGAGCACTGGGACAACGCTCTCAGGCACAGGGTGGGATTCTTAAACCTGTCCTCTGCAGGGCCAGGAGCTGGACTTACATGATCCTTGTGGGTCCCTTCCGGCTCAGGTCATTCTATGGTTCTATGATTCTAAGCAATTGCAAAGGAGATGTCCCAGTTTGGAGAATTCTCCAGTTAACTGCATCTTTGGGGCAGACACCATAAACCACAGATTGCCAGCAAAGGCTGGACTTGTAGCTGTAGCACGTCTCAGTGATGAGCACCTTGGAGGAGACTTCTTCCAAAAAAAAGGGTGGGATGGCTGTGTCTGTGATCCGGATGGTCACAGCTAAACATCACTCTTTAGTTACCATTAAAAACACCTGCATTATTCCCTGCAGGGCTCTGCCCTCCCCTGTTGCCCCAAAGACACAACCTCCTGGATTCCCACTTGCTGAGTGTGAATGCTCTGGTGTGCACTTCCCACAGAATGATGGGTGTTTTCATGAACCACAGACTCTGCACACGCAGTCCTAGACCCTAAGAAGTATAATTCAGACACTTATTTTCCTGTCACCTCTCCTTGGTGTTTGTTATTGGCTCCTGACAGAGAGCAGACACGCAGCCAGAGGAAAGGCAGCACTGGAAATGGCACAAAATACTTGGTGGCAGCTGAGCTGTCCCACCTCATCTCTCTGCAGCCAGCCCTGGGATGGCACAAAACACACAGAGCATGGCAGAACAACCCGGCATGAAACTCCCTGTGCGGGGTGAAGGATGCAAATGCAATTAAAGCATTAGAATAATTAGGCAAAGCATCCCAATTAAAACATGGCCTGAACCTTCCTTGACGCCTTCTGCTGATTACTGACAGCGCGTTTTCCGGGGTCTATTTTTAACTCTTGGCCCCTGAGCTCCTGAATTATACATAATTCAGAGATAATAAAACTTTAAAAACCAGGACAAAGTCTCCTAGGAGGAGCTGCCTCTGCAAGCACACACGTTCACACCAGCACAACCAGGACGGGCAGCAGCAGAAGCCCCAGCAGGCCCAGCTCAGGCTGGAGACACTGCTGCACTGAGATAGGGTGCTCCAGACACGCCGACACGGACACACGGTGCCATAGGAAGAGTATAAATAACAGACAAAAGAAATCCCCTTTTGTTACCAGAATCCGCAAATCCCAAATCAGTTACAAGCTGACTTAGGAAATGGAGCTTTTTCCCATGTTGTAGCAAAATGGGAACAATACTTTGCGAGTGGAAGTAACTCTAATTGTCTTAACTGATGTTATTTTAGTGTTGTTTAGGTTTATTGTTTATTTGTATGTATTTCCTCTCCCTGGTCAGGCTTAAAAACAAACTGTACTGTCAGCAGTAAAGCATCCCATCCATAAATAAATACATTTATCCAGTTAAGTATACATATAACCACATCACTGCTTGGAGTCCTTAAATGCAGAATATTTAAAGAATCACTAAAATAAATTGCATTGATGACCTGGGTTTGCTTTTCCCTGGAAAAAGTAGCATTTTTCAGCTAATATTGGGAATAACCACTGCCCACATCACTTGTGATCAGGAGGCACCACACATGCTGTTTAGTTTGTAGTCTGTCCAGATAGCCCAAACTCATGCTGAGAAAGGGCTGCACTACTCTGAAAAGCTTTTCCTACATTTTCCTTGGCTTGCACCAGCTTGGGGGTGAGGGAAGAATGGCTTTCCCTGGGCCTTAAGACTATTATGAAGCTGCTATTGGAATATTTATAATTTGAGCTATTTCAGACCTTCTGCGACCTCACTTTTCTTTAAAATACACATTTTCTCTATATTTGTCGTTCCCCAGTCCAGTTTTTCCTGTCCCTTGTGCTCTTCAAAGTCTACCACCCCCATTTTTGCACTTTGGTGTGCTGCTTGACCACGTCTCTCCAGCTGAGATGAAGTGAGGTGGGCTGGCAGGAGGTCCTTCAACACCTCCCCACTGTTCCATCGTGGTGGGTGGTGTCGTAAGGAGGAGACCTACAGGCAGAACTGGGATAAATTTTTAAGGTAACCTATAAACAGACCTGACAGGACCTCAGGGAGTTGAGGAACCTCTAAGGTGGAACCTTTCTGTGCTACCCTCAGTGTTGGTACAGCCTCCTCTGGCCAGGTATGCTTGAACCTCAGTGCTGCTCCCAGGTGGTAAGGGCTGCATCCAGGAATATTTTCATTTCACCATTGCTATTAAAAAAAGGTGTGTTTTCCATGTCCATCTGTGCAACCCCTGAGAACCAGGCCTCCACTCATCTTCTTTTGGGTGGACCAGGGTTTCAGCCTGAAGGAGCTTCAAGATTGTGCAAGCTCCTGGGATTTGGGACAGTACAACAGTGATGAAACCCCTTATTTACAGAGTGACAACTTCACAGCCTTACACACAACAGGTGCCTTCTCTTTCCTTTCACCATGGGTAGATCCAGAGGCACTAGGAGAACTTTCTTAGTGTTCAGTCCTTGGCACTTCCTGTTGGACACCTTCCAAGTGCATGAAGTTTTTCAACACCGTAAGATTACAAGCAATAGTTTATAATTCAACCAGCTTTTTTTTTTCACATGATCCATATCCCTGTGGTCCATACACTGCACTACCAAAGCAAAAGGGAATTTTGGCATCAACTTGAATATAGTCATGGTGGTGGCAGCCCCTCCTGGCCCACCAGTGGATATTTTTCACAGACCTTCATGGCTAAAGTATGGTCCTTTCCTTTTCCAAGTGCCTTGTGTTGTGCTGGAAACATTCTCACACAACAGATATTCCTGTTTGCAGTTGGCTGAGGACAGAGCCAGTGCACTCTCCTCAGGACTATGCCACCAGAGATGTCTTTTCTCCTCTCTGAAGTTGCTGCTTAGTCTAGTTTAGCCCAGAGAGATCATGTGAGGATCCCATGTCTCAGTCACCCTAGCTTGGAAAATGTCCCAATGTGCACATGCCAGTTTAATCCTATAAAAGCCTTACTCTTCCCTTTGAAAAGTGCCAGTCCTTCATGGGAGTGTGAGCTGTGCAACACAAGTGTTTGACTTGCTCCTTGCCAGTTTACTGGCAGTTTGTACCTGGGGAGAAGAAACTGCTCCTTCAGTGTCCGTCTGATCCCTCCCAGGATTTTCCTTTCATGCACTGAGGATCTAAGATTCCTCCAGCTGTAATGGGCTTTAATGCAGGGAAAAGCTCAGAAAACATGATGCAGTTGCCACAGAGTATCAATCATATCACATCATGTATTAATTAAGCTGGTGGTTTTTCACTGATGTTCTGCAGACCCCTGGGAACCAAAGGCTACTTTGAACAGTACAATGGGGATGAGTAAGCAAGGCATGTTAGTATCTGCTTTAGTATCTGCTTTACAGCAGTGTCCAAGTGTGACACTGGATGTGGATCTGGCATCTCCACCAAAAAAAGAATCCTCAAAAACTGCTTCCTATCCAAATAATAGAGGACAGGCAGCAGGATGGCCATATCCCTCTCCCAGGTCTTGCAAAGTCTGAATCTCAAACATGTGAACTCCAAAGACTGTGGCATCATTCAAACATCAGCCTTCCTGCCAGAGAAAGCGTAAGTTACAGCTGCTTTTGTAATGACTACCAGGTGCTGGGTGAAGCCTGTTCAGTTAATTTCATGTTGGTCACAAAGATGCACCTTCAGGTGTTTCATCAGATCTAAGTGGGGACAAAAAAGATGAGATTGAGGTTGGATGTCAGGAAAAATTTCTTCATGGGAAAGGTTGTCAAACATGGAAATGGGTTGCCCAGAGCAGTGGTGGAGTCCTCATCCCTGGGAGGTCTAAATGCTGTGTGGATGTGTTACCTGGGGACATGGGTCAGTGGGGGCCTTGGCAGTGCTGGGGAATGGTTGGACTCGATGGTCTTAGAAGTTTTTTCCAACCTAAACCATTCTATGATTCTGTAAGAATCCGCACCAACACTCAAGAAACCACACAGCTGCTGGATACGTTTCCATAGGTCAAGTGACCAACACCAAAGACCTTGCTTACTGGGATGTCTCGGGTCATGTCACCCCTCCTCACTACAGTTTTTCAGCTGCTTTCTAATCTCCTTGATGCCCTTGTAGCTGGCAGAATTGGGTCTGTGATAGGCTCAGCTCCAGAAGCTGGAATGAGTCTGAGACAGTGGCCACCAGGACTGGAATGGGCAATGAGCAGAACGGGGCACGACAGGAAAACTGCAGATGCACTTTGTGATGAGCAACTCAGAAGCAGACATCAAACTTCTTGTCATCAGAGATGGCAATTTTGGCAACCAGCCAGTTGGACATCCCCCGTATCCATTCAGCCAGCTCCCTCCTCTGCCCAGGACCCCTGCCCACCAGCACCACAGCCACAAGCATCCTACAGATGCTCTACCTCCAAAGTGCCTCTCAAGTCACAGAGGGACCCTACTGATGCCTCAGGATGCAAAGTAAGGTCTCCCAAGCTACACTCCATGCTCACCAGGGTAGATGTCCTGTGGCCCTAAATTTGTTAGACAAGTATCTCACCGAACACGGTTTTAGACATCCTCATTGGCATTCTCACATAGCTGAAGAATGGTGGATTTAGGAAAGACATTAGAAAGGAATTCTCCCTTCGTGAGGGTGGAGAGGCTCTGGTACAGGTTTCCCAGAGAAGCTGTGGCTGTCCCATCCCTGGCAGTGTCCAAGGCCAGGTTGGACAGGGCTTGGAGCAGCCTGGGACAGTGGAAGGTGTCCCTGTCCATGGCAGGAGGGTGGAACGAGATGGTCTTTAAAGGCCCTTCCAACCCAAGCCATTCTGTGATATTGTTCTTTGCCCTCTTAATTTACGCCCATGTACAAGATGCTAAAGGCACACGGGCTCCTTCCTCCTCCTGCATCTCTGCTGGGATTGGAGACAACCCAGCGAGCCAGGATCTCTCAAGCCTGCCCTTCCCAAAACCAAGTCATCAGACATCTGTGTCTCTGTGCTTGGCAGCCTCAACCTTTCTCTCCTTATCACTGCCAGAAATTATTCATTTAACATCCCTGGCCTTCCGCCAGCATGAGCGTGGCTCAAGGAGCAGAACCATCTCCTCCTCTCCTCCTGCGAACCAAAGCAATAGAAGTGAGGCTCTTACTCAAGCAAATTAAAAAAAAAAAAAATTCCCACCAGCTAAGAAAAGCTGGAGGTTAATATAAATTCCATGGGTTTGAGGGGGAAACGGAGCTGCATTCAAAGACTCGATGGCTAACCACGCTTCCTCAGTCTGGCAACTGCCCGGTCCCCCGGCAGAGTTATTGAGGAAGTTAGACGAGTGCTGTATTTGTTCCAGCTGCAGATTTCCCTTAACCCCTGGTAGTGGTGTTTTCAAAAAACACAGTTCTTGTTTTCTTGATGGTGGTTTTTCATTTTTGTGCGTGCCATGGCTACAGTTATTAGCTTTAAGTGCTGTCATTTGTAGATTAAAACTGAAGAAAACAAAACCCGTTGCCATTCTAAGAAGTCCAGGCTGGATGAGCAAAACGGGGGATTAGAAGAAGGCTTTCAGGAATTAGCTTGGAACAGGAAAGAAGAAGATAAAGCCATTATAAAAGCTTGTGCTAATACAGGAGTCCTTTTTGTTGTGTTAATGCAGCCACACAAATTCCTATGAAGATTTATTAGTCAGGTCATAGAATCTGCTCTCCTTCCTTCTTTGATGATAAAATCAAGAATATTTTCCTCCACTAACATGCTCCTTTCTCTCAACTGAGAGGAAATAAATTATATACTCTTCCAAGACTGTGTTTGTGATATACAGGTTACAGGTGAGGCTGATGCCTTCAGAACAGAGAAACACAGATGCTGAAATTCAGGTACCTGTTTAGAGGCCACACTGTTTGGATGCTCCCTGCAAGGTGAGCACAGCCCCAGGTCTGTGGTACCCAACAAGGAATAACTTCATGGAGCTGGGATACACAGAACTGTTCCTTTCCAGCATCCCAGACCTGCTACAGCACCCGCTGTCCCATGGAACTTCAGTCCAGTAAAGCACTTACTTTATGCAATTCTGCTCCTAAGTCTACTATTTGCCTTGGCCTGCAGCCAGCCAAGCACTTAGGCACATGCTTAAACTTAAGCACAAGAGTAAACAGATTGAAGTCAGGGGGACTTAAAATTAAGCACATATTTCAAGGATTTGCTGGATAAGGGCCTTAACCCTGGTGTGCAGCGTTTAACTGGGATGATTCCCAGCTGATTAGCTCCCCCTTTTCCCCAGCCTCCCTTCCACTGGACCGGGAAACAAATGGTTTCTGTTTTGCCACCATGCTAAAGGCCTGGCTTTAAAGAAATCTTGTCAAGCCTCCAGGCAAAGCATGTCTTTCTTTAATTATACCTGCCTGTGAAATACCTTCCAGAAATCCCCACCCAAACAAAGCCTCAGGAAAGGAAATAACGGAAATTCTTGATGGTTTCCACGGGGGAAGCGATCCTAACCAGTGAGACGAGGCGCACGTAAGATGAGGCTGATGACTGCTCCTACTGTACACAGCTCCCAGCACGGGGAGACTCCTTAAAGCTCCAGCAGAAACTCCCAGCCACCTCAGCCCTCACCTCCCAGGGCAGGATACTCCCCGAATCCGTCCCCTGGACATGTCTTTCTGCACGAGTTAAGATCTGAAAAGCCATTTGGTGACCACACAAGGGAAGAAGAGAGATGTGGCAACACAAAATCCATTAAACCACCCCACAGCAAGCTGCAGCACCCAATGGGGAATTTTTCAAGATGCCAAATAGCTTTCAAAGGGCTGGAGGCCACTTGCAGGAGCGGGGTATGTTTTGCCATTCAATGCCCTTTCATATGAGCTTTTAAACCTTCTTTCAATTGCGTCTATGGGTGGTAGGACCTTGGTGGCTGTGGGTAGGTGCGCAGGTCTGGCAGAGGGAAAGCTCTCTTGGCAAACAGGCAGCCACTCCAAACAGGTGTCACAGGCAAGTCTTGGAAGACGTGGACAAAAGACACAAGCAGAAGTTTAGAAATCTGGACACAGAAGATGGACATTTTCTGTCAATTTCTTTAGAAACAATACTGCTCTCATCAAGGACCAGCAATTTGCCTGACCTTGACAGTGCACTAAGGGACCATTACCAAGTCCCACTCCCATCCTATGGCATTTAGGTAAACCTTTATAAAATGAAGGCTTTGTTACCTTTGTAAAATCATTGCTCAGGTCTGTTACTTAGGCTAGAGAAGGACTGTGGGAAGGAGGCACAGCTGAGTTACTGTTACAGAAACGTGCTGCGTGTTTATCGTGTTTATGGTGTGTGCTGATGGGTTCAGTCAAGTCTGTTGTGCCTTAACACTATCTAAACTCTAAAACTCTATAAAAGACTACTGTGGTATTAAAGATAGCACTTTCTTTTCCTCTCGAATGAGTTGGTGTGAATTCTGCTTGTCGCGTCTGTCTCAACCACGTCACCCTCCCTTACCTGTCCCTAAATAATGCACTTCTAATCATCCTCTGCTGCATTACCCTTTGCTCCTGAAGTTTGTCCTTCCCACCAGGGCTTTAACTTCTGATTTACCTGTTCTAAACACAGCAAAGGCATCAAATAACCAAATGCCTTTGCAAAAGCACCTGTGAAAGATGCCTGGATTTCTCCATCCAAACTGCAAATCACTCTAGGTGACTGCTAAATCACCAATTTTCACATGCAGAAGGACTTCTGTGCTGTCAAAACACCTTGTCTTTTAATCCAACCTCATGTCAGGAAAATTACCTTATATGTCCCAGAGAGCACAGCTACCAGCTGCTGCACTGCAGCCTTGCCCTTCCTGAACCAACAGCTCTGAGAAGTTGAGGACTTGCAGAATAAATTCAAGTCCTGCCTTGTATGCAAATCATGCCAGGATGCAACAAGTAGTAGCCAAACAAGGCAGTTTTCTTCTCCTTCAGACAGGAATGTCAGGATGGTCAAGTAGTCCCAGAAGTCCACCTCTAATTCAGCAGGTTCCCAGCCTTAGGTACACTTGCAACCCTTGGAGCTACTTTAATTTTCTGGCCTCACTGGCTGTGGGCAGTTGGGCACTGGTTCTCTGGAATATCAGCATAGGAGCTGTATCTTGGAATTCTGTCCCACTTCACCTACTCTCCACCAAGGTCAACACAGCCAGTGTAATTATCACTTATACTTGGAAGCACCACCAAAATCCCAGAGCTAGACTCTGTCTGCAGAGATCAGAGCTGCTCCAGCACCAGGAGAAAAGGCTAAAAGAAGAACCTGCAGCTTGCTTGCTTTTACCTTCAAACATGGGCATTTGTAAAAAAAAGAAGAGTTTAAATAACAAATCTGTTTGCCTAAGCACTTAAAAATGGAACTACAAATGGTTTCCCGTTCAACTAAAAGAAAGTGTGTAGCACTTGTAGTCCCAACACTGTGGCACTGCAAGAGGGGTGGCAGGGAGACCCTGAACTCCACCCTGGCTGTGAATGTTCTCGCCTTTCCCTCAGAATTCCAGGCAAGACATGGGACAACTCTCCCCACCTGTGACAGGCTTTCATAACCACGTTTGCTGTCGCTTCAGCTCTTGGAGCACTTGCAGGAGAAGAGGAGCTTCCAGCCGCCCGCCCTGGCGAGGCGGGCGAGGGGAGCGAGGAGCGGGCGCGGCGCTCCTTGGATCATGTCAGGTCGCACGTACGTTTGAAGTCGGCCACGGCGCTCTCAGCAGCCAGGAGCAATCTCGCAGCGGCTGCTTCCTCCGCCGCTCGCAGAGCTGATCCTCAGGAAAGCTCTGCGGTGCGAGGAAATCCTGGCCATGGCCAGCGAGGCGTTATCGACACGGCGAGGAGATAATAACGGCGGGAACTGCCTCTCGGCGAGATCGCCACCCTGCTCCAGGCGGCCGCGCCGTGCCAAGGGCCAGCGAGCCAGGACGCGGCCAGCCGAGGTCACACACGCTGTTGGATGGTTAATTGTGTCAAAAAAAAAAAATTAGAAAAAAGGGTTCCTACAACTTGATGAGCATCATATGCTCTCCCTCTCTCCCTCTGGCAAATGCATCAGGTTTTCAGTGTATGATGTGGCTTCCTGTGTTGAACTGGACTTCTCTTAGAACGCCACAGGTCCCACCTTCTCCTTTGGGAGGAGATGCCATCTAGCTTGGCAGATACTACCTGGAAAGAGAATCACCACTCATGGTGGGGGAACCTAGTGTGGGCTGCACGTTTTGTGACTTCTCTGGATTCACCAGAAATATCACAGAAACCACAGCAGCCCTCTGACCAGTGTACTGCCTCCTTCCCAGAGAGATGTGGGTGGCTGTCATGACAGACAGGACTGGCGGGCACACTGCTGTGGCCCCACAGCACCTCTCAAGACCTTTTACCCCAGGGATTGCTGGCTCAGGCCTTCCTGGTCTGTGATACACATCCGAGGAGTAAGTCATTAAAAGTGCTGGCTTGAAAAACTGAGTGCTGCCAGGTGGTGGTGAATCCCTGGGACAAGCACAACACGTCAGGCAGCTGGGCCCCCTTCAGCCCCGTCCTTGCTGGAGACTGCACACCTGCAGCACACAGGCTTTGCACCTGCGCTACGGGAGCAGCAGAAATTCCCCCTCTTGGACAAGCCAAGAAACGGAGGAGGTGCAGGGCTGGTGAGACACGAGGGCTCACCTTCCCTGGGTGTGGATTTGGCCACTTGTCGAGCAAGCGGGGAAGATGATGGGGTGGCATTGTGCAGCAGCACCTAGGCAGGGTAAGGGGACGGATTTCCACCCACCATGAGAAACACCCATCGGTAACTTCTCCAGGCGTAACACTACACCAGAAATAGAGCTCCTCTGAGACTTCGTTTTGTTTTTTCTTTCTTCTTTTTTTTTTCCTTTTCGCAGGATTACTGAGTTCGCGGAGTTTCTCTTTAATGTCACATGTGTGGCTCAGGTCCCTCAGGCCCCAGCAGAAGCAGTCTGGGATATTTGCACAGACCCCTCACAATGGAAGGAAGAGGGTGTAGGAGGGAGGATCAGGCTGCTGACCCCTTTATTGTTCTTGGGCCAGAAGAAAGCTTCCTCCTGGCTTAAGAACCACGGCGCTGAAAAAGTTTTCCAGCCAAAACGAGTCAGATGGAGTCACTGGGTGGTGGTTTTTATTATTTTTTTTTTTCTTTCTCCTTCCCCTGCCTCCCCCTTCGGTCAAGCGACGGGGAGTCACAGGGTTGTGCTCCATTCACAAAATACCTGCTGCACATCACGTAGTCCTTCCCCCCGACGGCGGGGAAAGGCGCTGTAACCCAAGCAAACGAAAATAAACCTTTTTTTTTTCCTTTCTCTGCAGATTTGAAAAAAAAAAAAGAAAAAAAAAAGAAGGGAAGAAAGGACCCTGCTCCCAGACTGACGCCTCCAGCGTGCGCCCGCCGGGGAAGGGGTAGGCGGAGGGGGGAAGCAAGACGACGATATGAAAGAAAACAAAAACAGCAAATTCTGCTCCGAAAGGATTAAATGGAGGTTTTCCAAAAAAACACCCCGCCATTATATAACGAGGCTTAGCTCGGAGTCACTGGGGTCACACGATGCAGCAGACTGGAAAAACCAAAGCGCAGTGTAGCCTTTTAATTGTTAAGCCAACCATAAAAAAAATAAAATAGAAAACCGATATTGTGATCGTACAACACGAAGGTGGCCACTCACATATTGATGGTCAGGGTATTTTTCTACCCCCTTTGCTGTTTCTGGCTGAAATACCATTTCAGTGTGAGCCTGACTCCTTGCCTTTGTGCTTATTGGGGTGGTGACCTGTAGTGCCGGGACACTGCTGGCTCAGGGCGCGCAGGGACTGCACCGCCTCCCGAAGCCTTGAGGCACACGGGGCTGGCTGTGCTCTGACAGCAAAATAAAGTGCAAAATAAACAAGTGGAAACCTTATCACAACAATCCAGGTACCAAAACACACCAACGGGTTTCCAGATCAATATGTGCGTGCAAGGAGATGATTTTTTAGCACGTTGGTTGCTCCTAGGAGTCCAGCCATCATCCGTAGCCACCTGCCTAGCCCCCACGTTCTCCATAACCTTCGGGCTGAGTTGGTTGTACAACCACAGGCAATCCTGAAGCTTCTTCATCCCTGATGTCTCCCAGCGCTGTCTACACCAGAGAGAGACTCATACAATTATAGAATAATTCAGGTTGGGAAAGACCTCTCAGATCATCAAGCCCGACCGTTCCCTAGCACAGCCAAGGCCACCACTGACCCATGTCCCCAGATGCCACATCCACAGGGCTTTTAAATCCCTCCAGGGATGGGGACTCCACCACTGCCCTGGGCAACCCATTTCCATGTTTGACAACCCTTCCCATGAAAACTTTTTCCCTAATATCCAATCTAAACCTCCCTTGGTGCAACTTGAGGCTGTTTCCTCTTGTCCTGTTGCTCGTTACTTGGGAGAACAGACTGGTTCTCCCCAGCAACACCCTCCTGTCAAGCAGCTGTAAGATCCTACATGCAGGGCTGAATAAGCTCCATGGGCAAGAGGGATGGGAACAACCCGAACAAGAAGACAACTTTGCAAAACCAAGCTTTCACTGACCACAGGCCCAATGGCTGGAGCAGAGCAGCCACTGTTGTCATTCCGTGGTGTGCCCAGGGTGTCCAGCAGCAGCAGTGGGATGGTGCCATCAGGCTGGAACCCTGGAGATCATCCTGAACTCATGTTTTCTTTTGAATTACAAGGGGAAATCTGTGTTTCACACTTGAATCTTAAAAACTGCCTTTGGTCTGGATTATTGTTGTGGAACAGTCATGAAACAAGACAGGATGTCTCATCTCTCCTGCTGCCCCTTCAAACCATGTACATGTAACTACTGACCCCAAATCTTCTCAGCTAAAAAATGTGCAGCAACCTAAACTTAAGGAATATATATTTTTATATTTCATTTGTGCAGAGCACCAAGAGGAAAGCCGACCAGCTGAAGTCGCACACAGCCCACCAGCTTTAGGAAATAATGTTGCATGATGGAGCAAATGTCAGCAGCCCCTTCTCCAGAACTACCCAGCAGAAGCAATCCATATCTTCTGTGATACCTGCTTATTCTGCCCAGCCAAGGGGTCTTATTTTTCCCAGCCAAAGGGAAACAAACAGCTCCTATAAGCACACATATTTTCTTTCCGTTTGGACAGGGCGCCTCAGAAGAATATACAATGAGAAACGAAATAATGAAGCGGGTCACAAAAGCAGGAAGAAATGAAGCTTTATCATTCTCCAGTGGTTTCTCTGCTCATACATTACAAGAATTATTTAAAAAAAAAAAAGAATGAAAAAGAAAGCAAGCCAACAATGAGGAGTTTCTCCACAGCAGTATGAACAGGAGAAGGAAAAAGAGGAATAACTCTGGGAGACATGAACACAGGGGCAGCATCGCATGGCCTAAGGTGTGGAGACCACATTCCACTCGCTATTCCCAACAAAATCCTTCAAGCCCACCATCCAGCAAAGGCATTTTGGGAAGGCCACAGGGTTTTTCTTTCACTGACCATGCCAGCACGTGTACATTTGAGCCATTTCCAGAGCCAGCAGAGAAGTTAATGGAGTATTCCTGGAAGTGTCCCAAGGCCAGGCTGGATGGGTCTCCAAGCAAACTGATCTAGTGGAAGTCATCCCTGCCCATGGCAGAGGAGATGGAATGATACAGTCTTTAAGGTCCCTTCCAACCCAAACCATTTCATGATTCTACGATCTTGAAAAAACCAACCACCAAAGGTACTTTTAAAATCATAAAATGAGGGCCAATACAAACGTAGGACTAAAAGCACCTCTGGGTTACAGAGCTTGGTCTGCTACCACAGTAAGGACATCATTTAATCCCTTCATAAACAGTCTTTATTTTCTTCGTGGAAGAGACATCCAGGCGTCGTGTGCAGCAATAAATTTCCCACTTAAATGACAATCTTTGACCAAACCACCCTGCATTGCAATAAACACTCACCCTGCCACTAAATACCTATATTTACACCCATAGCTATATATACATCTCTCCAAGCTGAATGGGATTCACTTACCTGCTGCCTCCAGGCAGGAAATTCGCATTTTAAGAACTTCTGGTCTCATTTATTGTATTGCTTTCTATTCCCACAACATCAGAGGAAAGGCAGCAGAAAAGGGTGGGGGAGCTTCTTCTGGTTACGAAGAAATTTATAAATGTGACAGGAAACATTAACCTCCTATTTTGTCGGACCAGGGACGAGGACATCCCCCATTAGCAGGATTTTTAGAGAGCGAGGTGTTTCTAGGCTCTCCAGGTCCCTCTGACAACGGGGATGTATGCACGTCTCCCTTCTCTGGTCCTGTGGTATGCCTACTTTTTTTTGAGAGAGAAAATTCCTTCCTTCCCTTGATTTTATTAAAAATTCATCCCTTTCATGGAGAGCGGGAAAGGGGATTAGGATGTGGAAATAGCCAAGCCAGCAGAAATAACTGCTTGACCAAAGAGACATTGAGTTTTTACTTGGGATCTTTAGAAATCTGGATTTTTTTTTTCTCATGTACTTTCAATAACATTTCTTAAAATTTAATCATTCCTCCACATTACTTCCACATTGCAGGAAAATATTAAGCAAATTCAAGGGAATGCAGCAAAAACCCTCTCAGTTTTCTAATGAATCCCCTGAGAAAACAAAGGAGAAGAAAATGTAACATTATTGAGAAGTTAAAATTCAGGCAGGATTTAAAGAGTGTGTTTTGGAGTCTATAGACATGACCAGGATAAACCAAAACAGGTTTGCTTTGGATATTATATGGCTGCATAAAAGCAAACCTTTCTGAAAGGGAAGTCAGCTGTAAAGCTGGGAAAAATCCAAGTAGCTCCCTGGTGTGTTTCAGCCAAAGCATAATGTGGTGACATTTTTGAGCCTGAAATGCCTATTGAGCTGTTATTTATACCCCAGTACAATTCCCCTTGCCTAAACCAGTTAATTCCCCAGAAAACTGCAGTTCACAGGACTAAAACTACATGTGGACTCCTTAAAAGTAGAAAACGAGGCTCTTTCCTCATCATCCTCCCAGGAACAGCTCTCCCATACTCCTATTTCTTTGTGGTCCCTGGTCATGAACCCAAACCCCACCACTTCCTATTGGTAAGCCCAGCCTGGTCCCAACATCTATTTGTGTCCACCCCTGCATCATCCTGACCTGAAAAAAAGCTGCAAAGCAGCCCACATCCCATTATTAATCTGATTTGTGGTACAAACCAGTGCCTGGCAAACTGGGGTCGGAGGAACAGTGATGGTCCAGCAGTGGGCAACCCATGGTGCTCATCCCTGTCCTCCTGAGGCTGGCGCGTCCTTAACGTGGGGTGGGAACAACAAGGTAGGTGGGGGACAGGGACAGATGGAAATGTGGGTGTTCAGGGGACCATCCTACCCCTGAGAGGGCAGCAGCACCTCTAGAGAAGGGGAGAACCTCTCAGCACATCTGGAATCGCTCCTCAGTGCGAGGAACACTGCGCCAGACTGAGCCCTGCTGGAGCATCCCGTGGGAGACACACAGAGCTGAGGATTGTGTATGCAAAGGTGGGGTTTCTGAGGACTCATGAGATGGGACATGTCTAACCCCTAAGAACCAGCCCAAATCAGGGCTTTGGTAACTGAGGGGGGTCACAGACACCTTCAGTTTTAACCTCATTCTGCTCAGAGCCAAAATGCGGCTCACACCCAAATTCAGCCCCAGGTACAGAGAAACACCTGCAGGTTTCCCCATGCTGGACACGCACTCCGAGCCCGAGGTGGACACAGCAGGATGGAGAGCAGTGTGACCTGGCACAGGAGGGTGAGAGACACTGCAGAGTGGGGTTTCTGCTTGGAAAAAGCCTTTGGAAAAGCCTCGTTTCCTCTGCCCCGAGCCGTGCTCCTGGGCCGTGCAGCGAGGCCGCAGTGCCCTCTAGTGCTGCAGGGCTCCCCTCTGCCACCAGCCCTGTCCCCGCGGCCACCCAACACTGCCAGCTTCAGAGCTGCTGCATAAACCACCCTCGTCCCTTCCACCTCCCCCTCTGCTCATCCTACACCCAAATCCCTGACCACTCAATCCAGCCGGTGTGTGGGAGCACCTCATACCCTGCCTGGCCCTAATTCTGACCAGCTCACCAGCAGCAGCACCAGGAGCCACTACAAAACAGGATCTCTGTGCCCACCAGGTTGGGAAGACACCCCCAGGAATTATGAGTCAGCATTGCTACATCTGCCTGACAGCCAGAAGAGTAACACCAGCCCTGGGAAGGAAGGGCCCATCTCATTTTCCACAATCAGGAACCCACTCTGAGCCATAATAATGATAATAATAATGATAATAACAACAACATCAACAATAACCATAATAATGATAATAATAACAACAATAACAATTGTAATAATGATAATAATGATAATGAGAAAAATAATAATGATAATAATAAAAATAATAATGGAAACAGCAAAGTTCCTGGCCATTTCTCTAGTGTTTCATTTATGCACTGAATAAGGCTATCATATGTTATTAGGAAATTGGGCATTAGGAAAAATTTTCTTCATGGAAAGGGTTGTCAGACCCTGGCACAGCTGCCCAGGGCAATAGTGGAATTCCCATCCCTGGAAGGATTTAAGAGCCACGTGGATGTGGCACTTGGAAATGAGGGTTAGCAGTGGCCTTGGCAGTGCTGGGGAATGGTTGGACTCAGTGATCTTACGAGTTTTCTCCAACCCTAATATTTCTCTGATTCTGTGGTATGAAAGACCATCATAATCTGAAGAAGCCACTAGAAGATCTCCCCTTTCCTGCACATCTGATAAAACCCTCAGGGTTTATAATCTGCTTCAGGGATCACAGGGACTGTGCTCTACCACCAGAGCCCAGGCCTGCAGGAACCTACAAGGTGATGACCTGCATGGGACATCAGACAGTCTTGGTCCAGACCTCTCCAGTGCCCTGGAGATCTCCATGGCCTCCTCTGCCTTCCGTGGCAATGGTGGCCTTAACTCTGGCGTGGGAGTGGTGCTGGAGGGGTTCCAGGTGACCACGGCAGTTTGCCCTCTCTGCCCCAGGTGATGGTCACTGTCAGTTGGGTTAAACACAACAAAAAAAGGGCCACAGAAAGCTCGTGTCTCACTGGAAGTCATGGCAAACCAAAAGCTTCTTACTCAGGAGCAGAGCTGTTCACCCAACAGGATGTGACCTATACTCAAGCAAGCCTTGGCTCTTTGACAGGGACTTTCCACAGTGGTTTTAGCTGTTACTGTATTGGAAAGACCCTTGGGATATGGGCTTGTCAGGCAAGAAACCTTCTCTGAAGGCAGCGCCGTGCCCACACACTCTGGGCAGACTCCAGCAGGAACTGGGGGCGGGGAGAAGTAATCCCCCCCTTTTGGGGCTCCTAGGGAGGCACCCCAGCCTTTTCGTAAGTGTTTGGTGGACTGATAAATGACACCAGGGTTAGACATGGTGAGTGACAGCAGGGACACAGAGCACAAGGGGCACACACACCGTTGACCAGGTCATTCCCAGTGGGAGTGGATGCCAGGCAGAGGGATCAGCCCACCCCAGATTCACTGGTACAGAACAGCCTGCTAGGAGAGGGCCACGTTGCTGTGGCCAAGGCTGCAAAAGAGGAGGAATCTGGGTTGCCTGATGTGCTGGGTAAAATGAGAACTGCCCAGCCTTGCAGTGTAGGAAGAGCAGGCAAGATAGGAGGTGAAGGAGATGACAACTCTGTATGGCAACAGTAAATAACACCACACCACCAAAGACCTGTCTGTGAGCTCCAAAGAGACCTGTTCTGCTACCACCTCCCTGGAAGGATCAGTGATCTGCATGGTCCAGGAACAAGCCCTCACACCAGTGCTGGACACCAATCTCCCCTCCTCACCTGCAGAGTGACAGCAGAGAGGTTGCTCACCCATGATCTACCCTCTCCCCCTGGACACCTGGGTTGGCTTCATCTGTCTTCAGGAACCTTCCATATCTGACCAAATCCACGTGTGAGCTGGTCCATCTCTGCACCCTACAGAGCTGATGGGGAAAGGCCATGGGTGTCCTGAGATGGGAATCATCCAGCCCTTCCTAGACCTCTGCACTGAGGTGCAACAAACCACGTCCCCGTGTGTCCATGCCTCACCTGGGACAGGAACCCCCAGTGACCACCCCATGCACAGGTCCCACCTTTACCCACTGGATCTCCACACTGAACTGTAAGGTCTGACAGTGAGGAGGGGTCCCAAGGAAAATGGGCAAAGCTGCCTGTGGGTGTCTCAATTCAGGTGGTTCTCTAGCACCAGGAGAAAAGCAGCACAACATCAAGGCTGAAAGAAGAATCTGCAGCTTGCTTGCTTTTGCTTTCAAACACAGGCATGTGTAGAAAAGTAAAGAGTTTAAATAACAAATCTATTTGCCTAAGGACCTATAGGCTGAACTACAAACCGAATCAGGAATCCCAGAGCTTCTAATCCTGTTTGGGCAAAATCAGGAATACAGTGGTGCTAAGAGGAACGTGAACAATTTAGAGAGTCTGTCTTTCTCCTGAGGAGCTTCTCCCTTGTTTCTCTTCCAACAAGGAAGCTGGATGACGACCGCAGCCAGAAGAGAAACAAGCAGTTTATTGTAACTGCAAGCTTATGACAAAAAGGGTCAAGAATCAGTAAGGAAACGGAAGGAGATGAGCTGAAGGCAGTAAGATGCCAAACCAAATTATATCAATGCCATCTTCCAAGTTTATCTCATTACAACAATAAAGCCCCATACGCCTTTCAGAAGTGCCACATTTCTAACTCCTAAAACACAAGACAAGGAGCAGCTGGGCAGTGAAGGCACATTCCCAGCATTCGAAGGAGGTCAAGCCCATCCTGAAGGCATGAGTCCAGAAATCTGAAAGCCAAAAACTGTAATGCAGCAGTCCAGAAACCACTTGGGACATGTCCCAAAACTCTCTGCTTGTGTCTAGCAGCATTCACAGCACACCCCTTTGACATGCAGCCTCCTGGGTCCTTTGTGAGCCACAGCAGTTCCGCAGGAAGGAGGACGGTGGATCTTGCCTAGAGAAGCTGTGGCTGCCCCTGGATCCCTGGAAGTGTCCAAGGCCAGGCTGGCCAGGGCTTGGAACCACCTGGAATTGTGGAAGGTGTCCCTGCCCATGGCAGGAGGGCTGGAAGGGCATGAGCATTAAGGTTCCTTCCAACCCAAGCTATTCCATGATCCTGTGATCTTGCAGAACATGACCCCTTGGGTTGTTTTCTCTGGTAAGTGCAGAGTTTGCCAAGGGCTCACTTGCCAAGGGCTCTGAAGACTAAATCTGGGGCCAGGGTACTCGGATGTGACACGTCCAAGCCTGAACGACTTTCCAAGTGTTTGCCAAAGGGAGCAAAAGCAAAAGGCACTGACTCAGCCCTCCCTGTGACGTCTTCATGACGCCAAGGTGGTTATGTGGTCTCCTTCAACAAAACAGCTAATGTGAAAAAGGAGAGGATGATAAAGACTCTCTCTGCACCTGAGCTGTGCCTCCCTACGCAGCAGATGCTCCCTGGTGTGCAGTAAAAAGCAGATCTTATGAATGGAGAGTACTTATCTTCAAAAGAGTCATTTTTGGCAGCACTTTGGTGAATTAGTGCCCAAATCCTACTGCAGACTCTTATGAGTAAGGACACATGAAGAGGTTATGGCTCGTGAGCTGAGCCAAGGCAGTGACCTCATGAGCTCCTAGCCATGAAGCTTTCAAAAATAAAGCCCAATCACCAGTGAAAGCAAGCACCTCAGACGGATTTTGAAAGGATGGGGCAGGAGAAAGCTTCAAATTACGAGTTGTGGTGAAGGAATTGTGGAGCCTGTGCATGTCCACGAGATGGCAGAGCACACCGTGCTGTGAGAGCACCCCCCAGGTCTGGGATGCACGAATTCCAGACAAAGGAAGAGGATCTGGGGGAGGTCGTTTGGGCTTGTTTTGTTTTTGTTTATTTTTCCACCTTTTAACGGCCGAATAGCCATAGGCTTTAGTTGCAATATTTTGTTAAAATACTATTTTATTTCTGATTCCAGCAGAAAAACTCATGTGTAGGGATATTAACACCCAGATATCCAGAACAGTCTGCTTAACCCTCAGATAACCAGAATATTCTCATTATGGACATCACTGCATCTCTCTGTAGAGATAACCACACAGACCTGGATGTACACTGGAGATTAGTTCTACATTCATGTCCTGTGTCTATCACACCCTAACACCAAAGGCACACAAATCTCCAAGCAGCCTGCAATCAAGACTCCCTACCTCTCTCAAATGTGGTGCTTTTAACCTTTCTGTAGCTGCTGAAGCACACCCAGCAGCAAAACATTTGCATCTGAGTCGTGCTGGAGGATGCTTGGACCACTCCACTTGTGCTGGAGGATGCTTGAACTGGTTCAGTCACGCTGGAGGATGCTCAGACTGGCCCCTCCATCTGTGCACGCCTGCTGTATCCACCCATGAGCTCTCACACACAGGCAGAACAGGAGTTTGTGCATCACCAACCTGAAAAGCCCCTTCTTCAGGATGCAACACAAACATAATAGTGTGGGACAACCCCATGGGGTGAGGGATTTTCCCTTCACAAGCTCACATAAGGGAGTATCTTCCCTTATTCCCCCCCTCACTGCTCCACAGCGCCATTTAAAACAAGGGATAAAGAGCAGTAAAATCACTGTCAGCATTGCACGGTTGCATTCAAATCCAGTTAACAATGATATGTCAGGATTAAACCAGCTGTCTGCAAGTATTTCACTTGTCCACATTGAACAAGATAAACCCTCACCCACAGCCATGTGGGTCCTAGTTCCCACAGACACACATGGCAGACTGTACATGCCAAGGTAAGCACGTCTGCAAATTAATGCAGCGCTGCACGAGTCTGCCCTGAGGCACAAACAAAACATCAAATCCAGCATTCCCACTAGGTCTTCCATCTTAGAGATGTCACACTAACAATTAAGCCAGATATTAATGTATATATTGGAATTAATTCATTGTATTCAATGCACTCTTAGGACATGATAACATGATAACCAGACCAGGAGGACCTGGCTTATTTAACAGTTCTTGATTAAAACCCTCTTGAAGGAAATCAGCTCCTCGCACCAAAGATGGTTTGATTCTTCATTTCAATTATTCCCCAGGGAAACTAACCTTATTTTGCAGAATGAATGGGGTTTGTATCAGCTGAACCTCATGTATTTTCACTGTGACCTAAAGTCCAGACATACCAAACATGGAAGAGACTGAGCAGGAAGCAGCTGCAGGGAGTGCTCCTCCCTGCCAAAGTCAGCTGCCCTTCTCCACTCCTTCATGTATTCAGTGCCAAATAGTTCACCCAAAACAAACAGTATGGCAGATTGTCACATGGTCTGCAGGATGAGCAAAGCTTTTCCTCACATGATGCGTGAGCAAGAAGCCCGGCGAGCTCCTGGCTGAGCACTGAGAAGGGTAACCACCACAGCACACGACATGTTTTCATCCTTGCCTCTGGAGGCAAAGAGATGTCGGCAAAAACACACTGAGCATCCTCAGAAACTTGCCTAGCTCAGGGTACTCAGCTCCTTTGAGGACTAGGGCTCTGTAGAACGAAAAATTATATGATGCTGACAAATTGACTTATTCAACCTGACTTCTGAACTGCGAGGTCTCATCCTGCCATTCCCCAACATCCAGCATCAGAGGTCATTTAACCAGAACTGCCAAAACTGTGCTGTAAAGAGAGATCTGGGGAAAGAATAGGCTGGAGAAAACACACATGTGGATTATCACTGCATATAAACATGGGAACGCCCTGACGGGGAAGTACCTGGGTCAGCAGGCACTGCTGGCTTCCTCAGAGCAATTTGTTTTGGAGCTGTCAGGACGGGTTGATGTTTTTCAGAATCTCATTTTCTTAAACATATGAGCCCTGTGTACGTGTACATATATACATATATAGGTATATACTGCCCTCAGTGTATCAACTCCCAACAAAGCCTGCATGGTCACTGCCCTTTCCCAGCACTAACACCCAAAAAACCAGGCACAAATCTCCATCCCAACCCCCAAATGACCACAGTCCAGCAGCTTCCTCACTCCTGAGGAGGGCTTCCTAAGGGAACACAAGGCAGGGAAGGCACTGCTGCTGGTCTCCACTCTGGCAGGGGCAGATGTCCCCGTCACCTACCTGCCACACTGGAAGGACTTTCTCTATGTCGTTCAAGTTGATGCTGTCACCATCCTCGTATTTCCCCTTTCCAAGCCTGTGGCAAGAGGAAAACAAAACAAAAGCACGTGAAAACTTGCTGGAGACACAGTTGATTTTCTATTACAGCACAAGGGGAATATCAGTTCTTACTGCAAAGGCCCCTCATGGAAACAAAGAGGCTCTCTCTGGAGCAAGTGTGCTGTGCCTCCAAAACACTCCCACGCAGGCATAAAGCTGTTAATACAAAATTAAATGCTTTGCTTAGTCCTCTCCACCTGCACCATCTGCCACAGCCTGCAAACACTTTAGGTAGCAGCAGCAGCGAGAAAACCAAAAGCAGTCCTGAGCCCAGGGTGACTCGATTTCCAGACCAAGTAAAACTGAAAGCACAGCCCACCTGGACAGCAGAAATGAGGGCACAAAAAGAGTAATGAGAAACGTTTCCTTTGAAGCACTGCTCATTTGCTGGTCTCCACAGCAGCTCCAGCTCCCCTGCTGAGAAAGGTGTTGAAAATCAGCGCAAACACACACCTCAGACAGAAAGCAGCAGTCAATATAAATATTAACAGACAATTTGAAAGACAAAGAAATTGGGGTGAGAAGTCAAGCACTCACACACCATACACAGAACTGGCAGCTGAAGGACTTTCTTGGAACAAGAAAGGAAAAAAACAATCCAAAGATAATTACTAGCTGGATGCAGAGAGTTTGTGATGATACAGAAAACGGTCAATAAGTATCATCCTCCTACGTTCAAAAACAACAGAGATGATCCTTTTTTATTATGCAAGAATGAAGAAGTATTTTTTTGTCAGTTAGAAGCAAGATATTGTTCAATAAGATACAGTAGAAACTTTGGTAGCAGCAGACCCAGGTAATCAGTGTCTAGAAGGCAGAGAAAAATAGATCTTGGAATTACAGAAACTGGGAGAAAAAAATGGAGAAAAATTGCATGTGCTGAAGTACCAGGCTAAAAAACAAGCAAGCTGAAGGCAATCAATTTAATTAACCTTAATCACCTTGAGCACCCTGGTTTAGTATTTGGCGTCTCTGCCCATGGCAGGGGGCTTGGACTAGGTGATCTTGAAGGTCCCAGCCAACCCAAACCATTCTGTGATTCTGTATTTATAGGGATTCAGAGGTGTTCAACAATTGACTTTCCATCATAGAAGAAATCCTGACTTTGATTTACAAAGGGAAAAGTATAGCGTGCGTACACATACAGAAATACACATACGAAAAAATATTGATATATACGTATTTATATAGATGAGAAAAATCGTATCGCACATCTGGGGACAAATAATGCCACCTGCACGTGCAGAACACGAGTGTAGTGTAGGAAAAGGTCATCTGAAAAGGGTGGGGACCATCCCAGGCTGAATTTCTGATGCTGAGCTGTGGCAAAGAGGCAGGGGATGAAGAGGAGGCAGGGATTAGGGGGATGAAGGCAGCTTTCCTCTAGAGACAGCGTGGCTGAGCCCCAGCTACAGGACCACAGGCAGCGTTTCAAAGAGGTGGTAGAGAAATTCCTCAGAGCATCTGAAAACCTCAAGTGATACATGTGCTTGGGAGATACCTGGAATGAAGAGAAAATACCAGCTACAAAAGGTTGTTTGATCTGGAAAAGTAAAAGCAGAGGGAGAGCTGGCGCTGGAAATTAAAGCCAGACGAATTCAGGTCAGAAACGCGGTACAGTTCCCCGATTTTTCTTAACTGCTCCGCTTTTGATTATTCAGCATGCCACCAAACAGCATCTTCCAATAAAAGCAGATGTCTTCCTGGAGGAAAACGCTTCACCCAAGCAAAAGTCACTTGAGGTCACACAACTGGATGCAACTACATGGCCAGCCTTGGGCAACTGATCAGACTAAGGAATAAAATGGTTCTTTTAGTGTTAAAAACACACACTGAATAGCATATTCCTTTTTTTTTTTCCCTATTATTTTTTTCACTGAACAGCTAGACTGTTAAAAAAAGCTTCCCATTCAAGCAAGAGGGAAAATGCCTAGCTAGCAGGTGGAGATGCAGGGAGGCTTAGCAAGCTGAATCTCGGCACAGATTCACCGTGGAGAGCTGATGAATGCACAGCACAGTCAGTTTTCGAAGTTAAAAATTAAGAACAATTTTGTCTTTCTTTGCTCTTCTTCTGTTCTGGCCAGGTTACTTACATGGCATGCATTTTGGGAGATGCATTGTTTGTGCTGATAACATCTGCTTAACTTTTCTGCAGATACACCAATTCTTACTCCACTTTTACAGCTGTAATATTTGGGAGTCATTAAACATCTGGCCTCCACTACTGTTTGCAATGTGGGCATTCACAACACAGCAAGAACCAGAGGAAAACCACAACACCAACCCTGCTGCATCCTCCCTGCATATAGCAGGTGTCACTGACAGGATCATCTGGCAAGTGCCATCAACCATGGAGCACATTATATCTTCTCTTACAGAGGAAGCACATTATATCTTATTTTACAAAGGGCCCCTTCATCTTATTCTTCAAACCCATCTGAAAAAATGGGACTCAACTTGACTAAGAGACTTACTGGCTTAGAAATTTACTGTTACATTGTTCCAAATGTTCTGAAAATTGCTCGTTATAAACCTGCAGTATGCCTTACAGAGCAGGAAAAATAGGTTGTGTGAATGTTCCTGTCCCTGTATGGTACATGAGCTTCCTGCAGATGCTGAGCCTGGGCCAGTGTGGGATTGCTGGCCGGCTGGATTTTTCTAATTGTTTCCAATCAACTGTTCTAATAACACTTCTAATCTTGTCCTCTAAACAAGATGTGCATACCAGGCATATGGCACTGGCCAGTAGTTTTGGCAAAACCATGTTATCAGCAGAAAAATGTCTCCAAGAGAAGATTTCTATCCCTGCAAATAACATGGCAGTGATGGAACATCAGCTGCAATCTTCTCAACCCCATCTTTTAGACCTGTTCTGATTTTTTCCTTCCTCTGTGCTCTGAGTGATACAGTAAGGAAAACTCCATCTGTAGAATCATGGAATTGTTATGGTTGGAAAAGACCTCTAAGACCACCAAGTCCAACCATTCCCCTGGCACTGCCAAGCCCACCACTGACCCATGTCCCCAAGTGCCACATCCACAGGGTTTTTAAATCCCTCCAGGGATGGGGACTCTGCCAGGGCTGGGCAACTCTTTCTGTGAAGAACCTGTTCCTAATATCCAAGCTAAACCTCCCTCAGTGCAACTTGAGGCCTTTACCTCTTATCCTGTCATTTGTTACATGGGAAAAGAGCCTTACCCCCAGCTGGCTGCACCCTCCTGTCAAGGAGTGATTGTTTGTCCATCTGCAGAGAACCTGCAGAGAAATGGTGATATCCATGCAAGCAACACTGATGAGACACTTGGTGCCAGCAGACATTTATTTGGTTTGACCAACCAACAACCAGTAAGGAACCCAGAAATACTAGGGAAGCCCGTGGAGGCTGTCACCACCAAAAGGAGCTGTTGAATGTTTTCACAGTTTTATGAATCACATTGATGCTCTCTCCTTCCCTGAACTCTCGCTGGGAAGAACAGTGGGAGCCCTGTCACTCACAGGAACTGTAACCAGGTCAGCACTAAGCCAGATCTTTCCTCCAGTATCCAGGGATGTTTAAATCTAGGACACCTGGATCTAGGAGGCTTAGATCCAGAGTTATTTAAGTACTGAAATCTATCAAGCAATACAAAAATACAGAGAACAACTCTGCTGCAGCCCAGAGCTGTGTGACAGAGGAGCCAGACAGACTGATTGTGGCATCCTCAAAGTCCGTAAATGGTCCAGTGCTTCTTTCCCATGTCCTCCATGTAACGTGTGCCACCACGCCAGAGTTCCTAGAACAAGGGAGAAGTTAAGAGACCTTCCTGGAGAGCACAGTATTGCAGACACAGCACTCACCCTTCTCTGTCTATGTGAGGCAATGGGTGTTTGGAGGTGTTTCGCAGCTTTCTGTGAAACTGGGTGAAATCTAGTTTTTCAGGCTGCAAGTCCCACGTTGCACCACTAGGAGAGAAAAACAGGGAAAAACAGAGAAAGGAAGTCCACTACTGATTAAACACCACTGAGCTGAAGAGCAGAGGGCACATCAGAGCCTGCAGACAAGGAAAGCTGACATTTCTGGGAGCACCACTCCCTGCTGCAGAGCACATGGATGTGAGCCTCCAACCTTCTCACTGATGCATCTCGTTTCATTTCATTTTTTCTTGTTTTTTAGGTATGCTGAGCTCTTGCAGCTTGATCTAAGCCTCTAATTTTGATACAGAACACACCCTGCAGGATATATTCGCCCCCTGTACCAAGAGGATATGGCAACAGGTACTGGTCTGGTCCATGCAATGATGTTCTCTCTGGTCCTGCACACCCTGTCTGCTCCAGTGACTCAACACCTGCAGACTGTGCATAAAACCAGACAGAAAGAGTATTTCACTGCTTTCACACACTGAGGCAGCAGCTAAGAAGCCAACACATGATGGTATCTCCAACTAATGGGAGAGTAAAATCCCGGAGCAGCAGCTCAGAGCTGACTCAAGTCTTGCCTGTGCAGCTCTGGGGTGACTACAAGCAAGTGCACTGGTACTGGTTTCAGTGTTGGGACTGCAAACCCATCCAGTAGCCTCTCCAAAGCACACAGGATGCTTTAAATAGATTGTGCTTGGTGCCACAGGCTAAATGGGGATGGGAAGGGGGAGAAGCAGTGATGTCACTACTACCAGGGTACTCTCTGGTGCCTGGGTACCAGCAGGATGGACACAATGGAGAAGGTTAAGAGAAGGCACGGTCCATCTTTCTCTTAAAGCATTTTAAAACCAGCTTACCTGAAGGAGTCAAAGGTGTTTGCAGCCCAGATGTCTGTGCCCAGCATGTCAAGGTTGCTCTCCTTGTTGCCATTCTAGGGAAGAGGGAAAGGTGGTTACTTGCCAGGAGGTACATGGAGCTATCTGGACCATGGCACAGCCTCTCCCACCACCAGCCACAGAGGTGTCTCGGCTCTGCACAAGGGATCCTGAGCTCCTGAGTGCATGTATGCTCACTGCAGTGCTGCGAAAAAGTGCACCCTGAAGGCCAGGAGTGACAGTTTCAGCCTTGGGGACACAGAGCCGTGCACAACATGGAGCAGACCACGCACAGTCTCAGCTCTGACTCCAGCCCTGTCCTTCTGTCCCATCTCCACAACCATGATCCACCAAGGTCCAGGGGGCAGGCTGAGATTCACAAAATCACAGAATCATTTAGGTTGGAAAAGGTCCGCAAGACCATTGAGTCCGACCTGTGCCCGATCCCCACCTTGTCACCAGCCCAGAGCTCTGAGTGCCATGTCCAGTGTTTCTTGAACACTTCCAGGGATGGGGATTCCATCAGTGACCTCGGCAGTCTGTTTCAATGCTTAACAACCCTTTCCAGGAGGAAATTCCTCCTGATCTCCACCCTGCCCCTCCCCTGGCCCAGGCTGAGGCCGTTCCCTCTGCTCCTGTCCCTGTTCCCTGGGAGCAGAGCCCGACCCCCCCGGCTGCCCCCTCCTGTCAGGGAGTTGTGCAGAGCCACAAGGGCCCCCTGAGCCTCCTTTTCTCCAGCCTGAGCCCCTTTCCAGCTCCCTCAGCTCTCCTGGGGCTCCAGCCCCTTCCCAGCTCCGTTCCCTGCCCTGGACACGCTCCAGCCCCTCAGGGTCTCTCTTGTCCCGAGGGCCCAGAGCTGTCCCCAGCGCTGGAGGTGCCCCAGCAGTGCCAGCACAGGGCCGGGCCCTGCCCTGGGGCTGTGTCACCCCTGGCTGGGACAGCCCAGGGGCCATCGGCCTCTTGCCCACCTGGGCACCCCTGGGCTCCTGTCCAGCCGCTGGCACAGCACCCCAGGGCCTTTCCCCACGGGCATTACAAGAAACCTCCAGCTGTCTGTGAAACACTTTGAATTTCCAACTGTGCAGCTGCTGTTGTCAAAATGGAGCACCCAAAGCATGAGCATCTAAGACAAAGACCTCGCATACGGTACTCAAAGCCCCTTTATGGTTATCAACCCTCACATGTCCTCCCTGCACAAAGAGGGGACCTCTCCACCCTTCACAGGTGAAGTAAAGCAGGTTGGATTTTGCCATTCAAGACCATTCAAGAAATCAGACGTGACTCAGTCAGATTGACTGCACTGCAAATAGGGAATCCCATATTAACCAATTTTCCTCTCAACACTTCTTATTCAGATTACTCATAATCTTGCACGTATTCAGATTATTTAGGCATTTCAGTCCAAGCGGTTCCACTCTGGCAAAACACGTGCTGGAGAAGGTGGATTCCGTCTATTCTCCGTTATGTAACTTCTGTCATTTTCAAGTATTATTACTATTAACCAAGACACTAGAAACTCATAAAAAATGTGACCATTTCTTAATGAAGTCCCAGAGCTCAATCTGCTCACAAAGTGAGCAACACTTTCCCAACCAATGTCAGGGCACATGTCCTCAGTGAACAGATGGTTACGCTTTGCAGTCATTTCCAGCACAACAACCAATTTAGACACCAGAAACTCCAAACACAGACACGTTGCTCCCTTTTTAGTCTCCTCCAAGGGGTTTATGGATTATGATTTTAACCCCTGGGGATCTGCAAGTTGCCATGTCTCTGCTCAGAAACAAACTACCAGAAATACATAATACCTCCCCTGATAAGTTACAGAAGATGAGCTTTTTATTTTAGGCAAATGTAAGCACGATTTTCTTCCACCAAGCAGAGGAATTAGCTTTTAAAATCCTTACAAGCACCCAAGTGCAGTATAATGGAACCTACACATGTGCAGGTTATCATAGCTGTCACACAAAGAAGAGAAACCTCTTCTTGGAGACCAATCTACTTCAGGTGGTGAGGAGGTCAGGCAGGTCCAAGGCAGCAGCTGGACGCTCTCACCCAGACCTGGTCCTCCTGGAAGACGTCCCCATAACCTCTTGGAGACACCCCAAGCATCAGCCAGGCTCCACAAAGGCGGCGCCAGGGCCCCGCGATAACACACCTTGTCATTACGTCGTGAGTCACTGTGGCCATTTCAAGACAACCTTTTGGTCGTCCATGACCTGTCTTCAGAACCAGTTTCTGGCTCAGATCCCAGGACAGGGAGCAGCCTTGCAGCCCCGTGCTGCAGGGAGCTTACTAAAATGCTCACAGCACAGCGCCAAGACTTAATAGTAAGACTTCAAAAAGCCAATTCTCAAATCCAGGTACAAAAAAGATTAAAAACTGCATGTATTTAAGAAAAGCAGTGACTTGCTGTCAGTCCCCCCAGGACTGCAATTATAACCATCAGCAATTTTAACATGAAGTTCCCAGTGACCCAACCCTCAGCTTTAGATAATCTTTTTTATTGAGAAGGAGTTAGTACTGCTGAAAATTAATTAATTCACTAGGAATGACTGAGAGACATGCTTTCAAGAGTAACGTCAGTACTCTGAGAGATGAGACATCCAGTAAAGCAGATCCTACACACAGTGTGGTTGAAATGCACGTCCACAACCTCTGTCCTCCAGCCCCTGTGAGCACAAATGACCTCCATCCACTGCTGCCCAGCCCCTGTAGCTGCCCACACAAACAGGGACAGGCCCACGTGGACTCTGGCTGTTCACCATGCATGCAACTTCAGCAAATTCCCCACAAAGTCAGCATTTGCGTGCACCCAGCAGGTTTCCAAAGCCCAGCTCAGCGTCCCACCTCTCGCCGCTCCTCATTACCATCCTCCAGAAAACAAATACAAATCATGCCCTTCGTTGTACAACTGCAACCCTGTTAAATCATCACTTGCACACAGAACACCAAACGGCCACCTGGGTCCCTGCTATACATTCAGGGATTAATCCTGTGCCATGTGTTACTTAAGCATTTTTCAGTTCTGAGCTTGAGGAGCTTCCCCCACTTTTCCTCCTTCTCAGCTGCCTACAACCCCTGGCTGCACTCTGGTAGAAAATAAAAAAAGATGAGATAGATACTGAACTGTCTGAAAAGGCTCCAATTAAGGGTTTCCTTGCTGAAAACTTCAAGTTTTCATATGCAAAATATAGATAAAAATATAAAAATTTTGAGGAAGACAGTATTATCCCTGCTCAAGGAGAAAAGGATATGTTGAGTCTCATTCACCAGAAAGGACCATCACTTTCCACATACAGCCTGGTTCTGTGGGTCCTCTCCCACCACAGCACAGCTCAGGAAGAAAAGCTTTATCCTCAAGCTCTTCAGGAGGATGAAAGGGATGAAGGGACCAGGACTTTGAGCACTGATTCTAGACCTCAGAGTCTGCCCTCCACTTCTGGCACTTCTGGTGCTCACGTGTGCATAGAGGAGAGTGACTCCAAGAGAAGGCAGGAGGACAGAGTCTGACTGAAACTAACAGGAATGGTCCCTAGTCTGAGTTCAAGGATGGACCTAAAACCATATAAAAAGTGAAAGAAGAAGTCTTTCGCAGGGTAGGAAGGTGACTCCCCATCTAGCCTTGCAGACAGCTCACACAAAAAGCAGCTGGACTCAAGATCACCATTTAACACCATCTATGTGCTGTCCACTCATCTTTCAACTTCTAAGGAAGACCTGCCAGCAAATAATTACAGACATCTCTTGATTTCCCAAAATTGAAATACTCCAAGACTTCAAATACAGAAAAAACCCCTGATTTCCTTTGCACTTATCCAGCTGACTAGGGACTTCTTTCCCAATATTAAGGCACTCAGCACACCTCAGCAGGCCACGCGTCGTGAGTGAATTAATAGGTCTTTGCAGTGTCCTTCACAGCTGACACGCACCCACACCTCCGTGTGACACACACCACAAACATGTCGTGAGGAGGGTGCCTCCAGTAAGCAGCAAGCACAGGACACAGCTTCAGCACGTCACTACCAGGTGTACCTTGGTCGATTGCCTGAACTGGCTGCTTCTCCTGTGGCTGCCAGACCTGGATCCAGAGCCCTGCCTGGAGCCTGACCCTGGCCGGGATCCTGTGCTCCCACTGCTGCTGGGATCCCACTCTTCCTGTAAACAACAAACAGGTTGCTTTAGTCAAGGGCAACTCCGCCCCACACACTCCAAAACCACTGACCTGGTGGGACAGCAGAGCTCCAGCTCCCAGGCCACTCGTGCCAGCACCTACAACACCATGCCCATGACCAGCATCCTGATTGTGGGGCTTCCTCTGAGTCCTTTAACATTGCACGTTACAAAGGGATGACACTGTGGGAGGCTCTGATGAAGATAAGATTTGGCCCTAGTGCTCTAGTGTACACATGGGGAAAAATAGTATTTACCTTCTCTATCTTCATGAGGATTAATTATGCATATTCATCAACCCCACATCCTCTAAAGCTGCTTAAGGGTATTTGGGCAATATTTTTAATAACACGCTTTAACTTCTGGTCAGCCCCGAATCGAGCAGGTAGTTGGATTGGAAGATTGTTGTAGATACCTTCCAACTGAAATATTCTGTTCTATTCTACTCCATTCCATTCCATTCCATTCCATTCCATTCCATTCCATTCCATTCCATTCCATTAATTTTACAGAATCACAGAATATTCTGAGTTGGAAGGGACCCACAAGGACCATTGAGTCCAACTCTTAAATGAATGGCCCATACAGAGATCAAACCCATGACCTTGGTGTTTATAGCACCATGCTCTGCCCAACTGAGCTATTCTCAGGGTCAATTCCATTCCATTCCATTTCCTTAATTCCCCTCCCAGGCCCAAACCAGCTTCTCTGTCAGTTTTCCTGCTGCTCAGCCCCCTGTTGGAGTCCAGTTACTCACACGGCTGAGAACTCTGGTAGTTCACCAGGAGACACATTACACAAATAACTATTTTTGTCTCTTAAGGAGCTGTGCCTGATGTTCTCCTTTATTCTCTCACTTGTTGTGCTGTCAAATAAGCTGCAGGTTTCTTGTTCAGCCCGCAAGGCATAATGACTCATTTGAAAACCAGAATAACTCACCTGACCAGCTCTATCCAAATACCCCACAAGGTGCTTGGGGAAAAAGGTGGATATTGTCAAGGTAATTGCTCCAAAAGCTTTGCTCAGAGGCTTAGGAAAGGCTTTTGAAGTCACCTAAAATTATTAAAACCCCATGATATCACAATGTACAGAATATTCAACTCTTCCAAGTATTCTGAAAATCTGGGAAATACAAAGGGAAGCCTATGTTTTAGGACTGGTTTGAGAGCTGACATTTCAAGAGGGTTTCTCATGTCTCAGACGTCCTCATGGGGCTACAAGAGGTCCTGCAGGCACTGCCATGGGCTAAGGCAAGAGCAGGGCCACCTCGGCCTTCAAAGCCAAAAGGATTCACCACTCAAACTGCTTTTGGACACAACAGCCAAGTCCAGGACACTACTTTGAGGGCACAGACCAGGTCCCAGCTCCACAACTGCCACGTGATTTGGATGAGGCAGGAAGACAAATCTGCAGCAGAACCTGAACTGCCTAAGGTGATGTTACCCAGTGGTCCAGCATGGACCTTGATGCACGTGAAACGTGCTAGTATTCACTCAACACAAGGAATTGGAAACAAAACTCTCCAGTGCTGGTTTCTGCATCACTCCAGCTGGACGTTCTCCACCCTACAACCAAGTAAGTTTCAGGCAAGCCCAAATACATTGAGGTGTTGACTTCAAAAGAGATTATCTGGTTTTCAAGTTGTATATAAATGATATCTGAAAGGTTGTGGTTATTCCCACTGACATTTAAAGGACCTTCTTCCCTTCTCATCACACCCTGACCCGAATCTCCCAACAGCTGAGAAATACTGAATGGCACAAAGGGAGTTGTTCAATAGGCATGGAGGGAAAAAAAACTTGGTGGATGTCAGGCAGGCCACTTTAGGAAGACTTGGGAGAAGAGCCAACCTTGCAAGCACCCTGAGGAGTGAGAAATACCTCCCTTGACATGGGAAAATGTGCACCAACTGAAAAGGGGGTTGGGAGAAATGCACCTTCACTGCTCCACGTTTGAAGGATTAACTGTATCCTACACACTGAACATCTTGTTCACCCACATACAAAATCTCTGTGCCAAATGCTATGGTGGGACCAGGTGGGACATGTATCCTTTGCTTTGAAAGACACACTGAAAATAAAAATTTATATTCAGTTGACCCAACTTTTAGATGTGCTTTTCTGCAGACAATCCAAGATGTTGCAAATTCCAGAAATGCTGGCCACAATAAAACCCTTGTAAGAAATGAGGATATTGGTACCACCATGCCTCAATGTCCATTGAGAAAAGCCACTGGATACAGAACAAACCAGTTAGATCACAATTACTGGTGATTTTACTAAATCAGCTCGTCTCCTGGCTCTAATTCATGGCCTGGGGCTTCCGCCCTGTTTACCTTCCTTACCTTTATCAAGCACTGCTGCTACTGTTGAAAACCAAGTCCTTTTTAAAAATAAAATTCCTACACTAAAAACTGTTAAAACATCTGCCAAAGATGCAAACAGTGCAAACTGATTATGGCCTGAATACCCTGACGTTCAAACTCAGCAGCACAGCCAAGCTCAGTATTTCCCCCAAATTTCTGACTAATTGCCATAGATGAACAACTTTTTACTGGTACCTTACTGATGGGGATTCAAATCTCCAGAACAAAAATAACACTCCCAGAAACAATCCCAGGTATTTCTGGTGGCTTTGTGTCCTGTAATAAAGCTTTCTCATGCTCAAATGGACCCTCTCTGCAGACCTTCTCCTGTGGGAGCAGGGCTGCTCACACCAACCTCATGGGTGATGCTCAAGGAGTGGGTGAGAGCATGCAGGTAATGATTGCTCCTTAAAAAACCAACCAAGCAACAAAATCCCTACACCAGCATCATTGCAAAGCCCATAAAAACCCATTCCCAAGCCCACAGAGGCACTTGGAGACCAGCAGAAAGCCATGGCTTGGCACTGGTGAGATGTGGCCCTGCTCTTCCTCCATCCTTCACCACCACCTGCGTGTGTTCCACACAGGGCTCCTGCTAAACAAACCCAGCATGCTGCAGGAACAGAATTGTCTGCCAAAGCTGACAAACACTGAAGAAACAACTGTAATGGCACAAAGCCCTCCATCCCTTGCCTCCTGCTGACCCAATCCCCATCACCTGGCCCCATTACTCTGCCATGCCTCAAAAACCAAGGCTCTGCCAAACTCTCCCCAAATAGTCCTTGAACTCTTGCTCCTATCTGGGTCCTTATTTGGGCTCCTCTACCTACCATTCATGGTCTACACTCACCAGCAGGAGATGGAACTTCTAAGTCACACTTTGGGACTGGAAAGGAAAATGCCGTCCCTCCAGAGACTGATTCCCAGAACCTGCTCAAACCCCTGCCAATCCTTCTGGACAAGCTCTGCACCTTCTCAGGAACAGCCAGGCTCATGCACATCACCACTGCCAGCAGCCCTCCATCAGAAACTAGCTGTCAACTCTAACATTTGCATTTTAATTAGCAATAATCATATGTTTCACTTACACTGCAATTTTCACCTTTGCAGCGAGCTCTTTGAGGCATGAACTAATTAATCCTGCTGCCTTTGCCAGCTCAAGAGTTAATACTTCCTGCTGCTTCAGTGCAAGTTTGAAAATCCTATTTGCAGAAAAAGGAGATAAGTTTTCCCAGTGCAGAAGCCATAAATGGAAACACAGTGATCACCTACGTGGTTGCTCTCAGTGATGATAAGTATGGGTGAAGTGGGCTGTGCTGGTAGAGATGTAGATCAACCCTGGCAGCAGCACAAGTTTTAAGTGTCCTGAAGATATCAGTGGATTCTGGATGAGATTCACATTTAATCGTATATAAAAATTTCAATATTCAATGTACAGCATTCATGGGTGGGCCAGAGGAAAAACAACAGGAAGCTGGAGGAGTTCTTAGGCTTCAAAAACCTCTGAGATATTCCCTAGCATAACAAGGGTCACATCTGCACCTAGGAGATCCCTAGATCAAGCTGCGGGGTGTCCTTCAAATGACTCCTCAACTTTGATTTTAATCCTGGTCAGAACAGAAAACAGCTAATGTGTGAAAGTCCCTTTTTGAGGTTTTTCTGCAGTAGAGGTTTTCATGCACCCAATTTGTGCTCCTGCCAAATCCTGCCATTATGCAGAATTTTTGCACTGCACTCCAAACATCTCCCTAGACCAATTCCAGAACAACCACTCCATTTTTTCTAAGGAAAACCAAAGGCTTAATTATTTTAATAATTCAAAATACACCTTTAAAAAAACCCCAACAACAAACTAACCACAAGATTACTCTAAATATCTTAGTAGGGTAAACTTTCTAGCTTCTTTCTTCTCAAAGTACTATGTAAGGCTGTAAGAACATCAGAAACTGTTACAAAAATGTCATGCAGAAACCCCAACCCCTTTGGCTCTGCTCCTTTCCTCCCCAGGTCTATGTCCACCTTCCCCAGCCCTCTCCAATCTGCAGAAGGGACACTAAACACTACTTTGAGCTCTTCTTCCACCAGGGAAAGTAAGGTTTTATCTATACCTGTGTCTCAATACAGGACCAAAGGACCTGATGGACTTGGAAATAGGAGGTTAAGCTTACAAGATCTTTCTGGACTACCCAGGAAAGGACCAAGCCTGTGGTTGTGTTTTTTGGACAACACTGGAAGAACCGTGCTAGCCAAGGATGTGCTAGATAGCTCAGAATGGCACCTGGAACTCCAGATGTGCTGTGGAAACCCACCAGCAAGGCCCTGTCCCAGCCTCAGAGGAAATTGCTCCCGTCATCCCTTTCCTGCCTAGAGCTTCATCCAAACCTGGAAGGATGGAGACCTCAAAGGTAGATCAAGTCTCACAAAAGTGAGAGTGTGGGAAGCCTTACAATGGGCAGACAGCCTTCACCCGGTCTCCTCTACCCAAATGGAAACTGAGGGTGACAAGACGTCCTCTCATGTGAGTCACTGGTGACACCAGCCCCAGAAGACACCTCCCCCCACCCTCAGTAAGCAGCAACAGTTCTCCAGAGCAGGCAGCCAAGTGGTGAAGCACCTCCATCCCAGACCTCCTGACACCCGAGCAGGTGTCTGCTTCACAAGAGGCACTGCTGCTTCGTGAGGCCAATCACAAACAGAAGTCCCAGAGAAAGTCACACCTATACATTAGCTAAAGGACTCGATTTCTTTCTCAGCAGTCCTCTCCAACCATAATTGAGCAGGGCTGCATTCACTAAATGAGGAAGTGTCACCCAGCAATTACAGGCAGAAAAGTGACTGGTTTCCTCAGAGCTGCTCTTTGATCATGGGCAGGTCACCCCACTTAAAGTTCTACTTTCTTCCTCCATCAGGCAGGGATATACCAACATGTACTCTCTGGCAAAGCCACTCTTTCACTTTCTCTTTTTCTTTCAGAAACATGAAAACAGTGTCTGCAGCATCAGCCAACACCCACCTGCCCAACAGATCCTCAGCGTGGTGGCCAACCTCAGCCAAATTCAGTGTGCAAACTGGCCCTTGGCTACGACATGAGCAGGTCAATGAGATTGAGAACCCCAAACATGTTCCCCAAACATGAAACTGTTGGAGCAAGTCCAGAGGAGGCCATAAGGTTGATAAAGGACTGGAGCACCTCACCTGTGAAGACAGGCTGAGAAAGTTGGGGCTGTTCAGCCTGAAGAACAGACGGTTGTGTGGAAACCTCACAGCACGTTCCAGTGTCTGAAGGGAGCCTAAAGGGATGCTCCTGTAGTGACAGGACAGGGAGTAATAGGTACAAATTGAAAGAAGGGAAATTTAGATATGGATATTAGGAAGAATTTTTTTACTGTGAGGGTGGTGAGACACTGGCCCAGGTTGGCCAGGGAGGCTGTGGATGCCCCAGCCTTGGCAGTGCTCAAAGCCAGGCTGGTTAAGGCCCTGAGCAACCTGTTGTAGTGGGAGGTGTCCCAGCCCATGGCAGGTGGGTGATTTTTAAGGTCCATTCCAACCCCTTAACTTCCTATAATTTCTAAAAGTCTTTCCAGAGTCATCCCTCTTGTTTTCTTTCAGAGCTGGACCCAAGGATGGGCAACTCAAGTGAGACACAGGCTGTCCACCAGCACAGGGAAAATGAATTACAAATTTAGTCAAGAGATCCTCCAATCCAGCCCTGTCTGGTTAGCCAAGAATTTGGGGCATTGCACGCTGCCTGCTGAGGTCACTGGACTTAAGCCAGCGAGACAGTTTCACTGCTAACTTCAGTTACCTGGACGCAGTGGCACGGCCCCTGTCCAAGACCACGGTCCCTTCCCACCCCATGCCTCTGCAGCATCCACCAGGGAGGATGTCCCAGTGATTGATCCCAGGAAGTCAAGCAGCACTGACGCCTGCAAAAAAAAACCTCTCTGGAATTGCAAAAGAAATCTGCGCAGATAATTGGATTTTTCCACTCTCCATTAAAACTGAGTTCCACTGTGCATTGAAATCTGCTGTTTCCTAAGAGACAGCCTTCATATATTGCCCCACACCTCCTACTGCCTTTGCTTTGGCAACATGGCAGCTTTTCCAGCCATGACTACAAGCCATGGGCATGGAATGACAGGACCTTAAACCTCTTCTCATTCCACCCCATGCCATGGGCAGGGACACCTTCCACTAGACCAGGTTGCTCCAAGCCCTGTCCAACCTGGCTTGGGACACCTCCAGGGCTCTGAGCAACCTGTGCCAGGGTCTCACTACCCTCACAGGGAAGAATTCCTTCCCATCTAACTTTGCTCTCTGGCAGTGGGAAGCCATTCCTTCTCGTTCTGTCCCTCCAGGCCCTTGTCAGAACTCTTACGTTAGCAGAGTTTGGGATGCTCTTTACTCCATGTGGTATCATCTCCAGCCAAGGCCCAAGAGTGCAAACCTGTCACCCCACCCTGCCACCACCTGCTGCTGTTTCTGCTGGTTTAACAGCAGGGTAAACCAAGGATTGGAGCACCTCACCTGTGAAGACAAGCTGAGATGTGTGTCCATCCCACAGCCAAGAAGTTCCAGCATGGCCCCATGTGGGAGGAAGCTGTGCCCAAAATGAGAGCTGCAACATGCCCTGCTCAGACTGGCCACCATCTCCTCAGGGAGGAGAGGACAAGGGTGCTACAAGCAAGGTGTAGGATCATCCAGGTGTGATCCCCACACCCTTCCTGCTCCTTCACTGCTCAGCAGGTCAGCAACATGACCATCAACTGGAGAAGCCACTGTGGGCCCAAACCCTGTGCCAAGTTCCTGCTGCACCTGGTGGGACACGGACACAAGCAGCAGAATGAAAGCAAGTCCTGTTTACTGCCAACAACACAGGTTTTTGCTTGGTGATGATGGGTGACAGCCAGCCACCATGGGGGACTTGGCCAGGAAGGAGAAGTTTCAGCTCTCCCACTGCCTGGAGAAATGGCACAAACCCGAGGAGTTGCTCTGTTTTTCGTTAATGCCCTTTACATAAGGGGAGCCTGGGATGAGTTCCTGCCAGGCCTTTCATGTACCAAGAGCTCTGCTGGCTCCCTAAATATGCACCATACCAGAAGTCTTTTACTTAATGAATTGCTCTCAGAAATATATCAAAGAGCTTCCTACTCGCCACAGCCTCACAAGGGGAATGCAAATAAAGTATTATATAAAAACTTCCCACTGGCTCTTTTTGGGGAAGAAAAAAAAAATCCAAACATAAAAGGGTTTAAAATTATTCCATTATCTAAACCTTCCTCATTTATAGAGGCAGTGAGGTGCTCAAATAATACTTTGAGTACCTGGTCTTCGCCCCAGAGGCTCACACAGGGTGAGACCTAGCAAACCTTCTGGGGGTTTAGAGGAGCATGGCCATGCCATGCAGCAGAGATCCCAGCAGGACACCAGAATTACAGATGAGCTGAGTGCAACTGTGAGACCAGGATTTTCTCAGCACATGAGTTCACAAAATGGATCTCAGGAGATTCCCCCATGAGCAGACCATTTTCTCACAGCCACCCATCCACAGAACTGGAAAGACCAGGAGGTTTCAAGGAGAATTTTCTCTGTTTTTAAGCCACTGCTTTGTATGGGATGCCTATCTGCCAGCCTATGGGAACTGACATCCATCTAGTCTCACACAGCTGCTAATACATGTCTCACCAAGTAGTGCAAGAGCAGGACAAGTCTGGGGTGCTCTTTCCCAGAGATAGCAATCAACATAAGAAACCAGCAATTTAGGAATCCCACTGACTGCAGATTGCATCGAGACACCTCATTTTTACCCTTACATTGTATTTTATTCAGAAATTGCTCTCAGCCCCACACTTGTACAACAATCAGTAGATGCTTATATACATATATACTATATACAAATGTGTAACTCACACACACTAAAACAATCTTTCTTTTATTTTTCTTAACCTTGCTGGATCATACAGCCCAGAATTTGAAAGGCATCAGGTACTCAGGAATGTATAGGGGAATTATCAGGCATGGGAAAGTAAGCTTCTCTCTAGGTTTCCTTATAACCTTTAGGAAGCCAATTACTTCTGAAAATGCAAGCCTAGACTACTCTGTCTTCACAGAAAATAAACCACATGCTGAATATATTTCCAGGACTAACCTAGATTTCCATATAAATACCCTTTCTGACGGCCAGGTTAGAACCACGTGAGGCATACCATGGTCACTGATACATAACCCACATTTTCACAGTAGCTGAAGCCAGCAGAAATCTCACATCCGAGTATTTTTCAACTAAGACTGGCAGTGCAGAGATCTCAGATGGAAACACAATAGAAAAACTAAGAATTCCATTTTCTGCTCAAACCCCTCAAATACATTAAAAACTGCAACAAAAAAAATGCCACCAAAACCAACCCACCCCAAACAAACCCAAGCATATCCTCCTGGATATATATATATATATCCTGGGAAAAAATTNCAAACAAACCCAAGCATATCCTCCACTGGGAAATAATCAGCTGGCTTCTTCCTTAGCAGGTTTGAAAAGTGACTGATAATTTTAATTCAAGACAAGCATCTTATTAATGATTTTTTTTTTCAAATATTGAAAGATTCTAGTGAAAACTTAACAGCCAGAAATGGTAATAAACTGCACCTGGTTCTCACCAGCAGTGTTCACTCATACATCAGTGACAGTGAAAGAAATGCTTGCCTGGACTGAGGAACAATAGCTCACAGCTTGTCTTTGGTGCCAAGGAAAATTTGTTACTCACAGTTAAAGGAAGCCAAACATGGAGAGAGATAATTACTAGCTCTGCTGCAGGCTGGGAGAGAGCCCAAACACAGGGTAAGCAGCCTGGGCATCAGCGAATGGTGTTTGTGTGTAGGAAAGGAGCTCCCTGTAGGAGGAGATCAAATATGTTTAATTCTCAGGGAAAAAAAAAAAACAGCAAGAAAACAAAAACCCCATGTAAGCTGAAACAAAAGAGTGCATGGCACCAGGCAGATGGAGGATGTCAGGAAAGATGCACGACTCCTGCATCCTCCTGCAGTCCCCACCAGCCACTGGCACATCAGCAGAGCCCTTGGGTGAAGAGCCAAGGAGGGACCTTCTTCCCCAGGGAAACCCCCGATCCACCCAAGGAAGCTCGATGGAAATGGCCAGCCTCCCAGCTGAACATCCAGCAGCTGCCTGCAGTGCTGGGAGGCAGCCTGGATGACGTTTTGTTGACGAGTATTTCGAAGCAGATCGAAGCTGTAATAAATGAAAGCCACAATTCTGTCTGGCACCTTCAGGAGCTCACCCGACGCAGCGCCTCTGGTTCAGCACACACCTTCCTACACAGCAACACCCTGCCTTTGCTGGGTGCAGGTGTTGGTAGGGGTGCTTCCAGCATCCCTGCACCTGGGCCAGGGCAGGGAGGGGTGCCTGAGCCCCCTTCCCTCGGCCGAGAAGTCCCAGCATGGCTCCATGTGGGAGGAAGCTGTGCCCAAAATGAGAGCTGCAACATGCCCTGCTCAGACTGGCACAGCCTCCTGTACACCCTGCAAAGGGCTCCCAGGTTCCTCCTCATGGACCCCACACATGGGACTGAAACTGGAGGACATCAAGCAGAGCAAGAGCACGAAAGCCCCCAGCTTGAAGCCACTTCTCCAGGTCGGACATCCATCAGCCACAACAACTGGAAATGCTCCTTCCCCTTCCCTCAGACACCTCGGTCTCACATCTCCCCGGGCAACTGCTGCTCTCACAGAGCTGATGGTCTCATGGTGACACAGCAGCTCCTCAACCAGGTGACAGTGGTCAAAGACAAGCCCCCATGCTACCCAACCCTCTTCCATGGGGGTACTCACATGAGGAGGGACAATCACCTCCAGCAGGGCTTGGTAAACACTCCTCACTCGTGTTCACACTACATCCAAGCACCAAACCCGACTCACACCTGGATTCTGTCACTGCACAACCCACACAAGCTCTCAGCACGTGCAACTTTGCTTCTTCTGCCAGCTCACCCTCTCAGCTGTTTAATGCTGTTCCCTGTAACACCATCCTTGTGCTGCAGCACATAACAGAGAAGCCCAGCTACACAAAGATCATTCCAGCTACATCTCATGCTTCCAAGTCAGCTCTGATGCTCTACCTTCCTTGCACAGGTGGCAATAACAAAGTTTACAGGAATAAATGTGACGCTCTGTATTTTTTCACCTTTAAGCCCTGGGTGAAAGCATCCAACCACACATCAGGATGTTGCCCACCTCCCATGGTTTGGGCAGGAACGAGTTTTTGGATGCCAAGCAGAGGGACACGTCTCCCCTTCCACAGGAGAGGGAAAGCTGGCAGCACCTCCCAGGCGAGGCAGTGCAAGAAATAAAGGCAAAGGTCTGGGGAGGAGGAACTAAAGACAAGCCCTACCTGGTTATGTTCGTGAGACGACGAGCCCTTCCCTCGGGATGGGGAACAGCTGCCATCAAGCTGCTCGCTACAATCCGCTGTCCACTGCAAAAGGGATAAAAAAAGGGATTGTGTAAAATAATAGCTGGGCTGGGCAAAACTGCTGTGTCAGTCCACAGCGCACAGAAAACAGCGGGCATCGCTGCACACGTGTGGCACCCCCTCCTTTTTGAGGATGATCCCAAAGGCTTTGGTTTGGAAATGCTCCACCCACTGACAGCGGGTAGAGGGAAGATGCAGGAACAACTGTGGGAAAGCACTTGATATGGTGCTTTGCAATATAATCCAGCCCCAATACCTCCTTGCTGACTCTGACAGTGTTTGGAATCTCAGGTGTGTGATACACACCAGAGTGGCTTGACTTTATCACTCTTTTCCATGGAATTCTTCCATGGGAAGTTGGGAAATTTCTGCTTTTCCCAACTCTGTGTGCTTCAGGGATGGAATATGACCTGAGCTGCCAACACCCTGTGTTTTCATTTTAAACAAACAGAAAATGAAGATGGAATTGTAGGTTTCGCCATTGCCATACGTGGCCATAGGGGATCAGAAGATGCTTAGGCCAGCTCGCCCCAAGGTTTGGCAGCAAGGTGCCTCCACCAAAATAATTTAATTGGTGTCATTTGTTGCTTTCTTTTTTTTTTTTTCCTAAAGAAATGAAGAGCTGCATCATACTGGTGAAAAAAACCCCAAAAAACAATTTTCATGAGACAAACATGAGAGATGCTGTTTCATCCTGAAGTGATTTTGTCACTCCTTCAACAAAGTGAGGACTGACCCATCCCTCTTCTGAGGTCCTTCATGCTGGAAGCACTTGGCTGCTCGAGAGACACTCAATGCTCACAAACACTCACCAAGGATGATGTGCCAAGAAAATGAAAAGTCATTGTCATTGCTTGTCGTACAAACAACCACCTGAGAGCTCCCTGACAGGTATGGATGAGGCCACAAAATAAGAGCCATCACTACAACTGCCCATGATCCCTGCTCTCATCAGAGAGCCCACTCTAGCTCACACGTGTGGGGATCTCAGCCTCCCCTCATTAAAGGGCTGCCCTCATTAGAGACAGTGATGACTTTCTCTCCTGCCACCTCTGCTGACCCACCTGGACAGGCTCATGATGCCAACCCTCTTGAGAGCATTTTACCAGACCTATCCCTACCTCCTTTAACAATTCTGAGTGCAACCACACGCCTGGAAAGGTCTCTCACTCATTAGGTACAAGCTCACTCATTATTATGTCCAAGCAAAATAAAATAGCGTTTTCCCTCTGACTTTTGTCTTTTTTCCTGGTGGGAGTAAGGTTGAGGACATCCCTGTCATAGGAACATCCACATTTTGGGATTCTCTGAAGCAGCTGGGAGCAGCGTGGAGGATGTGCCTTTCCCTCCTTCCTTCCCCCAGCAAGGAGAGCAGTTGTCCATGGATGTGGTACCATCCAAACAACACACACACACATGGGTGAATGGATTTATCCACTCTCAGGCAGGGAAAACATTATCACAGCCATAAGGAAACAAACTGCAGGGAGATTAAGCAACTTGCCCAACATTAAAGATTTAGTTGCTGGCAGAACCTCACAGTTAAAAGCAATTTCCTTGGTCTCAGCCGAGTGCCTTTCCCCTAAATCCATCCTTCTCCCTCCAGCTCTCATTAAGAGGGAACGTGCCACCTTCCATCAGGCTGGCTTCCACCAGGGTTACTCCAGCCAGCTGCAGGATAGGTGCGGGTTTATTCCTTGCTTTGCTAAGAACTGATCAGGAAGAGAAAATCAGAAATAAAAAATCCTGATTATTTCTTCTAGGTGGAAAAATGAAAACCTCTGTGAGAAAAAAGACAATTCCTTCTTAGTGTATCCATTAAGATATGGCTTGACAAATGCAAGGGACCTAAGTGAAAGCCCATTCTCACTTTTTGTCCAGTACACAGCCCTAGAAATACAAAATGCTGCATTTTGATGGAGTTTCACAATAAATCCTAATTAAACTTCTGCATCAATGGTCTGGGGTACAACCACATTTAGATGCTTCATTTGAGATGCCTCTGAAAGTGGTTTAATTAAAAGGGTCAGTGTTCAGATCTTTCATTATTACGAATTTTTCTTTTAAAATAAAATCCAGCCATCTTGAAAGAGAACACTCTCAGAACTGACATTAAAAACCCAGCAGCTCCTTTTTTCCAAGGCAGGCTAAAATGCCATTTCCACAACTGGAAGATGGATTTGGTTGCTGTAGTCAAGGATTTTAAGGCAAAAACTGTACATCGTTTTGAGAGAATTAGAAATTTTTGTCCTTAAGATGCAGAGGGAGCCAAGGCTTACTGGCAGAGCAGTGGACAGGCTGGAAGAGGTTGTAAAACTTTGACTACTAATTTATTTTCTAATTCAATACTACTTCTGAACTTGACACATTAATAAGTAGAACTTGCCTGTTTGACCTGAAGCCCCTCCAAAGCCTCACTTCAAACACAGACATCTTCCAGCCTTAGGTTAAAACATACACTTTGGATCACTACATTTTTAAATATATTTTCTCCCGCTTCTAAGGGCTTTGATCCTCAAATTGTAAAAGACCTCTCCACCAAAATCTATTCTTAAAAAGGTTCCTTTGTTTGGTAATTTCTTTACATTGAGGTGATATGAAACAGGTCCAGAGCTCCGGGTCAGATCCTCAGCTCCAGCAAACCTGCAGAGCTCAGACAGATCAGATCAAAGACTGCTGATACCAGATAAAGATGGGATCCTTCATATACAGCATCATGGAATAGTTTGGGTAAGAAAGGACCTAAAATCCCATCTCATTCCACCCCCTGCCAAGGGCAGGGACACCTTCCACTATCCCAGGTTGCTCCAAGCCCCATCCAACCTGGCCTGGAACACTTTCAGTGATGTACCTTGAGACGATAAAAAACCAAACCCAGCATCAGGAGACTGCTACCAGCAGGTTGGAGACCTCAAATACATCCCCGAACAAGCGAGCTGCCCCAAACCCAGCATTTTATCATGTCCTGCTTCACAGCCAAACCCTGGAAAAGCTACTTCTGCTGGGGACACGCCTCCCCAGCCAAGCCTACAAGCCACCAGCGTGCCCCAGCCCCTCTCCCCCGCTCCAGCGAGCCTTTCACCCACCTGTGAGACGTGGGACTGCGTCTTCTCGCTCTCGCCGTCGCCCTCGGTTTTGTCCGAGAGCAGCCCCTGCACCTGGTACTCCAGCACGTAGCTGTCGATGAAGCGCTCCAGCTCCTCGATCTCCTGGGAGCGGCTGCTCCCGGCCTCCGAGGAGGCCGACGCCACCGAGGAGCTCTCCATCCCTTCAGGGGACACGCCGCGAACGCAGGAGGCCTGAGAAGGCGGGACAGAAAGAGAGCAAGGGATTATTCACCAGTAATTATTAAAAAAAGATTAAAAAGCACAGCAGACAAAGCCTATCGGTTACCACGGGCAGGATATTTTTTTGCTGTACGTCTGCATTTACAGTAATATCTATAATAATCCTAGGTGGTTGCATTTAGGGTTTCCAGGCATGCAAAAAATGTTCCATTTCTGTAATACTCCTGCATGGAAGGACAACAGACGTATTTCCTGTCCTCCTGCTTAAAACTCAAACTACTGAAAACCTCCAGACATAGGCACAAGAGAAAAAAAAAAAAAACACTAAAATGCTTACTTTAATAAATCCAAAGCACTAGCTGTGCTGGATATTGGTGAGAAGCTGGGGATAATGGACAAGGGTGAGGAAAAGGAGGATAGCTGAGAAGCTTCTCTAGGGCAGTGGCAGTAAATATTGCTGAGCCAATGGTGCGACTGCAAACGGTCCAGTGAGGCAGCGACACAGAGACCAGAACAGAAATCACTTTTAAAACCTCTCGCTGCAGAAAATTGTCTCTATAGAAGATGTAGGGGATTTATAACGCTCTTCTCCTTCCTGTTTCTCCAGGGCTCAATGGCAGTAACGCCATAAAGAAAAGAAACCACCAGATCCTGGACCTGTGCTGGGCATGGCACTGAGCTCTGCTCCCTGTGACCAGGACAGGACACAGGGAACGGCTGGAGCTGTGCCAGGGAGGTTCGGGTTGGATCTCAGGAAAGGTCTCCCCCCAGAGGGTGCTGGCACTGCCCAGGCTCCCCAGGGAATGGGCACGGCCCCGAGGCTGCCAGAGCTCCAGGGGCGTTTGGGCAGCGCTGCCAGGGATGGACAGGGTGGGGCTGTCAGGGGGTCTGGGCAGGGCCGGGAGTTGGACTTGGATGAGCTTTGTGGGTCCCTTCCAGCTCAGGATATTCTATAATTCTATGTTTAGAAAGAGCTAGGCCTTGGCCCAGTGTCTTGTGGTAAGACTCATATTCGTCCTTCCCTGCCCCTGGGAGGGAGAGAACACGGGAGCTCCCAGCACATTGCAGGACACAACAACTTCATCCCTCACCCTCTCCTTCACCAGGAATGGGTACCCACAGTCTTCTTTGAGACAAGTATAAAATTGCTAAGCAAATTCGGAGTGAGTCACATGCCATCCGGAAGGGAAGGGGGGGAAAAAAAATATCTGTTTCCAGCTCATGTAATTTCCAGCTCCTGAACTATTTTCTCCTCTGTCACTTCTGAACAATTGTGGCTTCATTTGGAAACTGCCGAGAATGAGCAGTTCTGGCCTAAAGGATTTCATCTGCTCGAGGAGTTATTCCCAAATGTGCCCAGACTGTCAAAAAGGCTCATTATGTAGATCAATATCACACATTAGCTCCTGAACAAAAATCACGGGGCATATTAGAAAGGACAAGGAAAAAAGAAAAAAGTCAAGAAAGAAAAAAGAAGGAGCCCCAGAGAGTACGGAGCCCTGGAGGAGGGCATGCTTCTCCCCTTTTCACTAATTAGTGCCAATTACCAAATGGAAAGCACCAATTATTAAACAGAAAGTGCTAAGGAAAGAGTGGGGAGCATAGGAGGCTCCCATGAGTCCTGGAGGGGTGTGATGGCATGGGGAGATGGCATGAGGCAGGGGACAAATGACACAAGTGGCATCACTCGGGAGGGACTGAGCAGGGTCAGAGGTTATCCTCCATCCCACTGGGCCACACATTACAAAGCCCAAAGTTTATTTGCCTATTTTAGGCTTTTTTGAGGGTGGTACTGGAGGAAATCAAGCCCAGGGCACTGCCCCGGGGATGCTGCGCGTTGAACACCCATGATAAAACGTGAAGTAGAGGAAGAACCAACACGTGCCTCCACTTTTGGAGTGCTCACCAGGGTTTTGTCAAGTAGCAACAGGAGAGATGGCAAACTGAAAGGAAACACGTCTGTCAGAAGTCACCAGGTCCAGGAAACAAACACAAACCATAGACTTGAGATATTTGTGGATCTCTAGTTGTAAACTCTAAACCCAAGTCATCTTAGGGTACTTTCACTTCTCTCTAAAGGAAACCATCACTCAACAGGAAGAAAACCCCAGCTCTTCTTGATGATCTATGCCTGGAGCTGGTTTCCCACCTCACCTCGCCCTCAAAACACGTACAAAAAAGAGGTTTTCAAAGAAAAACCCAAACCCACACTTGAGCATCAAAGCATTTGATATCTTCCCACACTGAGCAAACAAATGTTCATGAGAGCTCTTCATGAAGTGGCGATCCCTTGGCTCTGTGTTGGCTCAGCTCCCAACGCAAAGGATTCCCAGACCTTAATTTTACATTCCTTAATCATAATTAAGAGAGATCAATCTCAAATTTGCTTTTTTTTTTCCACTTCCCCCTTCCTCCTCTCTACTTTGTCAAAGCACAAAGTCTGTAAGTTTTGAGAGTCTGAAAATTACCTTACAAATCTTTCCTATCCCTGAAGGGTTCAAGGCCAGGTTGGATGGGACTAGGAGCAACCTGGTGCAGTGGAAGATGTTCCTGCCCATGGCAAGGGGTTAGAGCTAGAGGACCTTGAAGGTCCCTTCCAACTGAAATCATTGTAGAATTTTATGATTTTACAGAGCCCATGTTGTGCTCATTACTATGACCATTAAAGAAGGACTCATCAGCAGAAAAAGTCAATAGAAGTGCAAATGGCTTATTATAACTTAGTAATTATCAGCATTACTGTAATGTATAATTATTATTAATAGCTCTTGTTACGGGTGATCTGAACGGGGTTCTTGCTCTAGCAAGTCTATACAGTTTTTATGGCAGTTATATAGTTTTACCATTCATCACCAAATAATAAGAACAGGCATTTTTTATGACACTTATAGGCTCCTTCCCTTTCTCCCAAAGGTGCTCCAGGCTTGTTGAACTTGTGGAAACAAATGGTGAGTTTGATAGGTGAAGAACAGCAATGGAGAAGGAACTTTGGGTTGGGAGGCAACAGGACAGTGGAACTTGCAATCAGAACGATTTAAGAAACGGTGAGTCTGTGATGAGAAGATCACAGACACACAGGACAGTGATTTATTTCCATTAGCTCTCTGCAGGCTGGCTGAGAGGACCCCACACCCACGTCCTCCTGCAGGGAGGAGGCTCCAGCCATTCTCTTCCACACCAAAAGCTCTCCAAAACCTGGACTGCAGCAGCCTGGTAGTGCCAAGACAGGATAGCAGGGCAACTTCACACAGCTCTTCCCCTGGGATGAGACCCACCTGTGTCCCAGCCATGCCAAGGGATGCCAGCCCCTCAAACAAACACCATTCCCTGAGGTGAGGAGCTGGGGCTTCTGGGCAAAAACATGCCGGCACAGCAACATTGCAGCAAAACTGCTACCCATAAAGAGATCTTCCTAAAGCAATTCTTACAGTATCATTGAATCATGGAATTGTTTAGATTGAAAAAGCCCTCCAAGACCTTCAAGTCCAACCATTCACCGGGCACTGCCAAGGACACCACTGACTCATGTCCCCAAGTGCCACATCCACAGGGCTTTTAAATTCCTCCAGGAGCGGGGACTCCACCACTGCCCTGGGTAGCTGTGCCAGGGCTGGACAACACTTTCCATGAAGTAATTTTCCCTAATATCCAACCTCGACTTCACCTGAGGCCATTTCCTCTCCTCTCATCCCATCCCTGTTCCCTGGGAGCAGAGCCCGACCCCCCGGCTGCCCCCTCCTGTCAGGGAGTTGTGCAGAGCCACAAGGGCCCCCCTGAGCCTCCTTTTCTCCAGCCTGAGCCCCTTCCCAGCTCCCTCAGCTCTCCTGGGGCTCCAGCCCCTTCCCAGCTCCGTTCCCTGCTCTGGACATGCTCCAGCCCCTCAGGGTCTCTCTTGTCCTGAGGGCCCAGAGCTGTCCCCAGCACTGGAGGTGCCTCAGCACCAGCATCCCCAGGGCCTTTTCCCAGCTTTCCAGCCCCTCTGCCCCAGCCTAGAGCTTTAGGGGGCTGGGGTGACCCAAGTGCAAGACAGTTTTTGCTCCAATTCATCCAGACAAACCCACATCCTGACCTACTGTTAGGACAACAACAGCACACCTTGCTCCTATGCGAGGTCCAACGTGAACAAGTATCAGCAAAGGAAAGAAAACAGATTGCTTTTCCCAGTGTTTTGGTTCCACTGGATGGATTCTAAGAGCCTAAAATGCTTTTGCACACATGCAGAGTTTCTTTGAAGGTTGTGGCTTCCAAAGGCAAGAAGAGAAACAGGAACACTACACTGTCACACTACACTACACACCAACATGGTGAAAGCTGGAAGCAGATTTACCTGACAACTACACAGCCAGAAGCTAATACCCAATGCCAAAGCCTAGGTAAGGTCACTGGGAAAGAACTCTAAAATACAGAGTTCAGGCAGAACTATTTCCTGCATTGGGCTTCTTCACACCTGAATCGAAATTCAATTATTGAAAGGTGTAACCACCACCAATCCCAGTAAAGAGCAAGTGCCCAGCCTGTCTTTCCAACAACATGGCCTCAGCTGTTCAGGCTTAAATGACTGACTTAAGGCACTTAATTGGAAAACCCACGTCCCTTCATTATTCTCCAGTTAAACACTGAAAAAATCCCAGGCCAATCCTCCATGCCTCTGTGACTCCAAAGTGAAGTCAGGAGGAATGCAGAGCATCCTTTATGCATAGAAGATTTATTTCTCAGAAATGTCATCACAGGCCAGCTGCCGCAGAGACAGGCTGTGACAGGCTACAGAGCTATCCTGACAGATCCCTGAAAGCCTTTGTCTTGCCACATGGGATTTATCATCCCAGAGTTTTCTACGAATAAGAGATGCTTCCTATAAAAGGCAGCTGTGGTGCAAATTCTTCACGTACCAATGCAGCCACCTGCTTCCAGACTGTTCTGTGATAGGACATCCAGCATTCCTCTTGTGTTAGTTCTCCCTTGGGAGTTTGTAACAGACTGACCCAGCAGGTTCCTTCTGCTCTGAGACACCTGGGACATGAACTGAGGAACAGCTCAGCAGCCCAGATTTGTCCGTGCCTGAATGTGATGATGGTAAAACCAAACCAAACTGATCCCCAGGGAGACAAGGAAAGGCCCCATCCCAGTCCCAGACATCACATCCTCTCTCATGAGCAACCAACACCAACTTGCACATCTCTTGTCCAGGCTCCAAAACCCCCCAGACACGAGAGATGCTTTGACTACATAGACCAGGGCAGAGCAGATAGTGCAGGACAGCCCTTCTACTTATCTGCTTCTTATCAGCACCTTCAGGTCAGGTGAAACCCTCTGTGTGCCTCGACTCTGCAAACAACCACGCAGCTCACACTCTGACAGAACCACAGGCACAAGGACCTCTGACTGTCTGTGCTGGGGCTGGAACTCCTGGCCATCAGCACGGCTCAATTCCCAGCATTTCCTTTTAATGAGCCCCTTCTGTGGCAATATTTTCCCTCTCCTCATTCAGCCCATTTCTAACAACAAGTAATTAGCAATGTGTCTTTCTCAAGCGGTGAGAGCATCTCAGAGAACGAGAGAGCAGTTTATCTTTACTGCTGGCAGGCAGCTCTCGTACCCAGGCGCCCGCAGGAACAGTTACTATGGAAAATAAAAGCAGCAGAGATGAACCATGACTCCCTGTACCCAGGTACTGCTGCATCTCCACAAAGCATCACGTGTCTTTCTCGGATTTGCTGCTCCAAAACCGCCACCTTTCCAGACGTCAAAACATCAAAGCGCATGTAATGTAAATGGAAGTGTAAATTATTATACCCCGGATCTGACCCTTTTCTAATTAAAATGTGAACACCTTTGAAAGCCACATCGAGTGTTCACTGCTGGGGCCAGCCTTGGGCTTTTCAGATACTGATGCATCCGCAGCTGGCTGAGCATTTAATGTATTTCATCATCCCTCCAATCTCAGGTCTGGTTTCTGGTACCTGGTGATGCAGAAAAGCCCCAGTGACAGGACAGGAGCCCACCAGCTGTCACATTGCAGTGTCACTCACGAGCCTGGCACGGAACACAGCAGGCAAACACCTCGGTGCATTGAAACAGAGCCATTAAAACAAACACAGAAATAAATGGGGAGGAAAAAACAAGAGGGACAGCCAAGTGCCGCAGAATCCAACCCAAAACAGCCAGCTTGATCTACCAAGGAAGGAAAAGGAGTAACCAGAAACCCAGATATCCCTCATTCTCACCCAGACAATAATTTATTATGTAGCTTGCTTCCCTACAATAAGCAACTCTTTGTGGTTAGAAAGTGGATATTTTTTCTTTTCTTCTTTTTAAACAAAACCAAAGCCACATCACTTTTAGATACATAAAGTCTTTTAGTGTGTCAAATCTGTGCATGAGGTTGGAGTGGTTTTCCACCAGATGGGTTTCCTTGCCTGGGGGAAGACATTACCTTTGGCTTGTGATAGATACTATCAAAAAATAAAAGAAAAAAACAGCACAAGCTAAGGAAACTCCTGTCTGAACATCAGGTGAGTGGAGGTGGGTTTATGGACCCACTCTGTGGTGAGATGCTCCACTGCAGGGGATGTCGGGGCAAGGAGACTGCTGGACCATCACTCTGGCTGCAGCAACAACAGCAAGGAATGCTCACAGATTTTGATACAAATTCAATACATGCAAATGCACCAGCATTTCTAGATATAAAATCTGAAACAGGTCATAAAAAGCCTCCAACCAACAACGCCTGAATTGTGAACAGCCTGAGTTTTATAACCTATTTTACACTGGCTGCAATCTGTGACTTAAGCCAGACATAATCGATTTCCACATTCCCCTGCTTCTACTATAAGCTAATGGAACGAGAGCCCACTTTACATCTTACCCTTGTTACTTTTCACCTTTAGAAAGGAAAATGTTGCCAGGTAAAGATATTGAACAATTATTATGAATATCTGAAGAAACAGCATTTCACACATGCTCTCCTCTTTGGAGCTGCAGTGTTTCTCCCTGGAGAAGCTGGGCAGGATGTGATGGCTGCAGGGATCGTGCTGGAAGACAGGAACCCAGGATATTCTCCTGCCAGATGAGCGTGCACACCTGCACCATGCACCTGTGCGTGCCCTCTGCGATGCACCTGGCAGGTCGCAATCCTGAGGCAACCAACACCTGTATTTTGCCCAGATCTTCTGGCATCCCAAGGGATGAGCCATGATCCCATGGAAGCAGCAGTCAGGGTGCAAAACTCCCTGTGCAGGCAGCACTCTGCAGGCAGAGAGCACAGCCCACATCCTAAACAAAAGCATCACAACCACGAGCTGATCCACAGGCAGTCACTCGCACATCATCCTTTGTAAATAACCAAAGGGAAACCACTATCAGGAAGGAAATCTTTTCTTTCCAGGCACCCAGGCAATATAATGGGCACTTGGGCTGTGAAAAACTCTGTAATCCTAAAAGACACATCCAACTCTAAGTTGAGATGTCAACCTGCTGAAGTAATCCATCCTGCTGGTGGCTGCCAACGAGAGGGACTGGGCAGGAGCGGAGGCCGTCAGCAGCAGCGCAGGCGTGGAGGCCACTTAATCCCTATTAAATCATGCCCCTGGTTCACTGGCAAAAAGCATTTTTGTGCCTGCACACCAGCTTGTAGCAGCAGTCAGAGGACATACCTTGGCCACCAGCCAAAACACTGGAGCTGCCACTCTGGATGGATTTTATGCTAGGAGGAGCCAGCTGGTCATCTCCTCCTGGGAATCCCTGGATCACAGAAGAGTCTGGGTTGGAACAAACCTTTAAAGGTCATCCAGTCCAACCCCCTGCCATGGACAATGACACCTCCCACTAGATGAGGTTGTTCCAACCCCCAGTGTCCAGCCTGGCCTTGGGCACTGCCAGGGATCCAGGGGCAGCCACAGCTGCTCTGGGCACCCTGTGCCAGGGCCTGCCCACCCTCAGACAGCAATTCCTTCCCAATATCCCAGCCAGCCCTGCCCTCTGGCACTGGGAAGCCATTCCCTGTGTGCTGTCCCTGCAGGCCTTGTCCCCAGTCCCTCTGCAGCTCTCCTGGAGCCCCTCCAGGCCCTGCCAGGGGCTCTGAGCTCTCCCTGGAGCCTTCTCTTGTGCAGGGAACAGCCCCAGCTGTCCCAGGCTGGCTGCAGAGCAGAGGGGCTCCAGCCCTGGCAGCAGCTCCGTGTTCTCCTCTGCAGTGGCTGCAGCAGCTCCAGGTCCTTGTGCTGTTGTTGCCCAGGGCTGGAGCAGCTCTGCAGGTGGGGTCTCACCTGAGGGGCAGAGGGGCAGAATCCCCCTCCCCTGCTGCCCACGCTGGGGCTCAGCCCAGGGCAGGGGGTTCAGGGCCGGGGCAGGTCCAGCTCTCACCCACAGCACCCCCAGCTCCTTCTCCCAGGGCTGCTCCCTCTGCTCATCCCAGCCTGGATTGATCCCGGGGGTTGCCCCGACCCAGCTGCAGCTCCAGCACTCGGCCTTGTTAAACCTCATGAGGTTCCCATCCTTAAGGATTCTCACCTCCACCCCCACCAACTGCTTCCCTTCATCACAGCTTTCCTCTTTTGTGGAAATGAAGCTCTTCTGTGCAACAAGGATAGGGATAGTGGAGCCTCAGGTGCATCCCAAATGCAACGTTTCTGAAAGATGAAGTAGGAATGAGGAAGCAAGATGGTTTTTGCAGCATCAGCCACCCTCTGCACCACTGAAAGCAAATCTTCCCCGGGTTCCTGCTGCTACAACCAACGGGAACAAACCTTACCAGCCTTGGGTATGGTGCTGGTTGGGATGGGGTTACATGAGGAAGAAGATTTGAGGGAGAGACGATTCCCTCTGCCCCAAGGCTGGCTCACTCACAGGGATCTCTGTGCATTCTGCCTACCTGAGTTGCTCAACTGGAACTGGAAAGATAAATCATCTAGTAAACCTGTGCCACATTGCAGAGTAAAGTGGAAAATAACTTACCAAGTCCTCTCTGAGCTAGTTAAGCTCAACTGAAAAACTCCATGCAAAAATGAGTATGTTCGGAGATTTTCTGAATCTTTAATTACCTTCAGTTCTTAACAAACAAACAAAAAAAAAGCCCTAAAAAATCCCACTCAACAACACCCACAAACAAGTAAGATTTCCTAAACCTGCCTCTGGACCCCCACTTCTGCACTGCATTCTAATGTTTAAGTTATAAAAGAAGTAGCAGATAGGTTTTTACATCACAACCACCCTGGGACCATCAGTCATTGACCTTATCAGTTCCCATATGGCAGCAGCCATGAGATGAGATACTCCAAATATTCTAGGGGAAAAGAACAGGATTTGGGGAAAGTACAATTCCTTCTGCAATTCTGTACATGCAGAAGAAAAAGTAGATGTTTTCTCACACTGCTTCTGGTTATAATAATAATAATAAATTAAGAGTCAGGAAACCAAACAAAAGGCCTGGAGAAGCACATGGGGAAAGGGAATCCTGTGGGGTCAATGCCAAACAGGTTCACCATGACAAAGGTGGCCACAGCCAGCATTCCCCGTGCTCTTCCCAACTTTTGGAAGCCTCTGCTTGGCAGAGAAAGGCACAGCCCGACAGCCACCCCAGCAAGGCATTTGACTCTCTTATTTTTGACTCAAGACTGAGCCAGTCACCAGAGCTTTTCCTTCACTAGGGGTTGGACACTGTGCCCTCCTTAGTTCCTGCTCCTGGAGACATGGACGGGATGTGGTCAGGACAGTCAGTTTCTGTCCAGCAAAGTGACTGCATTATGGAAAAGTGACTCCTACTTCAGTCAGAGGGACGATCTGAATTCAACTGAGATGCCTGTGACTGCTGTGGGCAAAGAGCACCATCTAAGGCAGCTCTCATAGCTTGAGAAGATCACAGAATCCTAGAATGATTTGGGTTTGAAGGCACCTTAAACCTCATCCAGTCGCACACCCTGCCATGTCAGGGACACCTCCCACTGTCCCAGGCTGCTCCCAGCCCCAGTGTCCAGCCTGGCCTTGGGCACTGCCAGGGATCCAGGGGCAGCCACAGCTGCTCTGGGCACCCTGTGCCAGGGCCTGCCCACCCTCACAGGGAAGAATTTCTCCATAACAGAGTTTCTTCCTAGATGCCCTTGCAGGCCCTAAATCCACTTTTCAGCCTACAAGGATCCTATGCTACGTTCTCTCACATAAATTCCCATTGCAGTTAGGAGAACAAATGTGATACCCAGATGGACCCAGATTTTGCACTGGGTCCCCAGCAGCTGTCCCAGGAAGGGACATGATGCAGCACAGGCACCACAGCACCCACCAAGGGTCTCACCAAGCCCAGGGATGCTGCTGTGAGGCAGGGATGGGCTCCCTGTGAACCCACCACACTGACAAAGTCCCAGAACCAGGAATACCCAGCCCAGGACAGGGGAGGGGGATCAGACCCTCCCCAAGCCTTGCTTTGTACAAGGAGTATGAACCAAGCCCACGAGCTTAGCCCTCCTCTCAAATCCATCCCCAGCTTTCAGCTCCTTCCAGCAGCCGATGACACAGCTTGAATCAATTCAACAGGAAAATGCCGGCCTTAGGGAACCAGCCCAAAAATACCAAGCACCTCCCCAGACAGGAATCTTCGGGAGCTACTGGCCAGCCACCAACCTCCTTTCTGAGGCCTGAAGTGCATTTTTTTGCAATCACTCCCAGACTATCACTCTGTTGGGTGCTCTGCACCAGCAGTGCTGCTGCAGATCTCCAAAAATTCCCTTCTCAGGTGGCTCCACTCCACCTGTGGTTATTCCCCCCGAAGTTGCAGTGCGTCAGGGGTGACAAGAAGCCAGCAATGGGGGTGGGAAGAGCAGCCTCCTGACCCCCAGAGTGTAAAGATGCTGCAAGCACTTGCACAGCTACATTTATCACCCAGTGGACCTCTGGGTTTGTTTAATAACATGAAAATGAAGCAGCTTGACTCGGCTAAGCCCCAGCAGGCAGGAGCAGGACAGGGAAGTGTTTGTTATTATTACAAAGCAAACAGAAAGACAGGTACTTCCAGGACATGACAAGTAATCTGTTTTGAAATGAACACGAGCTTGGGGCGTGTCTATTTACCTCAATCAGCAGCAAGGACAGTTGGGACTGGCCCCGATCAAGACAGCTTTGGGATTCACCAACCCTGTGACCTGCCCTGCTGTCAGTGTCCTTGACACCAGTCCTTTCTGCCAACCCCAGGTCTTGGATCACAGAATCACAGAATGCTTTGTGCTGGAAGGGATCTTCCAGTGGCACCCCCTGCCATGGGCAGGGACACCTTCCACTGTCCCAGGTTGCTCCAAGCCTTGTCCAACCTGGCCTTGGACACTGCCAGGGATGTGCCAGACACAAATTCCCTGCACAACCTGTGCCAGGGCCTCACCACCTGATTTTTTCGTAATATCTAATCTAAATCTCCTCTCTATCAGTTTGCAGCCATCCCTCTGCATCCTCTCACTACGATAGATTCTCTCTGTCTTTCCTGTAGGCTCCCTTCAGGCACTGCAAGAAAGCCCTGTTGAGTCCCAGTGCTGCTGTTGGTGTACTGGGGACAAGAACCTCAAATTTGTCCCAAAATACCCTTGAGCTGCTCTTTGTGGCCACCCATTGCATCCATCATGGACCAAAATGTGCCATGCACTACACGTGTGACTGGGGTGTCACCAGCTCCTCCATCCTACCTCGCTTCCCTCTCTTGTAAAACACAAAATTTGTTCCTTTATTTCATGGTACACTAAATTTCCACAGCTCTCCATCATAGTGTAAAATAATTTAAGACAGATTTCATTTTGGATTGAAATGGGACTTGACATTATTTTGTTTCCTGTTTCAACATAATAAAAATATCTATTCTCATTGAACCCAGCTAAAAACACTCTTATCCCCCACAACTATCCTTGACACCATGATTTTTCTACAGGCTAATTAAGCAAAAAAAAAAAAAAATAGAATTAGCATGAATTATTTGTTGAGGAGAATTCACAGTATCTGAGGATAACCTGGGGTACCCACGCAAAGGATGCAGCAGTGCAGTGGAATCGTGCAGGGAGGGCTGCAGGGGCAGCACAGGGGAGCAGCATCAGCAGCTTCAGCAGAAACATCACAGCAGGGATGCCTGCTATTCATGTACCTTTGACTTCAGAGATTAAATAGAGAGCCCAAACTATATTGCTTTGCAGAAAAAAAAGGGGAAAAAAAAGGAAAGAAAAGAGGTAAGGGAGAATTTGATTAATCAAGAGACTGTTTAGTGCCATACACCCAGATGGTGTCTCACTTCTAAGGGTCTTGAAGGTAGAGCCTCATAATTCCCACCTCTTGTGTGCCTGTGCAGGGCAGGGATGCCCATCTGAGGGGTCTTTATGACCCAACAATTCAGCAGCAGAGTTTAACAGGGGACTGGAAACGGCACTTCTGCAATAAACGATACAGTATCAATGACAAAGAAAATAAACCTCATTTCTAGTGCTGAGGTAGTGCAGGACTTGGAGGCTTCAGGGGAAGGTGCAAAGAATGCCAAGATTAACACACAACTCTGGGCCTTGGGGCAGGTTCTTCCCACTTGTTCTAGAGCTTTCATAAAACCATGGAATGGTTTGGGTTTGAAGGGACTTCTAAAACCATCCAGTCCCACCCCCTGCCATGGGCAGGGACACCTCCCACTGTCCCAGGCTGCTCCCAGCCCCAGTGTCCAGCCTGGCCTTGGGCACTGCCAGGGATCCAGGGGCAGCCACAGCTGCTCTGGGCACCCTGTGCTGGTGCTTCCTAAGGACCCGGGTCCATGGGAACACCCTGTGCTGGTGACCATTCCCACGTGTCCATGACATCCAAAGGCCTTCCAGCAACAGGAACCAGAGGTGACACCTGGCACTCAAGCCCAACATGTCCCCTCCTCCAGTGTGGGACAAGGGTCATGTTTATCCTTTCTCACAGTCTCCAATGGAACAGAATTCATCCCTGAAGAAGCAAAGGTCTGAACCCATCACATAATAACAATAATAATTTTTAAAAATCACTTGTTTGCCAACAGCCCAGGTTTGGTTTGATGAATTTTAAACGGTTTTAGTCAAGTCACTGAAGCCAAACCACTGGGAAGAAAACACTGAAAAATTTGTTTCCCTTTTTTTAGGGTTTGGTATTTTTAAACAAACGATTTTTTATTTTATTTCATGGTGATTCACACTGAATTTCCACAACTCTCCATTACAGTGTAAAATAATTTAAGACAGATTTCATTTTGGATTGAAATGGGACTTGACATTATTTTGTTTCCTGTTTCAACAAAATAAAAATATCTATTCTCAGTTATTGAACCCAGTTAAAAGAACTCTTATCCCCCACAACTATCCTCAACAGCATGATTTTTCTACAGGCTAATTAAGGGGGAAAAAAATGGAGTTAGCATTAACTATTTGTTTTATGGCCTGGTGTTGAAGAGTATTCACAGAATCTGAGGACAGCTTGGGGTACCCACCCAAAGGATGCAGCAATGTTTCAGGAAAGAAGATGCAATTTACAGTGTTACTGTAATTCACTTGAAAGTTAGAAAGTCAGGAACCTCAGGGAAGTTGACACATACCTTTTTTTTCTAAGGAAGAGGGAAATAAGGAAAATGGGAGCCCACACGCCCCCAAAAAGAAGGGGCACTGGTGCAGCCCCTGTTCTGCAGGCAAGGTGGAACACCAGGCACAAACCCAGTGCCAGCCCTTTCAGTCTTTAACCTCCCAGCAATGCCTCTGCTTTGGCTTGTTCCCAGCTCCTCCACGGGCTGCTCTGCCCCAGGAGAAAATATTTACACTCCAGAGACTGTCAGGCACGGCACAAGGTAACACCCTGGGCTGCAGAAACCCCGACTCCTCTCACTGCAGATGAGCCTCGCGTGGTGCCCCCTCCATCCTCTCCCACTCCCTTTCAGGTCCGACGGGCTCTCGCGCGGGGAGAGGGGATAAAAAACCCCACACAAAACAGGTTTTCAGGGCAGTGCTGCTGACTTGTTGTTTTCCAAGCCCTCTGCCACCCAGCCCCTGCGGTGCTGCTAACCTCTGCTGATCCCATCAGGTGGTTTAACTGGGAAGCTTAGCAGTAAGCCCTGCTCCTGCAAGGAGGCACCATGTTACATGGGTTATTCTCTGCCTGATGGGGACCGTGGAGCTCTCAGACAGCACAGGGATAAATCCCAGCTACAGCTTTCAGGAGGAAAATTAGGTGTATCAATGGAGGAAATTCATCCTAGTTACAACGTTTCATTGTTGGGCTGGATTTCTTTTTCATTTTTTCCTCTCCTAGGCTTTATTTTTTTTAATGTTGAAGTACATGTTAAATCCTGTTAACATGCTGCAAATCCCTCTCTTGCTGGAAAAAAAAAGAATTTGATACCTCTAAAAAGCACCTGGCCTAAACCTGTAGCCAAACAAACATATTATAATCAGGAAAAGGGGCAGGTAGAGAAGGAAGAAACCACAGCGGACAGGGCAAAAGGAAGAAGAAATGGGATAGGGAATAAAAAATAAAAAGGATCGGGAAGAACAACAGAAATGAGATGGGGAACAACAACGAAATGGAATAAGGAACATAAAAATGGGATAGGCAACATAAAAGAAGGGATAGAAAAGAAAAAAATGGGATAGGTAACAAAAAAATCGAATAGGTAACAAATAAAATGGGATGGGCAACTAAAGAAAAAAAGGGACAGGCAACAACTCTGCATCCAAGAGCTGGGCAGAAAGTGGTACGGTACAGTTTTCACCGGTTAACTTTGGCAGAGGGAGATTCTGCAGTAAGAGGATGCACGTGTACAATCAGGACAGGGGGAAGAGGAGGGAGGTGTGATGAAGAGCACGGCTCCAAGGAAATCCCTGCAGGGGGGCTGCCTGGAAAGCCTGGCAGGCTGGGACCACCAAACCCAGCAGGATGGCCATCGGAGCAGGAAAGGCAGTTCACAGGTATTACTCTCTCTCTGGCTACAACCCTTATTCTCAGGCTTCACCTAGCCTGAACGAAAGAATAGTATTATTAAGAGAGAGACAATAATTCAAAGAACAGCTTGGAAAAACCCGTGAAGCCTCCCGAGAGCCAAGGAAACCTGCACTATCTAGGGAAGAGCGAGATTACAATAATTAGGTCAGCTGGCGATAAGCCTCCCCAGCACACACAGGCACACACACGCTGCCGCTCGGCCGGGGAGTGCTGACATCTCCCAGGAGCTGAGAAACCCAGCAGCAGAATGCCAGGGGCACGGAAAACACCGGGAGCAGAAAGCCTTCTCCAGCAGCAAACAGCTGCAGCTGCTCAGCTCCAGGTCTGGGGATCGGTAGGTGAAGCTTGGGAAACTCCAACGGGATACTGGAAAATTCCTTTGCTTTGAGCCGTGGTTCAGCAGCCAACATGTAACTCGAGTGTGAGATCTGGGTGTGCAGCTTGGAAACAGCAGCAGGACTCAGCTGGAGGAGGCCCTGAGCAGGTTTGATGTAGAAGCTGTCTCTGCACTGAGCAGAGGGCTGGCCCAGAGGACCTCCAGAGCTTATTTCAATCCAGAAAAACTCCAGCATCTCACCTAGGGAGACCTTCCCTGAGCCCAGACTTCCAGGACAAAGCAAGAGAGATGTACTTCAAGCTTAATCAAAACCAAAAGAAACTGCTTCACACAGCAAGGGGTAAGGCTGACCTTTAGGAGAGGAAACAGGCTGAGATGAAATTCAAGTACACAACAATCCCACTGAGCAGAGCTGCCTGCTCTGGGAGGCAGAGGATGGTCCCATGCAGCGAGTGCTCAACAGGGTATGCACACACTTTTCCCTGTACAAAAGGAGCCAGAAGCTTTTTATCACCCATCTCCTCCTTCCTGGATGGTCTGCCATCAGCTGTGCCCATCCTGGCAGCCTCCGGGCTCAGGGACTTGAAAGAGCCGCAGCTGCAGGCCCAGAGTGGGGGCTGGACTGAGATCACCTCCAGATGTTTGACCCCAGAACAAGCAAACAGGAAGGGCAGACCAAAGAGGAGGATGTGCTCACTGCCCTGACCTGCTCTTGGCTCTTCCTCCCCACCTGTGCCATCATCTGCCCGTCTCCGATTTGGCCATCCCACGGTGGGGCCCAGCCTCCAGCCCAGAGCACAGAAACCACTCACCTACTGCTTGGGCTTTCGGGTCTCCCCCCTGGCACTGATCTGACTCAAACCACCACCTTCCAAAAGACATTTGCTTTTCTTAACAGAAGAGGCAGACACTCCCTCACTGGAGCCTCTACATTATTTTCTAAGCTGCTTCTTTCTAAACACCTCACCAATACTCCCACCTGCCCCTACAATCAACAAGAGATCCTCAGAACAGCCCAAACAACAACAAACAGCACGGGATGGTTTTGTGAAGCTTCTTGCTTGCAGTCCACACAGCTGTGTGGATACCAGCAAGCTTTTCCCACTTGCCAACTGTGGAGTATCCAACCTCCACCCCGCTGAGGTGAGACCCCACCTGCAGAGCTGCTCCAGCCCTGGGCAACAACAGCACAAGGACCTGGAGCTGCTGCAGCCACTGCAGAGGGGAACACGGAGCTGCTGCCAGGGCTGGAGCCCCTCTGCTCTGCAGCCAGCCTGGGACAGCTGGGGCTGTTCCCTGCACAAGAGAAGGCTCCAGGGAGAGCTCAGAGCCCCTGGCAGGGCCTGGAGGGGCTCCAGGAGAGCTACAGAGGGACTGGGGACAAGGCCTGCAGGGACAGGACACAGGGAATGGCTTCCCAGTGCCAGAGGGCAGGGCTGGGTGGGATATTGGGAAGGAATTGCTGCCTGTGAGGGTGGGCAGGCCCTGGCACAAGGTGCCCAGAGCAGCTGTGGCTCCCCCATCCCTGGGAGTGTCTGACTAGGGTTGGACAGGAGCAACCTGGGATAGTAGAAGGTATCCCTGCACATGGCAGGGGGTAGAACTAGATGATATTAAGGTCCCTCCCATCTAAACCATTTCAGGACTGTATGATTCTCTGAATTCATGAAGTCTTTCAGGATGTAATTACACTGACTGACCGATCCAAGTTAAACCCAATTCTCACACAAGAAAAGCATCCTACAGACTCAACTGCCCTCTATGTGCTTCATGCAACCATGAAGTTCCTACACTCACTACAGTTCACTACCAAAAACCAGCAGACCCCATTAAACACACACAAACAACTTTCCATATTCCTAGGTCATGCAGAAGATGTCATGCACAATGTTGACCTTCCGCCTCCAAACTCTCCTCATCAGCATCCTGACCAAGCCTCTCATTTGGTTATGTGCTCTGACCTCCCTTCCAGCACATGTAAAAACAGTGACTACAGCTCCCTCTGTACTTTTAATCAAAGTTCACGGCTTTTTTTTGTTAAAATAATTGGCTAATCAAACCCATTGCTTCCAAGCTGACATTCCTCCTAATGCTTTAATCAATAGACAGAGATGTTCAGAAGGGAGCTAATATGGCCTCAGCAGAGTGTAGGATGCTGTGAGGACAGGTTAATGATGTGGCTGTATTTTGTAAAAGAGAAGAAAAATCATGAACACAAGCAAGTCTAAACCCAAGCTGGGTTAGTGGAGTACTTCTAGGTGATGACCAACTTTGTGCTTCCCAGCACACCCTTCACCTCCACACAAATACTCACCTTGCCTGCCAGACTTCCACAATTCCTCAATTAAACATTTTTTCACATCAGCCACCACCTTATTAGGACCCAAGTTTAAAGCATAAACTTGACTTTAACACCTGTATTGTGTTAAAACAGCCAGAACTGGACAGAAAAGACAAAGTGATGCTCCCAGGCACCCGCACCTGCCTCCTGCAACGCTACTAAACCTTCTCCATAAATATCTGGCTGAACTAGGCACGGCTGGGTCAAGAGAGATCCCAGTAGAGATCAGACATAACTTCTGGGTCCTGGGCTCTGTGCTCCCCGAGATTCTGAGCTTGTCAAGGCCCTGTTTGGGAGCACTCAACCCCATGCCTTTGCTGCCAGCTTTTGGCTGTTCAACGTGAGGACTCCCAGGCAGCCCCTGTGCACTTGGACGTACCTTAGAGATGCTGCAGACAAGCAGAAGCTTGGTTTAGTCCGAGCAAACTATCAAAAGCACTGCTGGCACCCTGCAGCGTGAGAAAACCACCCCCCATGCCAAAAGGCCTTGTTTTCTTTCCAGTTCTTCTCAAGTCTGTGGCACAACAGGGTCATGGTGAAAGTTTGTACCAACAGCTCTGATCTTTGGTGCTACTGGACCCCATCCAACCTCAGCAAGGATCCCATCACACACAATTACTCCCGAACGTGAAAATTTGAGAGAAGGTAAAATTTAAGAGAAGACTATTTTGAGAAAAAGGTATTTCCTTCCTCCTCGTGTTATAAAGCACAGCAGTAAGTGATGCATGTTGGAATTCCCTCAGCAGATCAAAATTTATTTCAGGGTTTGAATACCTGATTTGGGAGCAGAGAGGAAAGATTCTGGGGGGCTTGGGAGTTTCATCTTCTTTTTATCTACCCTTCTCCCCTTTAGAGAGAAGCAGAGCTGTGCTGGCTTCCAGGGTAGGAGAATAATTAACCTGAAATTAATGCACTTGTTTTTTTATACAGAACATGGGACACCAAATGCCTGGTATCACTTAGAGTGATTTATTGGCTTCCTTGCTGAGCAGCAATGTCTGAAAGCCCTGTGGAGAGCAGAGCAGGCAGTGTGTCCTCCCTGGAATTTCGCAGCCGTTTCAGCCCTGCCATGAAAGGCAAGCTGGCAGCAGTCCTGCACGGAGCCATCCATCACCCACACCCACCTCTCCCACCATCACCCGGGCGAGCAGAGCATCCTCCAGCAGTGCCAGCAGCACAACCCGAGCCACCTCCCCTCCTGGGAGAGCCCATGACATCATATTCCATCATTTTTTTACAGTATGACCAGGCCAGCCCCTAAAATTTCATTTGGCCGGCCCTTCCTCCACTGATGCCCGTACGGGTGAGGAGCAGACGGGAGACCTGGAGCTGGCACGGGTCTGGCAGCACGTCCTGCTCACTGCTTCACTCTCTGGCACAGAGAACGATCCTGCCGAGGGCTCATCCTTCCCCACCGCGCCCCTCCCTGCCGGAACGTGCGGCGAGGAGGCGGCAATGCTCCTGCTGAATGGAGCAAGCGTAACTGGAGGTGATCAAGGAAAAACTCGGCAAAGCCAGCAAGGGATGACGGTGCAAATCAGAGCGGGGGGAAAGGCTGAGTCACTTCCTCCCCCACAGCCCTAAATAGAGGAGAGCGTAAGGAAAATCATTCTCCCAGCTGACAAAAAAGGAAGAGAATCCCCGGTGTAATAAAAAAAAAAAAAAAAAAAAAAAAAAAATCAAAGTGCACATAGTGACAGCAGAAGGGAAAGGGACAGAAAAAGCAGCCTCCTGCTGCAGCTGTAATAGGAACAGGAGCGGAGAGGGGCAGAGCTCCTTTGGGAACTGGAGGCTCACTAATCATTTTTAACAGCAGCTCCAGCTCCAAGGCAAGTTCATGGACCATGGCTGATGCTGAGCAGCCACTGCAATGCTGCCTCATCTTCTCCAGGTTGATGCTGCCAGCCGTGACCTCAGTCCAGATGGGAAACTGCGCCGAGCCTGGGACGTGTCTGAGCAAGGTTTTGGGGACAGAATTTACCCACAGATCAGCGTGCAAAGACTGTGTGAGCCTGTAGGTGATAACACATGGAACGTCACTATCAGGAGCAGTCACAGTACAGTATCTGATTATCCATCCCAGCAGGCATGTGGCAAGGCTAAGATCAAGGCTGGAAAACCCTTTTGAACTGCAGGATACCAGCACAGGCAGGAGACTCTGGAGAGAAATCAACCACCAGTTTTTCACTGCAAGCTCAGTGGTCACACACAAGCACAAAATCTGGGGAGAATGGCAGAGGGGAGGGGGAGGGAGAGGGAGGGGGAGAAGGAGAAGGAGAGGGAGAGGCCTTTAAAAGTTACCTAGCATCATCCCAACACGCCCTCCCCGGCAGCATCCCTACAGCCAGCTCCTCCTTCCCTATATTCAAAATTATTTGGGTTATTTCCTTAAATAAAATGTAGTGAATTACTAAGGTAATTTACTTAAGAATTAACTGACCTGCTTGCACCCAGACAGATATTACTTAAGCTCACCTCTGATGCAGCCTCTCCTTGCAGACAAGAAGGAATTTGCATTTCCTTTTTCCACCCTCTTTCTTACAGACTGTAAGTTCTTATCTCTAAGATGTGCCCTCCTCTGTCAAATTTGGCTGATATTAGTCCCTGGGTTAAAAAAGGTTCTGGAGGAATAGCAAGTGACAACCAGTCTGAGTGCATAAGCCTCATTTCTGTTCATTGGGAAAAAAAAAAAAGCAAGCAGAAAAACAGGGGAGAAGCTTCAAAGTAACTGCAGCTGATAAATGAATCTTTCACCCTGTGTGACAAAAATATATTTATCAAAAAAAAAAAGCGAAGCAAGTATTTTTTCTCAGAATAAATTTTGAGAAAAACAATGCGTGCTCTGCAGATGCTCCAAAATGCAGGAGCAGGGGGAGGACCAGTGCCCCGAGGTGAGTCTTGGCACTAAGAGCCTCCTGGCAGGGAGGGATGCTGCGGCTCTGCTGACAGCCACGCACTCCACAGGGCTGCGATGTCCTGCCCACCACTGATGCTGCTCTGAGCACCTGCAAAGGCAGGAAAAACGCTGCTCTGCCTGTGCCAGGCCAGCACAGGCATGGACAGAGCAGCGATGCAGGGAGCGGTGGAAAACCCAGTATCCACCACAAGAGCTTTCCAGAAATGTGTCTTTCATTGCAGAGCTGCTGTCAGGGAAAGTGCTGGTCTCAAAAGAAGAGGAAAAAAAAAGCTGTGAGAGAAAGCCATCCACTGCCTCATCACAGCCCTTCATCCACATCTGTGGCCTTCCCTTCCTTTAGAGGCCTCTGCAGACATCACAGCCAGGACCCTGAAAACTTCACCTGGTTCATCTACTCACTCGCAAGGATGAAACGTGCACATGGCAAGAAAAATACAGAAATCATTTCCCAAAGCACCCCCGAGCCTCCACATCTTGCTGTAAAACCTCCTGCTGCAAAAATTACTGCTGTAAGTTCCACCATCACCGGCCCAGCTTCCCGAGCCAAAGAAAAATATAATCAAAGACGCCTCCGAGGCGATCATCTGGCTGGGAAGAGACATTCCTTGGATCAACGATATGCCCTGATTCAAGGGAATACACTTCCCGTGGGTTCAGGCATACACTGCTCTCTCCTCTCACTGTGCAAAGCAAACACCTTCTTAAACACAAAACGTTGTTATTAACCTCCAGCTGACAATCACAGCACAACCACAACCCTTCCTGCTTCCTTTTCTTCTCCTGCCCAGACACACAACATGGTATTTTTGATGACATGTTATTAAAATGCTCCCTGGCTTCACTGCAGTTGGACACGGCGCCCTGGAGTCCTCCAGCGCCGGGGGCTTTGCTTCTGGGTGGGTAATACAGGGAAATGCAGCACCCAAAAGCAAACCAGCATTTTAGCCTGGAGAAAAGGAGGCTCAGAAGGGACATTCTCACTCTGTACAACTCCCTGACAGGAGGGTGCAGCCAGGTGGGTGTCAGACTCTTCTTCCAGGTGACAAGTGACGTGACAAAAGGAAATGGGCTCAAGCTGCACCAGGCGAAGTTGGGACTGAGACTGGGAAAATTCTCCACTGAAAGGGTGCTCAGGCACTGGCACTGGCTGCCCAGGGCAGTGGTGGAGTCCCCATTCCTGGAAGTGTTCAAGAAGGATGTGGATGTGGCACTCGAGGACATGGTTTACTAGTGGATATGGTGGTGGTACAGGACTGGTGACTGGATTTGGCGCTCTTAGAAGTATTTTCCAACCTTAATGATTCTGATTCCATGATTTGCAGACTACTGCTTCATGCAGGCTTTGTTGGACCTAGACTGCACCATGCTCCTGCCAGTGACTGGAGCACACACTTCTATGCAGGATGAAAAAATCCTTTAAAATTCACTCCAGGATAATTCCTGCAAGATCCCTGACTAACAAACACTAAGGAGGGTTTTCACAGACACTGACATCCTTCAAGGCCACCTGCAGAAGCTGGTGGCCCCAAAATGACACCCCTATGGACCACGAAGCAGAAGGAGCAACTCCCAGCCACAGCCACAGGTGAGCCCAGCTCTGCAAAGCTGCCCCAGCCCCAACCTCACCCAAGGCTATTCCACCCAAAACCAGCTCCATGTCGCTCACAAAGCTTTGGCTTCACAAGAGAGGTGCTCAGTCTGGTGACAGCCAAGCCCCCTGAAACATCTGCAGTGCATTTCTGTTGTAGCTCAAAAGCGCTGTAGTAGCACAGACAGACTTGTGAGATTTAATCAAATTATGTAAAACATTTGCTTATTTAATAGAAACACAGAATCCCAGAATGGTTTGGGTTGGAAGGGATCTTAAACCTCATCTCATTCCACCCCTGCCATGGCAGGGACACCTTCCACTATCCCAGGCTGCCCCAAGCCCTGTCCAGCCTGGCCTTGGGCACTGCCAGGGATCCAGGGGCAGCCACAGCTGCTCTGGGCACCCTGTGCCAGGGCCTGCCCACCCTCACAGGGTGGATTTCCTTCCTAACATCCAACCCAAATCTACCATCTTTCAGCTTGAAGCCATTCCCCCTTGCCCTGTCACTGCCTGACCTTGCAGCAGACCCTCTCAACACTCATTTGGGGGTGGATGGGGTGTGACCCCTGACACGTGGCATGGCACAGCTGATGTCAGGAACCTTGGCTGTGGCAGTGTGACACCCTCCTGTGCCACAGCCTCCCAAGCCACCCTTCCCATGCCAACACAACTGGCAGCAGGTGGGATGTGAACACCAGCTTCTCCCCAGCTTCTGTCACAGTCCCAGTGAATGCCAGCCAAGCAACTCAGCTCCTCCAGGATTTCACGAGTTCAAAAGCATTTTTCAGAATTAATTACGAACCCTGCTAAAGGCTCCCCGTTGCAGGTGCCTGGGGAAGCAAGCTGGTGGCAGCTGAGTCTCCCAGTAGCTTCTGCTCTGGTGCAGGGCAGGCTCCAGTGGTGGTGAAGCCTCCCCAGGGTGGAACAGCCTGTACAAACCAGTCCCAGAGAACTGAGCCTGCTCCAGAGGGAGGAGAGTTTGGTTGTTTTTTGGGTTTCTTTTTGTATTAAGGCCAATTGCAGTGGGTTGACCCTGGCTAGATTCCAGGCAGCCGCCAAAGCAGCTCTCGCTTCTTCCACAGCTGGACAGGGGAGAGAAAATACAGCAAAAGGGTCATGAGTTGAGATGAGGACTGTGAGAGATCCCTCACCAAATACCATTGTGGGAAAAACAGGCTTGAATTGGGAATATTAATTGAATGTATTAACAACACAATCAGAGCAGGACAATGAGAAGTAAAACAAATCTTAAAAACACCTTCCCCTCATCCCTCTTTCCTTCCCAGCTCTACCTCCTCCCCCAGTGGTGCAGGGAGATGGGAAGGAGGGCTATGATCAGTTCTGAACAAGATGTTCCTGCCACTGCTCAGGGAGAGAAGTCAGAGTCCTTCCCCTGCTCCAGCGTGGGGTCCCTCCCACAGGAGACAGTTTTCCACAAGATTCTCCAGTATGAGTCCATCCCATGGGCAACAATTCTCCACGAACTGCTGCAACATGGATCACTCTTCCACAGGGTGCAGTCCTTCAAGGACAAGCTGCTACAGCATGGGTCCCCCCACAGGGTCATAAGTGCTACCCAGACACCTGATCCAGCATGGGCTCCTGTTTCCACAGATCACTATATCCCTGCCAGGACCCTGTTCCAGCATGGGCTTCCCAGGGGATCACAGCCTCTCTTGGGCATCCCCTGCTCTGCCCTGGGCTGCTCCAGGGGCTGCAGCTCCATCTCTGCAGCCCCGTGCCCTCCACGGCCTCAGGGGCACAGCCTGTTCACCGTGGGCTGCTCCAGGGGCTGCAGGGGAACCTCAGCTCTGGCACCTGGAGCAGCTCCTGCCCCTCCTCCTGGCCTGACCTTGGTGTCTGCAGAGTTGTTCCTCTCTCATGTTCCCACCCTGCTCTTCTCTGGCCACAATTACAACTGGGCAACAACTTCATTTTCTTCTTAAATCTGTTATGCCAGAGACATCACCATCATTCCTGATGGGCTTGCCCTTGGGGTCTGTCCTGGAGCTGGCTGGTGTTGGCTCTGCTGGACACGGGGGAAGCTCCCAGCAGCTTCTTGCAGAAGCCATCCCAGTAGCCCCCCATTACCAAAACCTGGCCACGCAAACCCAATACTCCCATCCAAACCACTGGTGAGAAACAAGAAGCTTGTGGGCAGCCACGTGGATCCTCAGGTCACCCAGGCATGATGTGACACCAGGGGATGGGGGACACCACACAGCCACCCACCCCTGCTCCCCATCCCAAGGACAGCCCCACCACATCCGTGCCACCCCACCCACATCCCTTCCATCCTGGTGGAAACGCATCTGTTTTCCACCATCTCCCCCTGCACAGATGCAACCACGCTGGGGAAGGAGACGAAGCTGCGCCAGCTGCCACAGAGGAGACGCCCTCGGTAAGCACCTGCATGTTGAGAAACACACCAGCAGCAGGTTCCTGGCTGACAGGTGTGGCAGGATTTGGTCCTGCAGAGATGGCAGAGGCAGAAGTTTGGTTCTGTCAGCACAGGTTCTCCCACCACCTCAGAAACCAGGTGGTTCTTCTCCTGGACCACAAGTGCTGTGTGCCTGGGGGACAGGGAGGGCGAGGGCTGTCTCTGTAGGACAGGAGACAGGAGCAGTGGCCTTTCTGGAGTGAGCACAAGACTGCTCCCAGCCATCCTATGGTGCCTAAAATCTCAGTGGTCCACGGACTGCCTGAAAGGACTCTCCAAGAGCTAACTCAAAGCAGCAAAATCTCAAATTTATTCATTTTCCGTAAATCTTCTGCAAGCCATCCATGATGAGAGACACCACCTCCCATTCCTGGCCACTGTTGAGGTACCTCTGTTTCAGAAGATGGACAATGACAATGCAGAATCCAGCAAGCCAGGACTGACCATGACACAGCCCAAGGCAGACGTGAAAGAAACAAAACTTCTGATTTCAGCAGGGAAGCTTAAATGCACAAAACTTTTGAGAACATCCCATTGTTGTTCCCATTTCAGTCCTAACTGAGCAGGAAACACATTTCTCTTAGGATCACCAGCAAGGCATCTACGTTGTAAGTGAATATACATAAATATATGCACAAAAATGTATATAAATTTTTAAAAAATAGCCAGGGCTGTAAACAAACAGAAGATGATTGGTTTGCTACCGTAGCCCTTCATTTCAGATGACACAGTAATCTGCTAATTATCCTCAGGTGGCAGAACTGCCCCTTCTCCGAGGAGTTTCACAACAACATCCCAAGGCATTTATGGAGATTACTCATCCAGAAGCCTCAACGCTTCCAGTCTTCTGCTGTCCTTTCCCCAACCTGATGCTACCCCAAGCAGAGCAGTAAACTGCTAACTCTGAAACTTAATGATGGTGTAACATAAATGTCTTAACACTTCTGCCAAACTGAAGAACAGTGAAATCATTAACAGTATTTAATTACTCCATCAAAACAGACAGGAAGAATGTTCAATGTGTCCCAAACAGCTCCTAAAAAAGCTGCCCGCAGCTTCCATAGAAACCACAGGATCTTGCTATACTTTTAGCTACAGATTCTCACAAATGCAGAGGACCCCAAAGACTCAACTGAGCAGCAAGAACATGACATTAAATTAGGTCCAGGAGGGTTTTCTTGCTGCTTTGCAGAGACCTGTGGGCAAAATCTCAACCAGTGGTAACTACCACAATTTCACACCCTTCCTACTGGGAAAAGACCAAGCAGCAGCAAGGATGGCTGCAAGGAGAAACAGGAGAGAGAGACACAAAATGAAAAAGAAGGGGAGCGTCGACACAGCAAAATTTGTCCTCACCAGGAGACCACAGCAGAGTGAACTCAACCATGCAGTTCACCTCAAAGTGAGGATGCTCCAGAGAGCAAAAAAAAGAGTATTATCCTCATCCAAGATCAAGTGCTGCAGGAGAGACTTCTGGAGAAAAAGCCCAGCACCTCACCATGTTCCCTTCCACAGTGTGGATCCAGGGCTAACATCCATCAGGTATGTTTCTATGCTTTGCATTCTGCTTTTCAAGGCTCTCAGGAACCCTCCACAGACCATTCCCATCCCATTTCTGGATCAGGTTAACTCAGCTATGGGAACAAATGTACCAAACCCAGCCAAGCCCCTCAGGTATCTCAGTCCTCTCTCCCAAACCACATCACAGAGGCAGAGCTGGGGTTCAGTTCCTCTCCACAAATAGCTTCTCCAGTCTTCCATCAGCTGGAGAGCTCCTGGCTGCTGGGCTTTACCCAGCTCACCTGAGAGAAGTCTCTTCCTCACATCACCTTCACCTGCAGCAGCATCCAACTGCTGCTCCTCTGCTTTAAAAGCAACCTGAGATCTTATAAATGATAAAAAAAAAAATGCACAGCCTGAGCTTCCCAAAACAGCCACTGCTCGTCTTTGCCAAAGATAACACAACTCAGCGCAGGGAAACCACAGCCTACAAATCTTACCCAAGGCTTGAGGGGATAAAATGCAGCACAAGGTTTTGCTCTTGGACCTTGGGTTCAGCAACGGCAGAGCAAAGCCTTTATGATCCTCACAGGGAAATATAATGGGGGTGGACACAATAAAATGGGTTTTTCCACTCACTGGAGACAAAGTGTGAATATTTGCTTGTCAGGGTCACATAAATCACAAGCAGAGTGGGATGTTTCCTTCTCCATCCTGCGTGGCACCCCCCTGCCAGAATCTGGATACTCAGAGGATGGCCCACCAACAAAAAGCCTTCCTAGGTTTTGTAGAGAAGGGACAATTAAGTGACCTGCTCTTATTTTGGCATCTTTGCATTGAAGGAAACAACCTGGAAGCTCAGCCTATCTTCTGCTTCCCCCCATCTCTTCAAGTTCCGTTAAGAAGGCTGTGATTTCAAGCTTCATCCCACACCTGCCTGAGTGGTGGAGAAAGAGCAGTGTGGATTACTGGAGAAGGAACCCATGGACACGTGGAAATGGCTCATTTGAGAGAACAGGTCCCAGGTTCTGGGGCGCTGGGAAACAGCACCTGTCCCTTTCCAGTCTAATGGCATTGCTGCCTCATCCAGTGCGGGATCTCACTGGTGGGAATCTCACCCCTTCCAGAGAAGCCTGACCCAGGGAACAGCCCGGGGAGGTGAACTTTAGTCTCATTCTACAGAAAAAGAACTCCCATTGAGATTTGAGGCACGGCGAGGCCGGTGACACCCAACAACTGTGCCCCCAGCGTTCAGCATTGCTGGGGGCAGCTGCGGCAAAAAGCATCCCACGACCGCCGGCTGCTCCGCTGCCACAGCATCTGTTGTCCCCTACTGTCACCCACCACGGCCCCCGAGACCACGTGCGGCCAGGGTGACTCTGCAGGAAAACGATAACCATAAAACGACAACAAAACCGGGTCTCTGGCGAGCCCGGGCTCGCTACAGCCGAGCCCAGCCCGGGGGCCGCAGCTCCCGCGAGGTGGGCTCCGCTCCGGCCGCGGGCAGCACCGGCGCCGAGCCCCCGCCGCGGTGCCCCACAGAGGTGCCCACCTCGGTGCCGGCGCTGCCGCCACGG